>CM019692.1:25040330-25466153 GCA_009760885.1 Achatina immaculata | reverse complement strand
TGGCTATCTGCACGAAACCGGGCAAATGAAGCATTCAGACAAACATTCAGGAAGTGAGCGAAGTGAGAGAAAGAGAGAAGTATAGGGAAATAAAAATATCTTAGAAAGAGAGAGAGGGAGAGAGAGAGAGAGAGAAGGAGGTGAGCGAAGTGAGAGAAAGAGAGAAGTATAGGGAAATAAAAATATTTTAGAAAGAGAGAGAGAGAGAGAGAGAGGGGGAGGGAGGGAGAGAAAAAAGAAGATAAAGAGAGATGGGAAAATAAATGTAAAAGAGAATGACTAAAAGAGAACAGGAATGAATTAAGATACAAAGAAAAGAAATTTTAAAAAAAACAGTACATGGATTTAAAACGATGCACAAATTGATGCAAAAATTCCACAGCGAATTTATACATTTATTCATTCTTGAATTATATTTTTGCATTGTAGAATTCTTAGATCTCTTCCAAAGTGATGTTATTGATCATAAAATTACATGAAATTTTTTCCATAGGGGAATATAATATTTGTCAGAAATGATATATTTAAACATTATTGTGTTTATTGTTCTTGTTTAGTTGATGTAGCTTTGTTATGTATCATCATAATCATCATCATCATGTGCGATGCCAGTAGGCGTTGGTGGTCACGTTTATCCACAGATTTCGTTCCTTGATATTTTCCATAAGCACAGTTGGTTGTGCCATCGCATTAGATTGTCCCTGAGTTTTTCTCTTGATCTTACCCTGCATATCTTCTCGTTTATCTTCCCCATTGTTTTGACGTTTTCAAGCCCTCCTCTTCTCATTATATGTCCAATGAATGATGACTGTCATTTTCTTATGGATTTAATTAGGGTACTTTCTATACTTGCTTTTGTTAGACATTCCCTGTTTATCATCTTACGTGTCCATGGTATTCTTAACATTCTCTAATGAAACACATATCTGTTGCCTCTAGTGATCTTTCCATCGATCTGTTGATTGCACATGACTCACTTCCATGAAGTAGGAAAAGTTCAGTGTATCATTTTTGTTCATGATTCACTTCCACGGAGTAGGAAAGGCTCAGTGTATCATTTTTGTTCATGATTCACTTCCACGGAGTAGGAAAGGTTCAGTGTATCATTTTTGTTCATGACTCATTTCCATAGAGTAGGAAAGGCTCAATGTAGCATTTTTGTTAACGTCTCACTTCCGTAGAGTAGGAAAAGCTCAATGTACCATTTTGGTTCATGACTCACTTCCATAGAGTAGGAAAAGCTCAGTGTAGTATTTTTGCTCATTGCTCGCTTCCATAGAGTAGGAAAGGCTCAATGTAGCATTTTTGTTAACGTCTCACTTCCGTAGAGTAGGAAAAGCTCAGTGTATCATTTTTGTTCATGACTCACTTCCACGGAGTAGGAGAGGCTCAATGTAGCACTTAAGAACTCTCTTTCTGATATTCATTGCTAGAGATGCATTGCATGTATCATACGTTCTATCAGTTCATTCATTTCGTGATATTAAAGACAACTAGTAAATCCATCATGTTCAACCAGTAAATCATAAAAAAATATTTTCTACTCAGCACAGAAGAAAAAAAACAACAACAGTTTATTGGTTATTCAATTAGCTGTAAAGAATGACTACAGCTGAAGCAAGAACACAAGGGAATTAACTCAGTGAAACGATAGAAAGTTGACGATTTGGCTGAGAGCGTTTCCTTACTCCTGTTCAAAATCTGCACGGCTGCCAGTGTAGAACTCCCCACTCAGCTGGTCGACTACTGCCTTAATGTGGCCGTGGCTTAAAGCCCCTGCATTATTTAGATTACCTCTCCTGCTCATTGACTTAGCGTACCTAGATCAACGATTGATCCCTGATCAAGAAAGGCACCCACCGGAGGGTTGTTGTTCATCTTCTCGCCTAGTGACATGTGTCAGTCAGAGAAATATTGCTTACTACCATACTTTTTCCAGACTAGTCCAAGGTGGATGTTACAGTAAGATATATATAATGAAACAGATGTAACAAAAAATAAAGAAATAACGAAAGCTTGAGTAAGTGAAAGTAGCCTTTTGGCTAAGATCAAAGCGCAGTAAGTGAAAGCAGCCTTTTGGCTAAGATCAAAGCGCAGTAAGTGAAAGCAGCCTTTTGGCTAAGATCAAAGCGCAGTAAGTGAAAGCAGCCTTTTGGCGAAGATCAAAGCGCAGTAAGTGAAAGCAGCCTTTTGGCTAAGATCAAAGCGCAGTAAGTGAAAGCAGCCTTTTGGCTAAGATCAAAGCGCAGTAAGTGAAAGCAGCCTTTTGGCTAAGATCAAAGCGCAGTAAGTGAAAGCAGCCTTTTGGCTAAGATCAAAGCGTAATATTTCTGGAACATGACGAGATGCCCGCAGCTTGCTCCGCTCTCGTCATGGGCCGCTTGGTATTGCAGTTCTTCCGGGAATGGTCCACTTAAGCATCGCGGGTCGACCCGGTATTGCAGTCCTTCCGGGATTGGCCCGCACAAAAAAAAAAAAAAAAGTGAAAGGAATAGAAGCGAAGATGGCGAAGATGAAATATACCGAAACTGAATTTTAAAAAAAAATGTTTAAATGGAAATTCCGGGAAAAAAAAGAGATTGAGACAAAAACTCGGAACATAATAGGAATATTTTTTTTTCTAAATAAGGAGGGAACAAAATGGAAATGGAAGCTTCTGTGAGAAATATAAAAAATACACAGAAATCCCAGTGGAACATAAAGAACAAGCAGCACAGAGAAAGAACAAACCTATTTTTCAAAGAGTGACGAGCTGATCATTCAGGTCTTCTTGACATTCATCCTGCCATCTCTGAAGTTTCATTGTTTTCCGAGTAGTCAGTTTGGTGAAAGTACACTGGGTGCATAGCAGGGATGCTTAGAAATTAAAAAAAAACAAACAAAACGTTTATTCAAATCACTTCTTCTTCTTCTTCTGCCTTCGAGGTTGTTGTTCACATCATATCCTGTTCCCTGTCGACATGGCAAAGCTCGAAGTCCTCTCCAGATCCTGATAGGAGCCCCAAAGCTTTTGCTCCAAGCTTGTTTCCTCTGGCCATGTCTCACGCCTCAGGTCCGCATGGTTTGTGCACTCTTGAAGAATATGTTCTGGAGTTTGGACTGAACTGCCACACGGATACTCGTCTGTGTGAGATCTTTTCAGTCGATCTAGGTGGCTCGTTAGTCTGCAGTGGCCTGTACATAGGCGAAAGAGGATGGTTTGCTGATGTCTTTGTAGTTCAGATCACTAATCCAGACATTCAGTAATACAGAGTATTAAAACTTAATACATCTTTATCTCGTCTTGCCTTCATCGTCATGTACCTTTCATTGCTGAGGGGGCAAACAGACGTCATTATAGGGCTCGGCGAGTTGCTTCATATAATTGGATGTTTAAAGTTTCTATAATTTTCCTGTCTCAGTTATTTCTGTGGTCGAGTTCTCCTTCTGTTAATACATACGATATAGTTATTCAAATCGATTCATCATTATAATCAAATAATTAATAAACTAATACATATTAATAAAATTATTGCAATTAGACAGACAGACAGACAGAGACAGGCAGGCAGGCAGGCAGGCAGGCAGGCAGACAGACGGACGGACGGACGGACGGACAGGCAGACAGACAGACAGACAGACAGACAGACAGATAGATAGATAGATAGATAGATAGATAGATAGATAGATAGATAGATAGATAGATAAAAAAAGCACAGTACTAACTAATTACTTAAGCTAATATAATATATGAATACGAGATTCTGAAAACGAAAACAAGCCGGTCCCACAATGCACTACCAAAAATAGTAAACAGATTTCTTATACTCACCTATAATTTATCAGTGACACGAACACTTTATCAGAAACCAAATCCAAGCAACAGCACGACTATAAGGTGTGGCCAGGTACGGTTCAGACCACAATAACGACTGCTTTCCAGGATTTAGTTTACTTTGTACCTATTGGAACCCGGTTACAATCGGTGTCACACTTTCGCGCAGGGAATGCGACACCGCGAAGCGAGAAACTAGAGAAAAGATCACTAACTCTTACGAACCAGAAATGGAGCGTAAGCCGAGGGCGTTTGTCATCAGAATCTCTGCGAGATTGAGAGCTTTGATCCACAAGTTGAAAGGCTCCGACTGGCTGTTGTCCACAATGTTTTTTCAAAGCAAAACGGCAAATGGTGCTGATGGAAAGGATATGGATGTTGGATTCAGCGTTCCCAGCTAATTTTATTTGATAATGAAGTCCTACAGGCGTTGTGTACAAAACTTCAACTCAAACACATGAAAGGGCCTTTTACTACCAAGCTACAAACGAACTTGTAAAGAAAAGAAAAAAAAGCATGGTATAGCAGAACCAATGGATTTCAAATCTTTTTCTTCTACAACCAAATGAAGGCAGTGACGGATTGTCTACAAGTCTCAATAGGCTTAAGTCACGGGGCCCTTCTGACAATGGGGTCTGGAGTCAAGGCAAAATAAAAACTCTGCAAATACAGATTATTGTTGTCAAAATCGGGAGAAGAACGGTATATTTTGGTGGAGAGAGGAAGGGGTGGTGTGTGGGAGAGGGGAACCCCAGAGATACGGATGGTGGTTTAACGGCTAGCTTTTGGAGATAATAAAATACAACAAATTTTACACAACTTTACGTGTGCGCATTCATGAAGGCAGAAACCAGGCGTATTAAACTTACGTGGAAACCTTCAAACATGTACACCAGCACAAAAATATATGTATGCACAAATAAACTCATTCATTTTATAACATTTAACATATTATTATGTACATTTACTACTTTTATGTTCGTAGTACAAGACAGAACAAAGCGCGCTAGAACCCCGCGGGAGAAATCATTAAACATCTTCCCTCTCTAGGAATCCGTCTGACCTATTTAAAAAAAGCTAAAAACTAATAATTTCTTAATAATAACTTCAATACCTATATACTTTATATGCTATATACTTTAATTTTCTATAAGTCTCATACAAACATTGACTATTTGCCGAAATTATTCATAATTTTCAGACATGCTTTCTCACGAGACTGTCACTTTATGTAATTCTCGGGCATACCTTTGCTTTAAATTGTCACTTCTTATATATAATTCTCATACATAAATTATATCGAAGGAGGAGGAAGAGAGAGAGAACGAACGAAGGTACAGATGTTACGTTCAAAGGGTTAATGACTGAGCAGGCCGGCCCGTCTAACATTCTACCCTTCATCAGAACAACTTTCACTCAGTCACAGTCATTCAGCATTAAAGAAGAGTTCAGCCCCGTCACCTCACAGTTAATTATTGAACATGATAAGCATGAAGAGGAGACCAAAAAAAAAACTGAAATGTTAAACAAGTAATCTCTTGTCCATACACTTCACACTCTGATCTATGTAACTACATGCAGTAAACTTATATTACATTCTCACACTTATGAGAGAATGAAAATAAGAGAGAGAGAGAGAGAGAGAGAGAGAGAGAGAGAGAGAGAGAGAGAGAGGGCGACGACGAACTTTATTTTCAAACATTGAAGAACACTGACCATGCAGACTCGCCTGACATTCCAGCTACCCTTCACGTCTCATATTCCATTTTAACGTCATCATTCAAAACCAACATATTAACAGTATTATATGTGTATAAAACACAATGACAAATATGAAATGAACAACATATAACCTCTTATCTCACATTCTACAACATTATACATCATATAAACTAGTATCCCCACATTCTACAACATTATACATCATATAAACTAGTATCCCCACATTCTACAACATTATACATCATATAACCTAGTATCCCCGTATTCTACAACATTATACATCATATAACCTAGTATTCCCGTATTCTACAACATTATACACCATATAACCTAGTATATTCTACAACATTATACATCATATAATCTCTTATCCCCACATTCTACATCATTATACATAATAAAACGCAGAAGAGAGTTATTTTACTTTCTCACGCATTAATTACATTGAAACTAATAAACAAATCACACGCGCTAGAATTACTTGCGCTAATCTGCGGGTATAAAGTGACTGCCAGGGCAGAGAATCCTGTGAGAAAGTGTCTTAACGCTCGGTATGTAACCAAAGTCAAGCAGGTTTTGAAAAGTTTGACATGAAAAGAAAGATAACTGCTTATACAAGTATATCTTGGCTGATATGGGATGGCGCAGAAATGGCACCTTTACTGGAAATCATACACATCACAACAGAAACAAAACAACGCAGTTTCCCACTGATTCTCTGCTGTCAGTGTTAGAGATGGACACCAACAGCTATAAACAAAAGGAAAATCATCACGACAGAAATGAGATGTCTGAGGAGAATACAAGATGTATATAACATAAAGGGAAAAAAAGCGAAATCAGAAATGGCATCATCAGGGCAAGAGTCAGAGACAATGCGTAAGAAGAAGAAGGAGAAGAAGAAGAAGAAGACCAGTATTACACTACGTCCAGAAATAACAAGGCAAATGGTTTGGCCCATGTTACACGACTACTGCCCAGAAAGTAAACAACAGAAGACATACACACTAAGAATTGTAGACACCAGGGCGAGAGACCGCCCAGGCCAGAGGAAATCACAGAAACTTTAAACAGGCCGTTTAATAAAGCAGATTGTCGAACCCTATCAAGACGTCTATGTGGACACTGAAAGGCGTATGAGAAAGGAGAGAAAACAAGAAAAGATAGACAGACAGACAAACAGACAGACAGATAGACAGACAGACAGACAGACAGACAGATAGATAGATAGATAGATAGATAGATAGATAGATAGATAGATAGATAGATAGATAGACAGACAGATAGATAGATAGATAGATAGATAGATAGATAGATAGATAGATAGATAGATAGATAGATAGATAGATAGATAGATAGATAGATAGATAGATTCAAAAGGGTTAAGAATTGGGCACGCAGGCCCGTCTGGCATTCTGCCCTTTATCATACAACTTTCACTCTGTTCCAGACATTCTACAAATATGCTGCTCATATAAAAATCATAATTAACACTGAAGCTGAGAGACATAAAATATCACATCTACGTTTCGCTCTTATCCATGAACTCAGTATAGAAAGTAACTACACACGTATATAAAGACTGTCTAACAAACAGAAATGAGAGAGAGAGAGACAGAGAGAGAGAGAGAGAGAGAGAGAAAGAGTGAGAGTGTGTGTGTGTGTGTCTGTCTGTCTGTCTGTCTGTCTACAGGGTAAAATTCCGTACAATCCTTCAGACCCATTTGTTCCCAAGATAACAAATTCTTAAAACCCATGGAGACCTCCAAAGTTCGACCTTCAGAACATTCCTCTCATGCCCTCAGTCATATCCTCGCTACATATCCCACAAGTAATAATAACACAAGCCAGAACATTCCCTTGTTATAAAAACTTGATACACTGACCTGCAAGGGCCACAGAAACACGTAGAACGTTTCACTTACCTGTTCAACCTGCCAGCTCTAGGCATTGTATTTCAGCAGCTGCAGTGAGCCTCGCATGCACTGCCGAACAGTAACATATGTGGGCTGAGACAGAGGTAGTAAATAAATAACCAAGCCTCACGTATAAAAATTTAAGGCATAAGGCAACAAAATGGCGTCAAGCTCATAGTCCCCATGTGCTCCCTAAGTAGTAACTGAGGTGGCTGTGATACTTCTTCTTCCACCTTCTTGTAGCTGCGAGCTTCATGTTCTTTGTAGCCGGTGAAGTGAAGGTAATGAAGCACAGCATCGTGTTTGACTTGGGGGGGGGGGGGTTACGGAGCCAGGTAATCTACCCAGAGGGGTGTAAAGCTAGGTCGATTCCTAGGATCTGTTACAACAGTTCCTGAATTTTGTCTGTAACTGAAAAAAAAATGGAGTGGGGGGGGGAGGGGGAACAGGGTCTTATAATCCTTCAACAGCCTGTGGCCCATGAGTACAAGTTCTCATGTCGGGCCTGGTTGTACCCCTTGGGCTAGGGCTATGGCTGGTGAGGGGGGGGGGGAGGCCCAGCGACACGGTTATGGGACAGTGGATGACCAGATTCCACCGCTATAAGGACTATGGCGATCACCTAGGGAACTATAACCCAGCCAATTAGAATAGTACCGGTTCTAAGGACTGCAAATGCGCCTCAAACAGTCTCTGGCAGTCAAGTCCAGCTCCTGGCCTTCCCGTGGCAGAACTGTTTAAACTGACAGGAGAAGGGGCGAGGGCGAATATCTGGCGCCTGAAAACCAGTTACTTAGGGTAGATGAGTGGCACGTTTGGTAGCTCAACTGCCGCTGTTGGCGAGATTTTTCAGCTGCCGTGCGTGGAGCGGTGCTCCTCCCGGCCAATGAAGAAAGGTGCAAATGAGGTTGCCGCGCAGCATCACTGCGGAAAAGGTGGTAGAAAGGATAAAGCGAAGCAAACAGTCAAATCACGGCACCTCTGGTCTGGAGGTCGGCCACGTCCTGAGTGCAGTCATATCGGGTGAAATGCATGAACCGGCTTGTCCCAGAGGTTAAGACACTGCTGGCGAGACTCTTCAAATGCCGCGAGTGGAGTGAAGCTCCTCCCGGTCAAGGAAGAAATGCGGAAAAGAAATAAAGGTTGCTGTGCGGCGCCGATGGAAAAAGGTGGTGGAAAGTGAAGTTTAACTGGTATGTCCAGTAGTATCGCTACGAGAGCTATACCACGGCACCTCTGCTCTAGAGGCCGCCCACGTCCGAAATACACCTACACTAGTGAAATATGCCTAAACCGGCGCACACCAGGGGTGGAACTTGATGGCTAGACATGTCATGCCACCTCTGCTCTAGAGGTCGGTAACGCCTGATATACACCCATACTGGTGAATTTTGCATAAACCGGCTCATACCAGGGGTGAATCTTGAAGGCTATGCGTGTCACAGTACCTCTGCTCTAGAGGTCGGTCTCGTCCCAAACACGCCCATACTGGGATAATGCCTAAACCGGCTCAACCCAGGGGTAGAAGTCACTAGTGGCGAGGATTCGTCCTCCTGGACAAAAGCTCCATCCTGGTCACAACTAGGAAGGGTAGCGGCCACGATCGCAAAATGCTGAAGTCGGAGACACTGAACCAGGGAAGTCTAGATAGGCAACCACTTCTCACCCGGCAGGGATGTTTGCGTATCCTAATCACGCTGAGGTTTTCCGGTGAGAAAGTCCAACTCTGGACTGGATGGGCAACCACCTCTCACCCGGAGGTGATATACGGGTATCTCAAAACACGACGAGGTTTTCCGGTGAGAAGGTCCAACTCTGGCCTGGGTGGGCTACCGCCTCTCACCCAGCGGGGATGCACTGATATCCTAAACACGCCGAGGTCTTCCGGTCTGATATCCTAAACACGCCGAGGTCTTCCGGTGAGAAAGTCCAACCCTAGACTAAACTGGTGCAATGAAAACCACGGTGTCACGCAATCCTGCTTCCGAGACCCACCAAGAATACAGGCTAAAGCCCTGTGATACTCTGAACCCCTTGTGGTCTTTTCGGGGACCACACAGGGGACCACGGGACCTAAAGAGGACCACAAGAGTAAATTCAGTAGGATCACAGTGCGGTCTTGGTGGTAGAAGCGAACGAAGAAGAAGAAGAAGAATAGTACCAAGCACAGTCACTCAGCGAACTAGAATAGTGGTACTTAGCACAATCATCTAGAAAACTAGAACAGCACCTGACACACTCACGCAGCGAACTAGATCATTACTAAGCACAATCACCCAGAAAACTAGAAATGTACCGAGAACAATCACTCAGTGAACTAGAACAGTACTGAGAACAATCACCAAGAAAACTAGATCACTACCGAACACAGTCATCCAGCGAATTAGAATAGTACCGAGCACAGTCACCCAGCGAAATAGAACAGTATCAAGCACAATCACACAGACAACTAGAACACTACTTAGCACAATCATCCGGCGAACTAGAAAGTACCTAGCACAGTGCTCCAGCGAACTAGAACAGTACCTAGCACAATGCTCCAGCGAACTAGAACATTACCTAGCACAATTCTCCAGCGAACTAGAACATTACCTAGCACAATGCTCCAGCGAACTAGAACAGTACCGTGTGCTGCAGAAAACTTGACCGGGCAGAAGATGTAACAGGCCCCAGCTGTGTGTGAGTGAGAGACGGAAGAGAAACAAAGCTGCCTGGCTGTTACTGAAATCTCGTGACGCTTTTAACAGTAATCTCATGAGCTCCTTCAACCTGTCTAGTGATAAATGATTCGCAGTGGACCCCAAGGTGGTGGACTCTATCAAGTTGCTCACTTTCGCTCTTCCAGTCTGGATCTTTAAGCACACCATAGTCATCCACTTTTCATCCGGCACGAACGAGCTTTTGCCTCATTCACAATTTGGACTGCAAGGAACAAGGATTCGCATTTCCATGGAGGTTATAAATAAGGAGAAAACTCTCTCTATCGCAGTGGTTCTTAACCTGGGGCCTATAGACCTCGAGGGGGTCCACGGAAGGATTTTTTTGGGCTCAAGCCTAAATAGAGGTCCGCGGCCCGAAAGGTTAAGAATCACTGCCTTGTCGTATCATTCCTCAAGTTATAAGCCACTTTTTACTCTCTTTGATCTATCCCAGTTAGGCGCTGGTCGTCATTAATTTCCACAACTATCTATCCTTTGCTGTTTCTATAAGATGTGTGTTGAGTCCTGTTCTGTGCTACTTTTTTTTTAGTCCGTCAAGTATTGTGTTTCCTTGTCTTCCTCTGTTCATTTTTCCCCTCCAGTTTTCCTGTCACTAGGTTTTCCAGTTTGTCCCTTCTCAAAAAATGTGTCCTACAAATTTGGACTGTCGTGTTCTGAATTTTGCCTTAATTTCTCTCTTTTTATCCAGCCTCACTTAGAACCTCTTCATTTGTTTTCTTGACTGTCCTTGGTATTCTCATCATTCTTCTTAAGAACCACATCATCGCTGCTTCCAGTAGACTCTGAGTGCTCTTTGTTACTGTTCATGCTTCAGATCCATGTAACAATACGGGCTCGATGTAACACTGGAAAACTCTTTTTTTTTTCTGGTATCCATTGACAGAGTTTTGTTGCACAGAATGTTTCTCATTCTCGTAAACGCTGACTTGACCTGGACTATTCTTCTCCTTATTTCGATTTCCCACATTCCGTCTTGTGTTGTTATTATTGTTCCTAAATACTTGAATTTGTCCACTTGCTTTAATTCTGAGTCTTTTGCTTTGATGCTACATTTTGCTGGTGTTTCTTTCTTGGAGGTGATCATGACTTGTGTCTTCTTATAATTTATATTAAGTCCTTTCTTTGTGTCTTCTTATAATTTATATTAAGTCCTTTCTTTGTGTCTTCTTATAATTTATATTAAGTCCTTTCTTTGTGTCTTCTTATAATTTATATTAAGTCCTTTCTTTGTGTCTTCTTATAATTTATATTAAGTCCTTTCTTTGTGTCTTCTTATAATTTATATTAAGTCCCTTCTTTGTGTCTTCTTATAATTTATATTAAGTCCTTTCTTTGTGTCTTCTTATAATTTATATTAAGTCCTTTCTTTGTGTCTTCTTATAATTTATATTAAGTCCTTTCTTTGTGTCTTCTTATAATTTATATTAAGTCCTTTCTCCTCGTGTTTTCTTATAATTTATATTAAGTCCTTTCTCCTCGTGTTTTCTTATAATTTATATTAAGTCCTTTCTCCTCGTGTTTTCTACGAGTTTCTCTAACAATGCTTTTTTTCGCTGTGGGCTACCGGTGCCCTGTCGCCCGCATATCTCAGGTTGTTTAGACTGTATCCTCCCTCCACTATTCCAGACATGTTTTCAATGTGTCTCATAATATTTTCACTACAAATAAAAAAAAAACGCATCACTGTAGTACTGTTATTTTTCTATAGTAACTCTTATCTTCCATATTTAATATGTAATATATCAATTTAATATGTAATATATATTTTGTAATATCCACCCTCATTTATGCATGCGAACGCTGGAAAACAACTAAAAAAAATAGACAAGAAATTAGACTCTTCTGAAAACAAATTCCCTAGGAAGACACACGGTATAAAGTGGAAAGAATTCAAGAGCAGCGCAGAAATAAGACAGATGAGCAAACAACAGCCTTTCTCATGTGTGATCAGAAAAAAAAAAGATGGACATATGTCGGTCATGTGCTGAGAAGAAACAGCCAGAAAAGCCCAAAACAAGGTTATCAAGTGGAACACAACAGGCGGAAGAAAAAGAGGTCGACCACGTGAAACTCTAAAGAGGACACATTGATGAGGTTAAAAAGCTCGCCGAAAACAGGACATCTTGGCAATCTACTATGCGAGCTCTATGTGACGTTTAGCGGGCAGGAAAGGATGTAAGATATACTTTGTACAAATGCCACACGAAAAAAGTACAGTACACGGTCATCTTTTAACACACGGATGACCTGTCGGGAATCATATGTATCTTTCTTTCATTAATCCCAAGCACTGTTAATTAAAACAAGAATTGCTAAAAAAAAATTGTTCTATATAACGTTATCGAGCTATTACACACAAACGCAAAAAAAAAAAACAATACAGAACTAGGCTGAATACATTTACTGTGTATTTTTCCCTCGTTTCGGAAGTTTGAAACTGTAGGATATTGTTTTGTAAGATCTCATAGTCTATTCTGATTCGCTGAAGCGAGGAGCTGTACCCACAGTAGCGGGGCGTGACAGCTGGGCTCGAAGAAGCTCTCATGTTGACTCGGCCTTGAACTCCCTACACGGTTCAGCAATTTTCATGCTCCACTGATCATTGTCATGCTAGCTCTGGTAGAAGTTCTAATCTTACGTTTCCAAAACTGATATCTTGAATGAATGTCAGATTTATTTCATCTTTCTGCGGGGAAAACCATTTTTTTAAATTTAAAATAATATAACGTAGAGGGCTTTCATAACAAAGAAATTGTCAAGGAAAGGTGATTTAATATTTACAAGAACATAAACAAAAAAGTTTATGGGGCATTGAGAGAGAAAAAAAATTTGGAGAAAGATATTATATAGAATATTGAGAGAAGAAGAGGAAAAAAAGAACAGAAGCATATAGTATGAGGGGATTGATGGTGGGGATGGGGGTGGGGTTGTATCCAGGATCGTGGAGACCTATGCTAGGCCAGTAATCGGTTACAGCAGTCCCTGAATTTTGTCTCTCTTATAAGAAAAGAGCGGAAAAAAACCGGGTCATAGGGCCCCCTCATGTGACAAGTGGATACAAACCCGGCTCTCTCTCCCCCTCTCGCCGGCCTGTTTGTACCCCACGGGGCCTGGACAACACTTTTTTCTCGTTCTTTTTCGTGTTAGAGGCGTGCCTGGATGGGGGATCCGATACCAACTGACCTAAGGGGGCCCACATGGCTTTCCACGGCCCTGAAAGCAGTAACGAAGAAAATCAACAAATAAGTCTGAAAAAGCAGCAAATGAGAACGAACAATATTATTTGCGCGACGTAGCATGGCACAGGATGATGCTTCTTTTTTTTTAAAATACCAACCGATGGAATAATTACGTGACGTACCAAGTATGCGCTGGCGATCATGCTCCCCCATTCTGTACATTTCCTCGGTGTTTCCAATCCCTTCACTTGTCTCCTCTTTCTCGTCCCACCCAGATATTCAGCACAAACACGTAGAAGAGTACCAAGGACAGCTAAGATGACAAACAAAGAATGTCTAACAAAAGCAAATGTAGAAAGGAAAGGTCCACTGCAAAACAAGTCATCATTCATTGTGCGTATAAAGAGCAGAGGAGGACTTGAAAGAACGATAAAAACAGAACAGATAAATGGGAAGAAATGGGAAGAAAAAAATGGGAAGAGCAGCAGGGGAGAGTCAAGAATCAAGGACAGCCTAACGCAATGGCATGATTAAAAGCCACCAAATGAGCTGATGGAAAATATCACGGAGCAAGGTCTGTGGGGAAGAGTGGCCATCAGCGACTGCTGGCACGGCATCTAATTATGATGATGACCAGTCTCTGTAAACAGAAACCAAAAAAAAATTGTTATTTTTAAATCTGTTGTTTTCGTGTCACAATATTTTGAGGTGGATGTTTTCCAACGGGCTCCTGCTGTAGCCACTCCTGTATGTTTTTGTACATTTGGCCGTAAAAAGGGAACTCACACGAGCCAGGACTCCTGCACAGTCCGTGAGGGCACGAGAACAGGAAAGCCTGAATACCCCCGGGGCTTGCGTGAGTAGAGAACAGATCAGAATAAGAGAAGAAGGAGAATTAACGGTCATGGAGACCGGGAATGCTGGAGGCTGGAACAGAAGACAGAACGTTTGTCCTGCTCTTGAAGCTGTAGATTACGTTTCCTTGGGTAGATTCCCCAGATCTTGTTGTATTTACAAGGTATGACCAAATCGTCCTTCAACCATCCATCACCCAGTACTGCATTAAACGTTGGCTGTGTCTATTGGCACATGCTATTCGCACGTTGTGTGACCTAGAATGACACTGTACGGCACATCAGCCGACTTTACTTGTTATCTGTCCAGCTTTGTGGGAAAGGCACTTCAAGCGAATTTCTTTAGCTCTTTTCCCCCTGCTCCTGAGTCGAGCCAAGATGGACAGTGGGGGCAGGGTCCTAACCGAATTCGGGGTGGAGCGTTTACTCCTTCCAGGACAGATAGTCGTCCCAGGGTCCTAACCGAATTCGGGGTTGGACGTTTACTCCGTCCGTGACAAACAGTCAGTGGACATGCGAAATTGCTAGTTTTTCAAAAAGTTGAAAAGGTAATTGTTCTTATTAAAGACAAATAAATAGTGTCATAATTCATAATCTAAAATATAACTTTAAAACGTAAAAAAAGACAAAAACTTAGCCACTAATGAGGCCGAACCAATAACCCCCATATTAAGAAACTCATGCTCTACCGACTGAGCTAGCCTGACGCTTGAATGCATTCTCATTTTGTAGTTCATAATCCTAGTCTGTTATTCGTGGTTAGCTGACATGCCCAGTGGCTTGATTTCCATATGCCAATAGACACTCTTTTATGTTATTTGTTATCCAAGGACTTAAGTCTGTTGTTGCTACATGTACATGCAAAGACTGTCATCCCGGATTGCAGTTTTCATTATTGCGACTTCCTGGACCAGATCTAGGGAATTGTAATCTTGGCAGGCTTAAAGATGGAGTGCACTTGTTGACCAGGGTTGCTGTATAACCTACAATAGTTAACCCATCAAGTAGCTTGGGTAGGTAGGTTTATTCGTTGGACTCGCTAGCTAACGCATCAGGTAGCTTTGATATGTAAATTTATTCATTGGACTCGCTAGCTAACGCATCAGGTAGCTTTGGTAGGTAGGTTTATTCGTTGGACTCGCTAGGTAACGCATCATGTAGCTTGGGAAGGTAGGTTTATTCGTTGGTCTCGCTAGCTAACGCATCAGGTAGCTTGGGAAGGTAGGTTTATCCACTGACTCGCTAGCCAACCCATCAGGTAGCTTGGGTAGGTAGGTTTATCCACTGACTCGCTAGCCAACCCATCAGGTAGCTTGGGAAGGTAGGTTTATCCACTGACTCGCTAGCCAACCCATCAGGTAGCTTGGGTAGGTAGGTTTATTCGTTGGACTCGCTAGCTAACCCATCAGGTAGCTTGGGAAGGTAGGTTTATCCACTGACTCGCTAGCTAACCCATCAGGTAGCTTGGGAAGGTAGGTTTATTCGTTGGACTCGCTAGCTAACCCATCAGGTAGCTTGGGTAGGTAGGTTTATTCGTTGGACTCGCTAGCTAACCCATCAGGTAGCTTGGGAAGGTAGGTTTATCCACTGACTCGCTAGCTAACCCATCAGGTAGCTTGGGAAGGTAGGTTTATTCGTTGGACTCGCTAGCTAACCCATCAGGTAGCTTGGGTAGGTAGGTTTATCCACTGACTCGCTAGCCAACCCATCAGGTAGCTTGGGAAGGTAGGTTTATTCGTTGGACTCGCTAGCTAACCCATCAGGTAGCTTGGGTAGGTAGGTTTATCCACTGACTCGCTAGCCAACCCATCAGGTAGCTTGGGAAGGTAGGTTATTCGTTGGACTCGCTAGCCAACCCATCAGGTAGCTTGGGTAGGTAGGTTTATCCACTGACTCGCTAGCCAACCCATCAGGTAGCTTGGGAAGGTAGGTTTATCCACTGACTCGCTAGCCAACCCATCAGGTAGCTTGGGTAGGTAGGTTTATTCACTGACTCGCTAGCCAACCCATCAGGTAGCTTGGGAAGGTAGGTTTATCCACTGACTCGCTAGCCAACCCATCAGGTAGCTTGGGAAGGTAGGTTTATCCACTGACTCGCTAGCTAACCCATCAGGTAGCTTGGGTAGGTAGGTTTATCCACTGACTCGCTAGCCAACCCATCAGGTAGCTGGGTAGGTAGGTTTATCCACTGACTCGCTAGCCAACCCATCAGGTAGCTTGGGTAGGTAGGTTTATCCACTGACTCGCTAGCTAACCCATCAGGTAGCTTGGGAAGGTAGGTTTATTCACTGACTCGCTAGCCAACCCATCAGGTAGCTTGGGAAGGTAGGTTTATCTACTGACTCGCTAGCCAACCCATCAGGTAGCTTGGGTAGGTAGGTTTATCCACTGACTCGCTAGCCAACCCATCAGGTAGCTTGGGAAGGTAGGTTTATCCACTGACTCGCTAGCCAACCCATCAGGTAGCTTGGGAAGGTAGGTTTATCCACTGACTCGCTAGCCAACCCATCAGGTAGCTTGGGTAGGTAGGTTTATCCACTGACTCGCTAGCCAACCCATCAAGTAGCTGGGTAGGTAGGTTTATCCACTGACTCGCTAGCCAACCCATCAGGTAGCTTGGGAAGGTAGGTTTATCCACTGACTCGCTAGCCAACCCATCAGGTAGCTTGGGAAGGTAGGTTTATCCACTGACTCGCTAGCCAACCCATCAAGTAGCTTGGGTAGGTAGGTTTATCCACTGACTCGCTAGCTAACCCATCAGGTAGCTTGGGTAGGTAGGTTTAATCGTATATATGAAAAGACATCAGAGAGACTTTGCTTTGACTTAGCAAAATCCGTTGATCACTCCGCTTTTCCCGGCAATTTTATACTTATCTCATGTCCTCACGGTGATTCTAGTAAGAGACTGATGTTCTCCTCCAGTGCTGGTAACGTGTGTCTCTCATTGGTCCTAGAGGTGGCGGAGTCTACTAAGAAACTCCTTCCTATGGTTATTTCACGTCCTCAAGAAAATCACAATAACCAACTCCCCATCCGGCACAGGGCCTATCTTTAAACATCATTTCCGTGTCGGCTGCGAAGAACAAGCCTCTACTTCCAGAGACATGTGAGAAAAATATATTTCCCCTCTTAGACCTGTAAGTCCCGTACATCACAGAATTTGGGTATTACTGCTGAGTCTATGTATAATAAATGTGCCTGTAAGTCTTAGCTAGCAAGAAACTTGCGACGTTTTGGCGTCTGAGAGCTCTGGCGTCTTATCTTAATCTTCCTCCGATTCTTCGCTCGCATATGCTGACTAATATTACCAGTTTCTGGAGTCTCACAGAGACGCCAAGTGTCAGCTGACGCACGATAGCTCGTTTCGGGTAACTCACGACCCGTCTCCTAAACAATGTCAGCTATTATATTTCACTACTTTTCTGTACGACTGTGTGTTTTCATATGTAAATATAGTGGTTTCTGTTCAGCATACCATTCTTCAAATGTTTTCTCGTATTAAAGCATTTAAATCATGCATGGATCAGAAATGTGGAATACAACAAAGAAAGAAGAATAACAACTGCAGGATTTTGAGAACAAGATCCTAAGAAGAATCTTTGGGCCGATAAAGGATACCAACAGTGGAGAATGGAGAGCTAGAAAGAACCTTGACCTGAACAGCTTATTTAAATCCCAATGAATTATAAATGCCTTGAAATTGAACATACTACGCTGGTTGGGCCATGTAGAAAGAATGGAAGAGAACAGACAAGTAAAAAGTATGTATGCACAAGAGATGAGGGAAACAAGACCAATGGGTAGACTAGGATAGAGATAGAAAGACAACACAGAAGATGACATAAAAGAAATTGGTGTCACCAACTGGAGAGAGAAGATTAGGAATAGAGAGAAATGGAGGCGAATTTTATCTGCAGCAATGAGCCTTAATGGCCTGGAAAGCTGAAGAAGAAGAAGAAGAAGAAGAATTTAAAATCTTAAGGGTATAAAAAATTAAGAAGAAGAAGAAGAAGAAAAAGAAGAAGAATAAGAAGCATTTAAAATCTTAAGGGTATCAAAAAATTAAGCATAAAATACTTTGTCACACGTCTAATATGGGATATCACTGTTGTCTCTAGGACAATTTCTAGCAGAAACAATCAGATGGGATGATGATGATGATGATGATGATGATGATGATGATGATGATGATAATTTTAACATATCCACCCATCTTTACTGCAGGCTCAGTGTTGCGAGGCAAAAAGAGTGGATGGGGCTTCGTTGTCTATAAGCGAGGGCGACTGATGGTACAGAAAACAGGGACCTCTTTAGGAAGACCTCGAACATGCGGATAGAAACTGACGTAGTGACCGAGAGTCTGTTCTGGGTAGTTAGGCAGGATGACACACACAGAGTGATGGTGACGGACTCACAGCATGCTTCGCAAGACAGAGAGAGGTTTGCTAGGTCACTAACAGGCTCAGCTCTTGTGGGGGGGGGGGGAATCCAATGTGACCAGGCCGACGTGGATGTGTTGCCCAGGGCATGCGGGAGTGAGAGACAATGAAGTAGCCGATCATGTTGGTCGTAACGCTATTGAGAGCTTCCGATGAACAGGACGGATATAAAGAAGTCGGTGGTCGAGGAAATGGGACAGGAAGAGGAAAAGGCATGCGTTGATAATATATATCTACAGAGGATGAAAGATAGAGGTAGGAAGGAAGAGCCCATGGCTACTTGGTAGAATCGAGGTTGCCAGAACCAACAGCAGACTAGCACAGTTGGTGATCATACTCTTCGGCGGTTAATGAAACAGAGAGCAGAGCATGTATGGCGGTGGCCCGAGTGCGGTGATGCTAATTCCCAGATTCAAGATTCCAGATTCAAATATACAAAGCTCGCGTTGATTTTTAATATTTCCAGCATCTGACCAAACGTGTATCTTGGGAAACTCCACCACCATCGAGAAAAACGTGACTCCTTACCTCAATGGTTAGAGCAAGCGTTAGTCTCCAGGGTTACACACAAGCAGGACAGAGTAGTGACAGCGTGTACACAAAGAGTAGTGACAGCGTGCACACAAAGAGTAGTGACAGCGCACACAGAAATAAAATAGAGAAGTGACAACGCACACACAAACAGGACAAAGCAGGGACAATGCTCACACAACGAGAATAGAGTAGTGACAGTGCTCAAGCAAACATGATAGAGTAGTCATTCTCTATTCCCAATGATGCCATCTTAATCTGCAACAAAAATATTTTTAAAAATATATTTAAAAAACACACAACACACACACACACACACGACTCACACACACAAGCTAGGAAACCTGAGTATATGGTAAACAGAACAGCATCAGGACACAATACCTGTAATAACGTTTATAGTATTCCTGGCTGTATTGTTTTGTCCTGACTGTTTCTGATCGTAATGAAAGGCTCAAGTCTCCATGGTATACAAATAACATCCCTGGGGAGATTTCCTCATATTTTCAACCGTAAAAATAGACTATGTTGTCTCTGTAAATAAAATAATGGGCAGGTAGGAAATATCTTCTGAAACAAAATAGTTTCATGGATCTGACAGAAACAATGCTTCGTGTTTTGTAAGCAGAAAATCTGAGCATTCCATAGCAAAGAACTCTTCATTAAAATAGCACAAAGAGATGAAAGGAGATCCATTAGCTTTGAAAATGCATCGAGAGGAGAATCAACGGGTAGTCTTTTAGAAAAGGGGTTTCAGAAGCAAAAGTTTAGAGGCAAAGCAAGACAGGTCACAACAACATTAGAAAAGAGGAAATCTTTTTAAATGAAAAGGGCTGAAATTTAATCCTGAAAAGCAGCTACATTCTAAAGGGATCGGTTTTCGTCGGTATCTGAATACGCTGTGTCCGTGATACTGTACCATTTGGCTGCAGCCACCTAGGGCGCAGAGCTCAGAGGGGCACAGTTTTATTCAGATTAGTTCGCCTTTACTACGACACAATAACCTGGAACGTGTCCTACTTAGATGTCCATGAATCCTGGCATGAATTTGTTCATAAAGATTCTGAGATAATAAAAGTGAGGAAACTAGAAATTCTTCGCGACATGAAAATCTCCATAAAGCAATGGAAAGGGTGGATAGATAGATAGATAGATAGATAGATAGATAGATAGATAGATAGATAGATAGATAGATAGATAGATAGATGGATAGATAGATAGATAGATAGATAGATAGATAGATAGATAGATAGATAGATAGATAGATAGATAGATAGATAGATAGATAGATAGATAGATAGATAGATAGATAGATAGATAGATAGATAGATAGATAGATAGATAGATATAGATAGATAGATCTTATTGTACTACTGTAGAAAGCTATTTTAAAAAAAGGGAAACAGAATTTTGTAGAAAATAAAAACAGCTAAAAGATATTGTACAATTGATCGTTTCTCTCATTTTAGACAGAGAGCCCGTATCGATCTCGCTCACAACTTGAAAGGAAAAAAAAAGACTTCACCAGAACTTGGATCTAATCAGTGTCCAAGAAACAATGAACGGAAGAACACAAAAAAAAAAAAAAAACGAGAAAAAAGAGAGGTTGGACAAAGAATGTATTCTTAATTGAAAATGCTCAAAGAAAAAAGTGGGGAAAAGATTTTAAACTGCTAGAAAAGAAGAATAAACAAAGAGGAACAATAAAGAGCAGAGAAAGTGTTTCAGAAAGCTGAATAAATATGAGCAGTAGTGCAGCTCTCTGTAGGAAAATAGATTAAACATTATTGTGCAATATTTTCCAATTCGATGGCGAGAAGTAGGTAAATATTTGTAAAAGAATTTTCTGAGCTGATAATGAAAACAGTAATTAAAAACATATGAGCGAATTCTGCGTGTCCAAATGTCCGAGACGTGCGCATCACGCAGCAGTTAATGTGATACTACATGTAGAAATCTTCGGATTTCGTAGAGATGACTTATATTTTCTAGTATCCATATTGTGGACGAGACTACTGCTACATACTCTAATGATGACCCTCAAGAAGGGAATAATGATTCAGTAAAACATGCTTCAGTGATGACACACAGGAAGGGGGTAATGTTTCAATGATTCAACAAAACATGTTCCAGGGATGATCATCGGTATGGGGACAATGTTCCAATGATTCACTGAAACATGCTCAAGTGATGATTATCAGGAAGGAGACAATGTTCCATTGATTCACTGAAACATGCTCAAGTGATGATTATCAGGAAGGAGACAATGTTCCATTGATTCACTGAAACATGCTCAAGTGATGATTATCAGGAAGGAGACAATGTTCCATTGATTCACTGAAACATGCTCAAGTGATGATTATCAGGAAGGAGACAATGTTCCATTGATTCACTGAAACATGCTCAAGTGATGATTATCAGGAAGGAGACAATGTTCCATTGATTCACTGAAACATGCTCAAGTGATGATTATCAGGAAGGGGACAATGTTCCAATGATTCACTGAAACATGCTCCAGTGATGACTATCAGGAAGGAAATAATGATCCATTGATTTACTAAAACATGCTCAAGTGATGACTATCAGGAAGGGAATAATGATCCAATGATTTACTAAAACCTGATTAAATGATGACCATCAGTAAGGGGACAATGTTCCGGTGATTCACTAAAACAAAATCTATCTTCACGTAATCAGTTTTGAAAAGCCTTTTCAAAGTTTTCAAATACCAGATTAGGGAAACTGGAATATTGCAGGTTTTGAAAATATCCTTCTTTTCCTCATCGCATCTTCAACAGCAAGCTTGGCTTTTCTACCTTTTCCCAGTGAGATGTCGGGTTTGTCTGTTGCAGCGGTTTTGTTTATAGCATTTGTAACAAATTATAAAGTGTATGCAATTTTTTTGGAATGTAGAAACTAAAAGGCTTCTTATTTCCCTGTCAGGTTTAAATAAAATATGATCTTCTTCTTCTTCTTCTTCCATTGCTACTACTACTACTACTAGTACTACTACTACTACTACTACTAGTACTACTACTACTACTACTACTACTACTACTACCTGTTGCGACGTGGTGTTCTTACTGCAGCTCATGGGGTGAAGATATTGAGACACAGCGTCGTGTCGGTTTGGGAACGGGTTATGACAGCTATTTTCTTTTTAGTTCATGAACAGATCTAAAAAGCAGTGGGTGTGCAATGCTTCTTTAGCAGACTCCACCACCGTGGGAACCATGGAGAACCCAAACCAGGGTATGCATGTTACTGAGGTACCAGTGGAGAGGTGGGATAGAGCCTTGGTCAGCAATGGTTCGCCAGCCCTGACGTTGGCTAAATTGGATAGTGTTTTCACCCCGGACATGCTATTTACAAAAAAAGTTAAATTACATATATTCATTCATTCATTTGCATGTCCCTTGCGGAACTTTGCCTCCCAAACAGCACTCCTGTAGGGTTCTCGGTTGTGAGCAAGATGGCCTGCTGCTGATGCATCCATTTGCAGATCATCAACGATGTCTTGCAGCCATCTTCGCCTTGGTCTTCCTCTATTTCTTTTTCCCATTATGTATCCTTCCAAGACGGTCTTCTCTAGATTATAATGACGTTTAATGTGTCCAAAATATTTCAGTTTTCTCTCTTTAATCCTCTTTACTAGCCAGCCTTCTTCAATATTAAGTTCTTGTGGTATAGATATATTTGTTCTTTTTTGTGTCCATGATATTTGAAGAACTCTTCTGTAGCATTTACATTCAAAGGCATTTATGTGTTTCTCAGCTGTTTTGTTAAGTGTCCAGGTCTCACAGGCATATGTTGCGATGGGAAAGATGCATGCCCTTAAAAATCTTATCTTTAATTATAATTATTTATATATATATATATATATATATATATATATACATATGTATTATTTATATATGAATATATAAGAACAAGTAAAGAAAAAGCGCACTGTATTAAAAAAAAGGCACCATATCTGACAATGTATATCAAATACTGCACAAAGTGGACAAACATGATCGTCTTTGCCTTACAGTAAATACTTTGATGATGATGATGATATGATGATGATGATGATGATGACTGGTCCACAATGCCAGCCTATTATATCGCTGGTGGCGCGCACACACACACACCAAAAATCTGGAAAGCTCAGACAGGTCACATGAGTGAAGAATCATGGGAACTGACGCGGAAGTTGGGGAAAAAAATGACAAACTAATCCAGGGGGAGACAGACTGACTGCCTTCTACAGTTTCCTCCTTTCCGAGCCTGCACAAGGGTCTTCAAGCCACCTGATAAAAGAAGATGAACGTATGAGACTCACGGTCTCGGGCTTCCTGCCACAAACTGACAAGAAACTCACCGTCCAGCCTTCCAACAAAACTTCACGCTGCTGCGCTACGGTAAGGCGCTTCAGATTCTCATAATGGTCTACTTACTTCAGTGAAACGAAAGATTAAGACTGCAACATCATACACAAAGCTGTAATACATACCTACGCTAATCTAACAACCACCTTTCCACCAGACACTTTTAAAGTTAGAAGAAATGTTTTTTTGTTTTTTTTTAAATCTAGGCTTTTAACGAAAGACCTCTGGAAACATGATCTAGCACAGAAACGAATGATATTCCAAGAAAATATATCATGGAATTATATGCTTAAATGTCATGACAAGTCGACAAAGGAAATCAGAATGCGGTAGTCACGTCATTGTTCGCCAGCCTTTCTTACTCAAACATAAGGCGCCTTGAAATCAGAATTTGAAATGTCTACAAAACGGAAAAAAGTCACGAGGCAATCCTTTACTTAATCTCCTCACTCGACAAGGGAATTTAACAAGAACTGTATTTCAAAGACCTCATAAAGTTTACAAAAGAAAAAAAAAGTTGACTACCATTCTCAGGAACCAAATGAGGTCAAAACTATTATTGTGGAATAATATGAAACGGAAAGAAGTTAAAAAAAAAAATAAAAATTAACATTTTAAATCTAGAAAACAAGTTTGTATGTTATGCTGGAATTCATATATTTCACGTTTCCTAAATGAAAATAAGTTTTGAAGTTGCTTCGGCATGTTTACCATGGCATCACATTATATTTATATGATACCTGCACTTCTAACTGTATATTCTAACTTTAGTTTTTTTCTAACTGTATAAGGCAGGCAGAGATGTGTGGTTCAGTATTACAAAAATGTATAGAGAGAGTGGGGAAAGTAGACAGGAACAAGAGCGGCAGAAGGTAAGATGAGCACATATAATTGAAGAACATACAACTATACAATATTTCGGCAAAATGCATTTCAGGGGGCCTATAAAAACAAAACGGAACAAATGAAGAAGATGTTCCCAGAGAAGTTATATAACATCTAAAACTACCTTTAACTAAATGAAAAGGACAACCAAAATTATTTGGGCACGCCAAAAGAAGACGAAATTTACCAATCGGAAAATCAATAGAAAGCTCAAGGGAGAAAAATAATGGAAATCTCTTTCTCTCTCTCTCTCTTCCTCCTCCCCATCTGTGTGTGTGTGTGAGAGAGAGAGAGAGAGAGAGAGAGAGAGAGCAAACTATATCTCATTAAAAAATACAACAGAAAAATGTGGTAGTCGAAGTTTTTCGACTCCGTAGGTCTGATGATACTGATCATCCTACTTCTTCGTTTGTACCCAGCTTCTTCTTCTTCCTCTTTTTCTTCTTCTTCTTCTTCTTTTCTTCTTCTTCTTCTTTTCTTCTTCTTCTTCTTCTTCTTCCTTTTCTTCTTCTTCTTCCTTTTCTTCTTCTTCTTCCTTTTCTTCTTCTTCTTCTTATTCCTTTTCTTCTTCTTCTTCCTTTTCTTCTTCTTCTTCTTCTTCTTCCTTTTCTTCTTCTTCTTCTTCCTTTTCTTCTTCTTCTCTTCTTCTTCTTCTTCTTCTATTTTCAGACGTCGACTTGTATAATTTTCGAAGTAGTTAGTCATCTGGAGGGCGTGTACTTCCTCATACAGTTTGCTCTGGACTGACGTAATATTTAATTACGTTTGTCTTCTCTGTTGTTTATTTATTGGGCACTCCTGCAGTATGTGGTCTGATGCCCATTTACTATTGCCACATGCACATCCATCAGTTGATCCCATCTTGAATTTGTTGAACAGACGGTAGGTAGCTCGGTACGTAACCTTAGAGTGGTGTCTTGCTCTTCTCTGTTTAGCTGGTAGTAGGCATCGTTTCTTCGATAGTCTGAGTGCTCTTTCTCCCTTATGTTCTTGTAGCTGAGATTTATCAGTGTTTTAGCCTCCTCAAATGATATGCTGGTGTCTGTGGTAGTTTACCTCCTCCTTTCGCTAGGGTGTCTGCTGTTATTTGCTTAATCATCTATCTATATTCAGCGTAGGTAATCTTCTGTTAAACTGACTGTGAAAATGCACGGTTTACAAATAAATAATGCTCACAGGGCATACCAAAAGTAGGAAAAAGTCGACATTTCCCGAATTGTAAGCCTCACTTTTCTGGACGCAAAACAACATTATTTTGAGAGAAGAATCCGAAATGCAAATAGTGCGGCCTAACACTTCACATTATAAAGGTAGTATTTACACAAACACAGTTTTACGGCTCGCCATATTTAGCAGCAGAGCTTTTATTCTCCTGAACGAGGAAAGCTAATTCTAATATGCAAATTAACGCAGAAATGTTATTGTTCTTTCCGCTACTGGAGTTCATTAGAAACTTTATAATTCTACCGGAAGCATAAATCTTAACCAGTTTTTCTCCATTACTTCAAATTAATTCCTGCTCTGTCATATTATATGCCAGGCAAAGGTAGCATTTCAGAAAATGAAATCTATTTTGTGCAGTTCATTTCTAACACTAGGAGACGAGTCTTGGAATGCTACATCGAGCCAGTACTACAATATGGAAGCGAATCATGGTTACGAACAAAAACAAACAAAGAGAACATTAGAGGCAACTGAGATGTGGTTCCTACGAAGAATGTTAAGAATATCATGGACATAAAATAACAATGAAGAATACCAAAGGAAAGCCAGTGGGAAACGAACTTTAATAAACACACTACGGGGGGAAGATTCATTGGATATATACTGAGAAGAGCAGGGATGGAAAATATCCTGACAGCAGAGAAAACTGGAGGAAGAAAAGGGAGAGGTAGACCAAGAGAGAAAATCTTAGATGGCTTGACAAAATGGCATGGGGGAAGCACAATAACAGAACTGATGAATAACATGAAATAATGGAAACTGTGGAGAAACATGGTCGCCAACTCCTCCAGGCAGGGCACATGATGATGATTATCTTATTTGTCTTCCTGAATCTGTAAAATATTTCAACTTGAAAAATGAAAGTGGCTAATCTTGTTTTGTATTCATCATTATTGTATAATACATGGGTGTGTATTCCTCGTCCACATAGTAAGATGCCACATCTGTAAGTTGTCAGCAAGTCATATTCACCTCTGTAGCTAAAAGGTGAGGGTAATAATAATTATTATTATCAGTCTTTTCTACTCCCAATGGAGCAAAAGGCACCAATAAAGATTCTACAGCCTGTCCTGTAATCCTGTCTTGAGCAAGTCGGAATGCCTCAGTCCACGTCTTTCCGACTTGCTTCAGTTCTTCCATTATTGTGCGTCTCCATGTCCCCAATGACCTGCCCCTCTTTCTTTTTCCTTGGTGTTCAAGTCAAGGCAGTATAGGGGTATCTTGTTCTTTCAGTTATGTGGCTCAGCCTCTTTAGTAAAGTTTTCAATGATTCATTCATTCATTCGTGTGCATGTCCCTTGCGGAACTTTGCCTCCCAAACAGCACTCCTGTAGGGCTCTCGATTGTGAGCAAGATGGAATGCTGCTGATGCATCCATTTGCAGATCATCAACGATGTCTTGCAGCCATCTTCGCTTTGCTCTTCCTCTCTTTCTTGTTCCCATTATGTACCCTTCCAAGATGATTTTCTCTGGATTATCATGACGTTTAATGTGTCCAAAATATTTAAGTTTTCTCTCTTTAATCCTCTGTACTACCCAGCCTTATTCAATGTTAAGTTCTTGTAGTATGGATATATTTGTTCTTTTTTTTGTCCATGATATTTGAAGACCTCTTCTGTAGCATTTACATTCAAAGGCATTTATATGTTTCTCGTTTATAGAATATAATAAAACCTGAAATAATATTTGCTTAATATTATATCATTTTAAAACACTGAAATTGGTATGAAACCTCTATATATGTGTGTGTGTGTGTGTGTGCGTGCGTGCGTGCGTGCGTGCGTGCGTGCGTGCGTGTGTGTGTGTGTGTGTGTGTGTGGAAAAAAAAAGGGGGGGGGGTAATTTCGTTTGGTGGGCCGTTTTGCAACGACGATAGACCAGGTACGGGAAAATGATATTGTATTAATAATGGGGGATTTTAATGCAAAAATTGGTACAGAAAGAGCAGAAGATGAAGGACATGTTGTAGGGACATTTACTATAGGACATAGAAATGAAGCAGGTGACAATCTAATGGCGTTTTGCATGGAAAATGAGCTAATGATTGCTAACACACTTTTTAAACAACATCCAAGAAAGCTTTACACATGGACATCATCTGATGGGAAAACCAAGAATCAAATAGATTAAATTTTAGTGCAAAGAAGGTGGAGATCAAGTATAACATCAGCGAAAACTTTAGCAGGCGCTGATTGTGACACTGACCATGAATTATTAATAGCAGACATGAAGATAAAGATAAAAAAATACAGTTCCAGGATCAAGACCACTCCAATTTGATCTTACAAAAATACCAGAGCAATATAGAAGAGAAGTGAAGAACCGTTTCGAAATCCTGATGGCTGAACAAGAGGAATTGGCAAGGCAGGCCAGAGATATCTTAATAACAACAGCTAAAGACGTTGTTCCAGTAAAGAAAACACAAAAGAATGGATGGATTAGAGCAGGCACACTAGAACTCATAAAACAACGTAGAGAAATGAAGACGCATTGGAAAGTGACAAACAACAACAAAGAGGAATATAAGTCTTTAACAAAAGAAGTACAAAGAAACATAAGAAAAGACCAAAAAAACAATACATACAAGATTGTTGTGAAAGAACAGAAGGACATCAGAAGTGTGGAAGAGATAGTGAAATGTTAAAGAAATGAAGACATTGACGAGAAATGTCACAAATAAGCTAAATGTAATTTGTGATGAGATGTCTCCTTGACAGAGATAGAGGAAATTCTAGAAAGATGGAAGGAAATCAACAGCGTGAATTTATTGGAGGAGAAAGAACCCGAACCGACAATAGAAGAAGTTTTATGGGCAATAAAGAATCTGAAAAATGGTAAATCACCAGGATGTGATGAGATAATAGCTGAACTTATTAAAGCACTAGGAAAGGAATGTGCAACAATATGTCATGCCCTATGTAAAAAGATATGGCATTCAGGTATCTGGCCAAAAGAATGGATAGGAACTGTATTCATACCACTGCCAAAAAAGGATAACTTGAAATTATGCATAAACTACAGAACTGTTGCCATGATTAGTCATGCCAGTAAAATTCTGTTAAAAATCATAATGGGTAGACTTCGTAAGAAAATAGAAGACGTCAATATGGTCCAAGCTGGTTTCAGGCAAGGAAGAGGATCAAGAGATCATATATTCAATATAAGATTAAAAATATAGAAATGCAGAGAGCTTAATGTGAATCTGTATTTATCCTTTATAGATTACTCAAAGGCATTTGATTGTGTACAACACCAGAAACTGTGGGAAATAATGGAAAAAATGGGATTTCGAACACATTTGATACAATTACCATTACTGTTGTATCTAGACCAACAAGCAGTAGTAAGAATGAGTGATGAAACAACAATTTGTTTTGACATAAAACAAGGGGTCCGTCAGGGGTGCATATTGTCACCCTACTTATTTAACTTGTATACTGAAAATATAATGAGGAATGTTAGAGAAGATGTAGACAACGAATAATACGATGCATAACAATTGGAGGTTATGAAATACCAGAGATTAGATATGCTGATGACACAGTATTACTATCCACAATACAAAAAAGAATGGAAAAAAAAACTGTCAGTCCGTAAGAACAGCGAAGAGCAAAACCTCTATCTTCATTCATTCATTCATTTGCATGTCCCTTGCGGAACTTTGCCTCCCAAACAGCACTCCTGTAGGCCTCTCGGTTGTGAGCAAGATGGCCTGCTGCTGCTGCATCCATTTCCAGATCGTCAACGATGTCTTGCAGCCATCTTCGTCTTGGTCTTCCTCTTTTTCTTTTTCCCATTATGTATCCTTCCAATACGGTCTTCTCTAAATTATCATGACGTTTAATGTGTCCAAAATATTTCAGTTTTCTCTCTTTAATCCTCTTCACTAGCCAGCCTTCTTCAATATTAAGCTCTTGTAGTATAGATATATTTGTTCTTTTTTGTGTCCACGATATTTGGAGAACTCTTCTGTAGCATTTACATTCAAAGTCATTTATGTGTTTCTCAGCTGTTTTGTTAAGGTAGTATTTACCTCTATCTTAATGCAGAGAAATCTAAACTGATGACACTGACAAAACAAACAAGGCAGCTGAAATATATATCAATGAGGAAAAACCGGAAGAAGTGGAGAGTTTTTAATATCTTGGATCACTGCCAAATAATAATGGAGATACAATGAGGTAAATTAAAAGGAGGACATATATCGCTGTTCAGAAAGTAAACCAACTAAAGAATCTGTAGAGAGGAGCAGACAGAACCACAAAAATAAGATTTTTAACGCCATGCATCTTTCCCATCACAAAATATGCCTGTGAGACCTGGACACTTAACAAAACAGCTGAGAAACACATAAATGGCTTTGATTGTAAATGCGACAGAAGAGTCCTTCAAATACCATGGACACAAAAAGGAACAAATATATCCATACTACAAGAACTTAATACTGAAGAAGGCTGGCTAGTAAAGAGGATAAAGGAGAGAAAATTAAATATTTTGGACACATTAAACGTCATGATAATCTAGAGAGGACCGTCTTGGAATGGTACATAATGGGAACAAGAAAGAGAGGAAGACCAAGGTGAAAATGGCTGCAAGACATCATTGATGATCTGCAAATGGATATATCAGCAGCAGGCGATCTTGCTCACAACCTAGAGGCCTACAGGAGTGCTGTTTGGGAGGTAAAGTTCCGCAAGGGACATGCAAATGAATGAATGGGCCATTTTGGTGACTTTGGTGGGTCGTAGACTGCGATCTTGGTGGGCAGTAGAATGCCGTCCTTGATGGGCCTTAGTTCACCGACCTACTGTTGCAACATGTCAGGAACTCCGATAAGCTAAGCTATCACTACGCCTTGCCAAATGACCTTCAATTCAAGTGCTATCCCACGTGGCGTAGGTGATCACTTCTCTCCACAATTCCCTGAATGTATAAAATAGGAAAAACGTAGGAGCAGCTTTATTACTTAACGATTACACAGTTGTGACGTTTCGGAGTGAGTCTTAATCATACAAAAACATACAGGACGAAGAAATAGAGAGAGGAGATAAAGTATAGATTCACATGAATACTGTTTAAAAATTTTTTTTTTACTTAGTACTTAGCTGTAAATGGTAAGGTGCGACTTGTCCGGCGGTGTGTGTCATGAATGGATTTAGTAGAACGTGGAGATTGTTTAAATAGAGAACTATGACAATTCTGGTATCACAGCTTTACTGCAGTGCTTCGTGTATAGTTATATACTTATACACTAATTATTGTGTGTCCACAATTCCCTGTCTTTAGACTAGATTATGAGATCCGACGGTGACTTTCTTCATAGCCACACTGACAGCCCATCCAGTAACTTCTCTCTCTGTCTTCCTCTGTCTCTTCTTCCCTCAATTTTTCCGGGTGCCACATTGTGTTCCAATTTTCCTCTTCTCGGGAAATGTCCTATAAAGCTCGCTTGTTTGTCTCTGATCTTTGATATAATTTGCTTTTTAACTCCAGCCTCTCTTAAGACTTCTTCATTGGTTTTCTTGGCTGTCCATGGTACCTTTAACATCCTTCTTATAAACCACATCTCCATGGCCTCCATTTCTCATTGTACTTTCTTATTCATAGACCATGCTTCACACCTATAAAACAAAACTGGCTCGATGTAACATTTAAGTACTCGGAATCTTGTTTCCATTGATACGGATCTGTTGCACAAGATGTGCACATGACCTTGCGGCGTTGATTTAGAAGCTATTTAATTTCTTGTGAAATCTGTGGACACCAACACTTTGCCTGCTTCCCAGTGATCATTACCGTAATGAGGACGATAACGATGACGACGACGATGATGATGATGATAGTAAGCCAAAGTGGCTTCCTTTATATCTGAGAAGGTGGGACAATTCAATCCCAGTGAGATGCAATATCACACTTCTCTGATATCACTGGAATGCAAAATGTTCTTTGCATGGTGATGGAAGAGATGTGGATTTCTCTAACCTTCATTGCAGTTTGATCTATTCTAAGACCATTTCAATCAAGATTACTTCTGAGGCAATCCTAGTAAAGTATTTTTTTAAGAACTACAGTATAAAAGACCCTGGGGGATCCACCTAGCCTCTAAAAATGGGTATCTGAGAACTCGGGGAAGGTAAATGCGGCCAGGCGTGATACTGACCACATCAGACTTTCATGTGCAGAAGGTCTTGGAAACACGGGCCTAACACTGTATCCCAAGTATGTCTTAAAGGCATGGAAACTGAGATTGTAATTTAGCTTGAAAACAAGCTTCACTATATAACATTATCAGCTGTGGAGAATCATATTATTGACGGCACCAGTATAATATTTTCAATTGTTAATGATGTATTTCTGACTAAAGAAGATGTTCTTGATTAATATCGACTTTATCTTCTCACACTTCCAGATTTCTGTTGTTTTAGATTAGGTTTCACAAACATTACAACTTCACTAAATTAGAGGAAGTCCAATGAAATGTTCTCTACAGAATTCATTTAATTCTGACAAATAAGATATTCGACTTAGAATTCACAACATCACGTGTACTAAGATGCAATATGATATAATCTTCGTTAGTTTCGTCGTTGAAGCACATCAGTATCAAACTATCATATTCTACAAGCAGCACTTTTCAATGTTCCCCTATATCAATATATTCTACACATTTGATAAGAGGACAATTCTGAACTCTGTACTATATTCGATCTGCAACACGTGGTTAATCTCAACTAAATCACTGTACTCGAAGTTTCACAGTAACAAATATTCATAATCACTTGAATTACTTGAAACACATCTTCAATCTGTCCTAAAACTACTTCTTCAAAACTGCTTTTCCTGAGTATCTATTTCTCTAATTGTCCATTTATTCCAACTGTCTTCTTTCTCTCTCCTGTCTTTTCTGGTGTGTGTTCTCCTTCTGCTGTTCTTCTCTTGTCTATACAATTGTTATTTACCTAAGTCATTATCTTGCTATTTTATGTCGGAGGTTTTATTGTGTCCTCACTTTTCATTGTGTCTGCCTTTTCTATTCGTCTTTCTATTTTGTTTACATGTGTAAAGGTCCAGTCACCGCTTTGTTATCACTGGACCATCCTACTTTCTGGCGTCCTTCCTTTGTATTACCCAAAAATCAGCGTCACTGAGTCTCGTCTTTTTCTATTCACTGTTTCCATTGTTTACTTTTGTCAGCGTCTTGTTCTAATGTCATGGAAGTTTTATACCTTTCTCTTTCTTTTTCTACCTACTTTTCTCTGTCGCTATTCGATGTTACTATTTTGTTTACACTATATTTTCTTAGTCATATTCATTAATAATAAAATAACAACAATAATCGTTACTTACAAGGCCATGCTACAACTATAGCAACAAGACAATATATTGTAATATTTCCGCAAGAAACCTTCATCAAACAACTGCAAAGTCGATAAGGAAAGAGAAATGAATTCACGGTAGAAGCTATTATCAAATGAAGATCAGTGTAAAATATTGCAAGCCAGCATGGATGCATATCCTGGATTTTATCATCTACTTACTTTTTTCTTCCCTTGAAGAAATTTTGCGTTTGAGAATGATGGCCAGGGAACGAGCACGAAAAAAAGCAGGATTGTTTTATGATAGTGACCTCACTGTCTTGCGTCATAAATATCTTGGTTGATAAAACATCATTCTGCGTTAAAAAATAACTGCGTTGGAAAAATCATTTATCTTGTCTTACCGGACCATATATACCGAGGACTCCAACTACGGTCTGTCAGTTACTCCGGAACCAATTCTCAACTTAGCGAACTTTCAACTGTCATCGGGGGTTTTTTTTTAAGTCGATTCAATAGGTACTTCAGGCCTGATGACAGAGTAAATCAAGGGGACGGCTGTTAAGAAGACAATCTATCCGCCCACCCATCCATCTCCTTCGGAACTGACAGACAAATTAGCATACAGGGTCACATTGTGGCGCTGTAAGGGGCAGCAACGAAGAAACTATTTCCAGCCATGTTCTGTATGGTGCCTGGAATTTGTTGCATATAATCTACCTAAGTTTGTACAGTTGTTCGCTTGGTGCTCCTTGATAGATCTTTCTTGTACCTTCCCTCAGGTATCCATCGTGTAGACCTAGCAGAAGTTTAGCAACTGGCTAACGGAACAGGGATGTCTACAGCCCCGTGGCGGTGGAGTCTATTAAAGAATTATTGTACAATACCCCCCTCCCCCAACCTCAGCGTTTTACCTCAGGTCAGGGACTGATAAAAAATAACCCCTATAACCCACTTCCAAGCTGTGGCTAAGCATTCTCACCCTATCAGCTCCAGATGACACCAACTAGCATTTCCACGGAGACGAGAAGAAGAAGAAGAAGAAGAAGAATATCTCCGTTTGACTTTAAGGCTGTATTTTCACGCTTCCATCATTCTTCATAAACAAGTCTGTCGGGCAAGAAGATGCTGTTCGACGTGACAGTCAGCGATCCATAACTGACATGCTAGCGTCAGGGCTGGCCAACTATTTCCAAGCCAAACCGTGTCCTACCTTTCCTTTGGTACTCCCAGTAACGGACCTAACCGACGTAATTAAAGGGACGGAAGTCGCCAGCTCCCGTGGAGGTGGAGAAAAGAAGTACTGCACGCCGCCTGCTACTTAGCTCCTTTCAGTGACTGACAAAATAGTCTTCGTAACTTGCTCTCAGTCCGACACGATGCTGTGACTCAAGACTCTCACCACATCGGCTGCAAATAACATGAAGCTCGCTGTTCCTTGGAGATAGCAGAAGAAGGAGGAGGAGGAAGAAGGAGGAGGAAGAAGAAGGAGGAGGAGGAAGAAGGAGAAGGAGGAGGAAGAAGGAAGAGGAGGAAGAAGAGGAGGAGGAAGAATAAAGAGGAGGAGGAAGGAGGAGGAGGAAGGAGGAGGAGGAAGAAGAAGGAGGAGGAAGAAGAAGGAATAGGAGGAAGAAGAGGAGGAGGAAGAGGAAAGAGGAGGAGGAAGGAGGAGGAGGGAGGAGGAAGAAGGAGGAGGAGGAAGAAGAGGAGGAGGAAGAAGGAGGAGGAGGAAGAAGAAGAGGAGGAAGGAGGAGGAGGAAGAAGAAGAAGAGGAGGAGGTGGAGGAAGAAGAAGAAGAAGAAGAAACATGTTTGACATGAAAATATTGGCCGTCGTGTTGACCTCAGCTTCCATGAGGAAAGCGAATATGTCATTTTTAAGAAATCTATTTTTCCTTTATACAGGCTAGCACATAATGTACATATCTCTGGCGTATTTGCTTTACATGAAATGCAGAATACCACGTGGCCAAAAAAAAAAAGGAAGAAATAAAGATAACAAATATTGACAAGAGATCTCATCCATTTTAGCCAGAAATCTAACCCAGACTCTCCCTTTTAAGCGAGACACCTCGTTACAGAACCTGTATAGTGGATGCGTGCAGTAAGGTCTTTATGTCTCGCCTGGATTCGGGTATTTTAACAATGAAATACGCGTTATTTCAGTCAATGTAAACAGAAGCATCGTAAATAGAACGTTACTGGGATAAACGTTTAAGTTTAATCCAGTTCCTGTTAAACGCGTCCTATTCAGCCTACGCATAAATTTGCCGTTTTATAAAGAGGTTATATATTACAAGAATAATATCAATAGGCTACGTACTCCTACATTCTGAAATGGTATATACGTACATCCGATTTCTGTAAGTACAGCTAAACCCAATTGATCACTTAAAACAAAACAAAACAACAACAAAAAATAAAGCTCCATTAATAATTCGTGATTTTCAAACTGATCAGAATAGACGCTAAATAAGCATTCCGCTTTGGCAGTCGGCGAACCATAGCTGACTTGCTGGTGTCAGGGTTGGCAAACCATAGTTGACTTGCTGGCGTCAGTGTTGGCAGACCATAGTTGACTTGCTGGCGTCAGGGTTGGTGAACCATAGCTGACTAAGACCTTATCCCACCTCTCCGTCTGTACCCCCCCCCCCCTAGTAACAGGCCTAGTCTGGATAACAGGGCAGGGAATTCCATATACCCCATGGTGGTGGAGTCTGCTAAAGAAGTATTGCACACCTCCTGGTTTTTAGCTGCACGCTTGGACTGAAAAAAACAGCTGTCACACCGACACGATGCTGCCCCTTATTATCTTCACCGCCGGGCTGCAAAGAACACCAGTTCGCAGTTCCAGAGAGGAGGCTGTCTTATTTCAAGAGTAGGATATTTCCGAACTCCTGCACTTACCAAGAGAAAGCCGAAGACGAACGAAGAAAGCCGAAATGTGCAAAATACGTGATCGGTCGATACGAACTCTTGCGAGATTTGGTATCACATGATTTTCGATCGGGATGAATAGATCAATTTTCTGCCAGACCGCTGGTCCGAGAGCACATCGGCTGGGCACAGGCCCGATTGAGTTAGCAAGAGTTAGCCCGGTGACCAGGTTACAAATCGATCTACCCTAGAATACATGAGTGAGCATTTTATCTGTAATATTTTTTTTATTCAACTTGTGTACTTAGAATATTCTGATGTGAATGTGCTAGATATTTTGTCCTACTTTAATGGAAGTTCAAGATTTGTGGCAGAAATAGTTTTTTTTAGCCACGTGCGGGTTGAGATAATTGTTTTTTTGTTGTTGTTTTGTAAAGTTTCAGTACTATATTTACTATCCAATTCTACATTAGATGTTATCTGGTGATTTAAAGGAGTTTGTAGAACCCAGTGTTATGATACCTTCATTTATCAAATATGGAAGAATAGGTTTTCTTACAATGATTTTTCTACCACGTGGTATCGAAATTAGGTGGTTTTCTGGTACGCTTCGGGCATTTGCTCCTTTAAGCTAAATTTATTACATGTAAACTCTTTCTACCTTAGGAGAGACTAATCTATTGAATTTAAAGATTTATTTCACGGAATCTCAGGTAATTGTTCATTTGTTTCAACTTTTAGGACATAACCTGCAAGATGCACCTTGCTTGATACAGCTCGCAAATTATATGTCCTTGGATTATGGACAGGGGGAGAAGAAAACTGTGTTTAGCTACAGGAGAAAATAATGTATGGCTACATGAGAAAATAATGTATAGATACAAGAGAAAATAATGTATGGCTACAAGAGAAAATAATGTATAACTGCATAAAGAAATAATGTTTAGTTGTGAGGAGACAATCCATGTTTGGACAGGAGGAGAAAACTATGTTGTTTGAGGAAATAATGTTGAGTCTGAGGAGAAGATCATCACGTTTAGTTTAATGAGGAACTATGTTTAGTCATAAGGAGAGGATAGTGCTTGGCTTTACGAGGATATATTATTTAGGAATGATTCAGAATTATGAACAGTTAGTGTTTATCGAGAGTTCTGACTAAATAGGGTGCAGGTCTGTGTTAGACAACAATAACCTCTGTTTCCCCTGGCAGCGATCCATTCAATTTAATCTACAGTTTTTGTGTTCTTTATTTACCAGATTCGTTTTATTCTTTTCATCCCTATTCACTTTGCCACATTGCTATCTTTCCCAGAGCACCACTGAGAGGTAGAATAGGGTCCAGTTCGCCAACCCCGACTCCAGAAGCCAGCTACGGGTTTCTGACTGCTAACTCGTTGAGTATCGCAGCATCTTCTCCACACCACATTAGAAAAACCGTGTATATCCGGAGAACTAAATTTGATGCAAACATCAGGGGTTGAATGAAAATGCTACAGAAGAGTTCTTAAAATATCCTAGACACACATAAAAATAACAAATATATCCATACTACTAGAACTTAATACTGAAGAAGTTTGGGTAGTAAAAAAGATTAAACGGAGAACACTTAAATATTTTGGACATTTTAAACGTCATGATAATTTAGAGAAGACAGTCTTGGAAGGGTACATAATGGGAAAAAGAAAGAGGAAGACCAAGGTGAAGATGGTTGCAGGATATCGTTGAAGATCTGAGAATGGATGCATCAGTAGCAGGCCATCTTGTTTACAAGCGAGAGGCCTACAGGAGAACTGTTAGGGAGGCAAAGTTCCGCAAGGGACATGCAGATGACGGAACAGCGGGTAACCACGTCATTTAAGAACACTGGTTCCAGTTTTAATCACAAGACAATCTATACATATCCTAATGTGATTACATATAAAATTTCATAGAATTGATGGTAAGTTTTTCAAGAATACAAATATAAGCACTTTATTTAATCATGATTTTTGTTCTTTTTATACTGAATAAATAATATTAAACATAAATTAAATACAGTATTTATGAATGTCCCAGCCTCATAAAGTTCAGCTTCGCACTTTTTGCTAGCTCATCAAGTTTTGTTCTAGATCTGTGAGTCGTAATCTAGGTCTATGGAGACCCAGGAGGTCCAAGGAAGGAGGGGTCCACGGACCAGCAAATGGACTGACTCTATAAAAAAAAAACAACTTTCAACTGAAGACGTTTCGGTACAGAGCTTGTCTTCCCTTTATAAAGGAGTCAATCAATTCATTTTGATCTGTCTGATCGTCTGTCTATCTACCTACCCACCCACCCACCCATCTATCTATCTATCTATCTATCTATCTATCTATCTATCTATCTATCTATCTATCTATCTATCTATCTATCTATCTATCTATCTATCTATCTATCTATCTATCTATCTATCTATCTATCTATCTATCTATCTATCTATCTATCTATTCGTTCGTTCTTCCGTCCGTCCGTTCGTCTACCCACCCATTCATCTATCCATATAATCCATAGATCTGAATGACTACAATTCAATCTCTTCTCTGTGTAGAAGCTGCAGGTATTTCTTTTGGCTTTGTTGTCTCCGGTGTCTCTGATAAAAGGCATTTTGCCGAAATATTCCCCCCCCCCCCCCAATTATTTCACTATTTTTGTCTCCTACTGCAATTTTATCCTTAAATGTATGTGTGTAGGACTGCACAATACATTTTCGTCTAACTCTGCTCTCGAAGAGTAAGGTTGAAACAAATCACTGCTAATACTATATTATACACCAACACTGCAAGTTCCTCGCCCTGGTATAGGCTTCAAGAGCAACTTTTTCTAGGTCACACAGCCGGTATACTCCACACCGCATAGACGCATATAAAGCGTCTCAGATCTTTCTCACAAGACACGTACCAAGTCCTTCGCCAAGACGACAGATTTATTATAAACATTTCAGACACTGGCAGATGCCCTTCCTCCTTTCTGTACCTATTAGCTTCTGAATTTATCTACATTTAGTAAAATGATAAATCAAAGGTAGATAACTGCAGACAAACGCTAGAAATTCGCCTGGTCCAAATGATAAATGAACCCCGTTCAGTGCTCGGACAAGCAAGTGATCTTACAGACAAGACATGTTCGGTTTGCTGATCTCGCTGACCTTAGTCTGTCCTGTTTAATGATTTTCGAGCTATAAGGGAATTTAAGCTACAATCCCAGTACGGCTCAAGTCTTCGTTAATTTAAATCTTCTGTCCTGAAGATTACCAGCTAATCCTGTGTTACCCGATCGAAACTCAGTAATATCATAAACTCTTTGTACTATGTGACATTATAAACACTTTGTACTACGTGACATTATAAACACTTTGTACTATGTGACATTATAACAGAGAGATGAGAAGGTACCGGAATCTCTAACGGGCTTATATTGAAACATAAAACGCTGAAATGTTAAGAGAAAAAAAAAAGATCACGAAATATGATTCTTAACAGAAGAAATAATTCTCTGTAACTGAGTAAGTTTCATGGGGGAGGCGGAGGGGCCCAACAGGTGCATTTCTCCCGGGGCCCAGAGGGTTTCCTCTTTTTTAAAGGAGGGCTCGTATTGAATGAGAATAGCTAACCAATAGGTTAAGCGGTGAGGGGGGGGGGAAGATACAGTTTACAAAGCTCCTCGTAAACGCCCCGTTCTTGTCCAGTAGCAGAATTACTTAAAATACCAGCGTCCAACTTAAAAAGTGGTCGTTTCTTCTACTGCACCCAAAATCCCAGAGTATGGATTCAAAGTGGTCTTGAGATTCTACTGACTCTCATATAAAATTATGTCAGTCAGTCATTTGCATGTCCCCTGTGGAACTTTGCCTCCCTAACAGCTCTCCTGTAGGCCTCTAGGTTGCAAGCAAGATGGCCTGCTGCTGATGCATCCATTTGCAGATTATCAACGATGTCTTACAGCCATCTTCGCCTTGGTCTTCATATCTTTCCTTCTTCAGTTATGTATCCTTCCAATACGGTCTTCCCTAAATTATCATGACCTTTATTGTGTCGAAAATATTTAAGTTTTCTCTGTTTAATCCTCTGTACTAGCCAGCCTTCTTCAGTATTAAGTTCTTGTAGTATGGATATAATTGTCCTTTTTTGTGTCCATGATATTTGAAGAACTCTTCTATAGCATTTACATTCAAAAGCATTTATGTGTTTCTCAGCTGTTTTGTTAAGTGTCCAGGTCCTACGGGCATATGTTGCGATGAGAAAGATGTATGCAATTATGTACTCTAAAGAAAAACATCGACAGCCTCCAGCGCTGTTTACTAAAACTAAAGAGCAAATAACTCTTGTAACACTTTAACTAACTGGATTCGTAATTTAGCAGTCAGCTGTACATAATTTACTTGAAGTCATCAAGGATACTAAGTATGATGCTGTAAGATAAATACTAAATATGGCAAGTCAGTACTGGAAAGTCTCATTTTTGAGAACTTGCCTACGCTGTTGAAGATGACAGTACAAACATGATTTGTTGATGTGAAAGATTGTGCCATTCATTTGATTGATTGACTGATTGATTGATCTGCAGTCAGGACATTTCTATATCTGCTCCACCGCTCTTTCCACTAACCAGTGTAAGATGTGTTTACTAAAATGCCCATGTCACGCTTTGACTGTGAGTTCCTCGCTTCCGTCCATAGAGGGAGTTTATCCTTTCTTCCTATTGTACCCCCCCCCCCACCCCCAGTTTGTTCATTCTGCAGATTCTGCCACCCAAACTTTGGTAGAGCATACAATAAAAACAAGGACCGTAACAAAGTTGTAAGGCATCTTGTTGAAAAAGACACGGAAACATTTTAAAACAAGTAAGGAATTTTTCAAAGATTACATGGTGCTTCACTTACATTTCAATTATTATATTGTTCTTTGTTTAATTTTAATGAGAAGGCATGCATGACTAACAATTTAATGGGTATCATTCTGTCCAAAAGAAAAAAAAATGGATACCTGGCACACTTGTAATGAGAAACTGTCTTTGAAAATGGAGAATATTCAGTTGCAGTGCGCAGGGTAGTTGAGAGTCAGGTCGGGCCAGGAGTCAGTTACTATCGGCTTATTCAAATACAGAAAGTAACTCTCATACACTTACTTATAATTTTGTCTCTAGTTTTTTTTTTTAATCGGTGGAAAAAAGTGAGGGGGGGGGGGGAGAGATCCACCAGGCCTCCTCGAGAACCCCGGGCTTCTTTTCCTTTGTCGTCGGCCCCGGCAGAGCGAGGCGCACCGGGCTAAACTGAACATACAACTGTTGGTAAAAGAAAAACAAACCATATAAAAATCAGCATCATCAAAACGGCGCTGAGCTAGAATTTGTAGCACTTGATATAATACTGGCAACAACGACTTTTCATCTACGTTTGGCATGCCGCATTCGTCCCTTGGGCCAAAGTTTGGACAACTTCTGAGATCACTGTAACATTAATCTGTGTTCCTAGCTGGTGAATCTTGCAGCGGCACGGAACAAGACATGTTTATGGTCTCAGCAATAATCTCTCAGTAAGCTTAGCGAAAGCTTGGTTTGATTTGTTACCACGGCTGTAAAGTGATAAGATACTGCCCCCGTATTCTAGTCTTACCATGCGTGGAAACCTACGAGGACAGGAAAGCAGTTTCTGGCTGGTTCTTCATACACTGAGGTGCGTCTCAGAGTGGATTTATTCTGGTGTCTCAGAGTGGATTTATTCTGGTGTCCAATTCAATCTTTTCTTTGTACGCTTTTTTTTTTTCGTAGATTTCAGTTTCTGTTTCCGGTGTAAATTTTGTTTCTTGGGGGATTTTGAAATCCTCAAAAACTAGGAGGAGCGAAGGTCACTGTAACTTGGAACTCTTTGTATTTATATTCGAATTTAACCTGTGGCGTATGAATCACCCGCAGGTCACACAGCTGCAGTAACTTGTACTTTGGATATTCTTGTAGTGCTCTAAGAGTTAATATAAAACGTCCTTTCTTCAGTTCTATAAAATTGATTACTTTCTTGTTTCTGTGAGTGCATTTTCTATGAAGTTCCTTGTTCCAGTTGGCTGTGTACAATCACCACAGTACTGACTTAACTCTTTTCTATAGCCCACAGTCCTTCTTCCGACTCCCAACATCATAGCTTGAACAGTCTTTCCGTAGATGGTTGAAGGAAAAACGAAAAAGACAGCGAAGAACAACACGTCAAAGAACTTCATACAGCCGGGATTTACAGAATACAACATAGCAGGGAAACTATACAAACGCTAACTGTAGACTGTTAGCAGGGAAACTATACAAACGCTAACTGTAGACTGTTAGCAGGGAAACTATACAAACGCTAACTGTAGACTGTTAGCAGGGAAACTATACAAACGCAAAATGTAGACTGTTAGCAGGGAAACTATACAAACGCTAACTGTAGACTGTAAGAATTGGAGCTGATGCGTCAAGCCCTGAAAGGCGCCATAAACCCTTCTGGCTGTGTCTGTTCAGTTGATAACTATTCAAAAACTTGAACGGGTGAATAATTCACAACAATGTTGCATTCTAAGCTCATGAACTTTGCTGTTGCAAGAAGACGGAGACTTGCAGCTCCTTAACAGCTCCTGCGCAGTGTATGATGATCTGTCATATAATATGATGGCCTATTATATAATATGATGACCTATTATATAATATGATGACCTATTATATAATATAACCTATTATATAATATGATGACCTATCATATAATACGATGATCTATCATATAATATGATGACCTATTGCATAATATCATGACGTATCAGCGGCTCAATAACACTTTTAACTTCCTCTCTTCTTGACTGGAACTTTTTTACCCAACCTTTCATAGTACTCATGTTATGAAACTGATACACATAAACCACCAGCACCTTCTATGATTATCAGTGAGAATAGTCTCATTGATGTTCAGTGAGAATAGCCTCATTGATGTTCAATGAGAATAGCCTCATTGATGTTCAATGAGAATAGCCTCATTGATGTTCAGTGAGAATAGCCTCATTGATGTTCAGTGAGAATAGCCTCATAGATGTTCAGTGAGAATAGCTTCACAGATGTTCAATGAGAATAGCCTCATAGATGTTCAGTGAGAATAGCCTCATAGATGTTCAGTGAGAATAGTCTCATTGATGTTCAGTGAGAATAGCCTCATAGATGTTCAATGAGAATAGCCTCATAGATGTTCAGTGAGAATAGCCTCATAGATGTTCAGTGAGAATAGTCTCATTGATGTTCAGTGAGAATAGCCTCATAGATGTTCAATGAGAATAGCTTCATAGATGTTCAATGAGAATAGCCTCATAGATGTTCAGTGAGAATAGCCTCATAGATGTTCAATGAGAATAGCCTCATTGATGTTCAGTGAGAATAGCCTCATAGATGTTCAATGAGAATAGCCTCATAGATGTTCAGTGAGAATAGCCTCATAGATGTTCAGTGAGAATAGTCTCATAGATGTTCAGTGAGAAACTGGGATAGCGCACTCTGATTCGCGCCTGTTAACACACAGACATTTTCACGGAAGCAAAACCTGTTGAGGGAAGGGGGGGGGGGTCTAGATCTCGTTCTTCCAAACTGCGGGAAGCAGATCTCAAATAACTGCCAAGAATCAGTGCTAGCTTGATACATTCGCTTCTACCGGCAGTCCTCTTTGGCAGTCATCGACCCATAGCTGATTTGCCGGCCTCAGGGTTGGCTAACCACAGCTCACCAAAACCATGTCCCACCTCTCCGTTGGAGCCCACAGAAACAGGCCTTGTCTGGCAAGAGGGACAGGAATCTCCATAGTGGTGGAGTCTGATAAAGAAGCACTGCATACCCCAAGTTATTTAGCTGCACTCCGGCACTGAAAAACTAGCTGCTATAACCCGCTTCCAAACCGACATGATGTTGTGGCTCAACATCTTCACGGCATCGGCTGCAAAGAGCATCAGTTTTCTATTCCAGGGAGACTGAAGAAGAAGAAGAAAATTCGCTTTTACCTATAATATCCCAAAAGATGAAAACTCTTTTCAGGCCACTCTAGCACAGTCTAACTGAAAGTCATCCAGGCATCATACGCACTCTTGTCCACGACAAAAAAAAAAAGCTATCTTCAAAGCTCAGCCACATCATGTCCTCATTTATGTGAACTACCGGAAACCTCTTAAGCTTCATATTGCACGGGAATAGCGGCCATTATCACTTCCCGATGAAAATCAGCACGCATGGCTGACCATTACTCATGGCGGGACAAAAATTGATTTCTTTGTGACATTTCATTACCATCAGGGTTTCAAATAAACTGGATATATCTCCGTATTGAAGTACATGTATATCCCTGGTCATCAACGCGAGAAGAGACTTCTCTATCAGACCCAGCGGAGACTGACAAGATAAAATAAGATCGAGGAGTATGGCGGAAGGATTGATCTTGTTTCATGTATGCGTTCATCTATCGTCAAATACACTAGAGGATATATTTCGCCATTGTTACAACGGAGGAAGGGATTTCAGGTGGTTAGAAAAGGAAAGCTATTAATTAGTTATCTCTTAGTTTCAAGTGGTATGTTGGAGTGTGCAAACAGCGGGGATAGCTGGTATGCAACATCATTGGCTCTTTGTGTTCTGTCATCAATTTCTTTATCAAGCTTCTCATCTTCTGTGAAAATGCATCCACGATACTTGGAAAGAAAAACTACTTAAAAGCATATTCCTACCAACGCTGTGCTACCAACGTCAGACATGGTTGTTTGCTAAGAAACAACAGAATAAAATAACCACAAGTGAAATGAGATGTCATAGGAAAGCATCAAACATTACCGGGTTTGATAAGTTTGAAATGACACCATTAAGGCAGATGGTAGGAACCACATCATATCTACAACACACGGAGAAGCAAAGAATCAAGTGGTTCGGTCACTTAATGAGAATGACATACTCACAGCCAGCCGCGAGAGCCTTCAACCAAAGTACTACAGGACACAGATCCAGAGTAAGACCCAGAAAGAGACTGATACCATCTCGCCAATTATGACATGACCGTCACTGAGGCCACCCATTTGGCCCACGAACACCAACTGAATCTCCCCCCCCCCCCCAACCCCCCGACACTTTACGGTACAAAAAAATAAGGATAAAGTAAGCTGGTAAGTAGAAAGGAAAGCAAGTGATCGCTGTGTTATATGATTAGACCTCGAGAAAAAAAATCAGAAACAAAGCACATTCAGACGTGACAGAGCCTTCTTCACAGACTGCAGGGGACTTCTAGAATCTCTAAAAACAACAAACAACCTACAGGCAAACATACAGAAAATCACAACATAACTGAAGCACCTACAATGGGTATCATTTAACTGTAGAATAGCTGACAGCCTATCCAAAGCTGGCAGTAATCAAGATCAAACAAATCAACCAGTAAACTACCAAGATGCGAAAACTATAATCCCTAACCAATGCAGATCTGAATGGAAAAACCAACTGAAATGCAACAACGAACCAGATCCAATACATCAACTACACAGACAACGGCAAACCATCCCCTTTCGCCTAAGGACAGGCCACTGCAGACTACTAAGCCACCTACATCGACTTAAAATGTCTCACACAGACGAGTGTTCATGTGGCAGTGGAGTCCAGACTCTAGAACATATCCTTCAATATTGCCCAAACCATGCAGATCAGAATCATGAGACATGGCCAGAAGACATAAGCCTGGGGCAAAAGCTTTGTGGCTCCTACCAGGATCTGGAGAGGACTGCGGGCTTTGCCATGTCAACAGGAATCAACAACTGATGTGACCAACATCGCACGCAGAAGAAGAAGAAGACGTGAGAGAAAAAAATGACAAGATAAATACTTGAGAATAAACTCATTAACGCAATGTTCTCTCGTGGCTAGACGGTTGCTTTAAAAGTGGTCTACGATTTTTTTCGAGGTCTAACCATAAACACTGTTTTCTATTACTTTACTGTGCATAAATGCCATTGAATGTAAATGCTACAGAAGAGTTCTCCAAATGTCGTGGACACAAAAAGAACAAATATATCTATACTACAAGAATTTAATATTGAAGAAGGCTGGCTAGTGAAGAGGGTTAGGGAGAGAAAACTTAAATATTTTGGACACATTAAAGGCCATGATAATCTAGAGAAGACCGTCTTGGAAGAGTACATAATGGGAAAAAGAAAGGGAGGAAGACCACGGCGAAGATGGCTGCAAGACATCGTTGATGATCTGCAAATGGATGCAGCAGCAGCAACAGCAGGCCATCTTGCTCACAACCTAGAGGCCTACAGGAGTGCTGTTTGGGAGACAAAGTTCCGCAAGGGACATGCAAATGAATGAATGAATACTGTGCGAAAGCCTCGTTGTTTTCTATTACTTTACTGTGCGAAAGCCTCGTTGTTTCCTATGTGTAAAAATGTGCTAGAGAAAGAATCATGACGGTTCCAGATATCCTGTCATTGACGGTTTCAGTGAATAAATTTTTTTTAAAGTAAAATACATCAGTTAATTATCAGTCATCCAGCTGTAGAAATGGAGTTGGGGCAGAAAAGGCCACAATGTCCAAAATATACCGAAGAAACAAGGAATAATTCTAACTAAAGCAATGTTAGAACAGGGTGGGAAAGCATCTGTCCACTTTGATTCATTTATGAAAGGCATTTTCTTTTAACTTAACAAAATGTCCACCCGCTTGTTCACGTGTCTTAATACCTTTAACATGCTGTCGTGGACATGAGAATTCTACAGATGTGCGTGCACTTGTCCAAAGTTCTTGTCCCTTGTCCAGAGTTCTTGTCCCTCGTCAACCTCTGACCCACAACATCACGTCCTGACCTTATGGACAAAAATCCAACCTCTAATGCTCTTCTAGCGATAGCGGTACAAGCTGTTGTCAGACCTGTAAACCGCATCTGTCCGTTTCAGGAGTAGAAAAGAATTACCCCACTGTAAACATTTCTTCTTATTTTATCTTTCAGAGTGGCAATTACCTGAAGTGCTGGGGCAAAAAAAAATCTCTAAAAACGCTTTTAATTTTGCAAAATTCTCTTCCCTTATAATCGAACTCTCAGAGAACTGAGACGCTTGAGCCCGAAGGGTTTGGAAGAGCAAAGTCTTTGGTGGGACAGTGCTGAAAATATAGCTCAGCAGGTGCGTTCTGTTGATGGTACTCAACCTAGAAATGGATACTTGTCTTCATGAACTTTCAATATTTGCTTCACTGACTTGAGGGATTAACTAACATGCAAGTCCTCCCCCCCCCCCAACCCCCAGGCTAAACTCAGTAAGGACTCCCGCCGAACTCTATCGTCTTCCCCTCTAGCTGTAATGTCTACTGTTAATATAATACGTTATAGTCCACAGACCAAACACATATTGATATATTTTTGATGGCATAACATGCTAGTGTAGCATTAAGTTATACATGACTATCACATGACAAAAATAATCTGTATTTGCAGTCTGAGGTTTTTTTTCATTCGCGCTGAGTGCATTCCTTCTAGATTTCACTGTGTCCTATTGCCTATAGATTTCACTGTGTCCTACTGCCTATAGATTTCACTGTGTCCTACTGCCTATAGATTTCACTGTGTCCTACTGCCTATAGATTTCACTGTGTCCTATTGCCTATAGATTTCACTGTGTCCTACTGCCTATAGATTTCACTGTGTCCTATTGCCTATAGATTTCACTGTGTCCTATTGCCTATAGATTTCACGGTGTCCTATTGCCTATAGATTTCACTGTGTCCTACTGCCTATAGATTTCTCTGTGTCCTACTGATTATAGATTTCACGGTGTCCTATTGCCTATAGATTGCATTGAGGCCATTACCTCTAGATTTCACTGAGCCCGTTGCCTCTGATTTTACTGAGCCCCTTATTCTCGATTTTAATGATCCCCTTGCTCTAGATTTCACTGAACCTCTTGCCTTTAGATTTCACTGAGCCCATTACCTCTAAATTTCACTGAGTCTTTTTGCCTCTAGATTTCACTGAGCCTCTTGCCTCTATATTTCTAAAATATAGAAGAAGAAGAAGAAGAAGACAACTGAGTCCCTTGCTTCTAGATTTCACTGAGCCCCTTGCTTCTAGATTTCACTGAGCTCTTTGCCTCTAGATTTCACTGAGCCCCTTGCCTCTAGATTTCACTGAGCCCCTTGCCTCTAGATTTCACTGAGCCCATTGCCTCTAGATTTCACTGAGCCCTTTGCTTCTAGATTTCACTGAGCTCTTTGCCTCTAGATTTCACTGAGCCCCTTGCTTCTAGATTTCACTGAGCCCATTGCCTCTAGATTTCACTGAGCCCCTTGCTTCTAGATTTCACTGAGCTCTTTGCCTCTAGATTTCACTGAGCCCCTTGCCTCTAGATTTCACTGAGCCCCTTGCCTCTAGATTTCACTGAGCCCATTGCCTCTAGATTTCACTGAGCCCTTTGCTTCTAGATTTCACTGAGCTCTTTGCCTCTAGATTTCACTGAGCCCCTTGCTTCTAGATTTCACTGAGCCCATTGCCTCTAGATTTCACTGAGCCCCTTGCTTCTAGATTTCACTGAGCTCTTTGCCTCTAGATTTCACTGAGCCCTATTGCCTATAAATTTCATTAAGGCCGTTACCTCTAGATTTCAATGAGTCCCTTGCCTCTATATTTTGCTGTGCCCCTTATTCTCGATTTTAATGAGCCCCTTACCTCTAGATTTCACTAAACCCTATTGCCTCCAGACTTAATTCTGTTCAGCCTGGAGACTACTGCGCCACTGTTTCACTATTACTACAGATGATAAGTCATGTAAGCTGACTAAGGTTGTTGCTGTAAGTTGTTAGTCATGTAGACTGAATAAGCTTGCTGCTGTAAGCTCTAAGACATGTAAACTGAATAAGCTTGCTGCTGTAAGCTCTAAGTCATATAGACTGAATAAGTTTGCTGCTGTTAGCTCTAAGACATGTAGACTGGATAAGCTTGCTACCGTTAGCTCTAAGTCATGTAGACTAAATAAGCTTGCTGCTGTAAGCTCTAAGTCATATAGACTGAATAAGCTTGCTGCTGTAACTCTAAGTCATATAGACTGAATAAGCTTGCTACTGTTAGTTCTAAGTCATGTAGACTGAATAAGCTTGCTGCTGTAAGCTCTAAGTCATGTAGACTGAATAATTTGGTTGGTGTAAGCTCTAAGTCATGTAGACTGAATAATTTGGTTGGTGTAAGCTCTAAGTCATGTAGACTGAATTATTTGGTTGGTGTAAGCTCTAAGTCATGTAGACTGAATAATTTGGTTGGTGTAAGCTCTAAGTCATGTAGACTGAATAATTTGGTTGGTGTAAGCTCTAAGTCATGTAGACTGAATAAGCTTGCTGCTGTTAGCTCTAAGACATGTAGACTGAGTAAGCTTGCTGCTGTAAGCTCTAAATGATGTAGCGTGACTAAACTTGCCTGCGTTTTGAGCGGACTCATTGATTACACTTTACTATAAAACATTCAAGGTGGCTGAGTACGGAGGGAAGTGCATTTTTCAATACGAAACACAGCAGCAACTTGTTATCTCAGTTTCATTTTTGTCCCAATATATTTTGCTGCTTCGTGAAATGAAACAGTCGAGCAGTAGAGAAGTACCTGCGGCTATATACCGAACTGAGCAGGTGTTACTAACGTCCTGATGCAGTCAAGTAGGACAGAACATTTCAGCACACGTAGTGACAGAACATTTCAGCACACATATGACAGAACATTTCAGCACACGTAGTGACAGAACATTTCAGCACACGTATGACAGAACATTTCAGCACACGTATGACAGAACATTTCAGCACACGTATGACAGAACATTTCAGCACACATATGACAGAACATTTCAGCACACATATGACAGAACATTTCAGCACACATATGACAGAACATTTCAGCACACATATGACAGAACATTTCAGCACACGTAGTGACAGAACATTTCTGCACACATAGTGACAGAACATTTCAGCACACGTACGACAGAACATTTCAGCACACGTAGTGACAGAACATTTCAGCACACATACGACAGAACACATCAGCACACGTAGTGACAGAACATTTCAGCACACGTATGACAGAACAATTCAGCACACATATGACAGAACATTTCAGCACACATATGACAGAACATTTCAGCACACGTAGTGACAGAACATTTCTGCACACATAGTGACAGAACATTTCAGCACACGTACGACAGAACATTTCAGCACACGTAGTGACAGAACATTTCAGCACACATACGACAGAACACATCAGCACACGTAGTGACAGAACATTTCAGCACACGTATGACAGAACAATTCAGCACACATATGACAGAACATTTCAGCACACATATGACAGAACATTTCAGCACACGTAGTGACAGAACATTTCTGCACACATAGTGACAGAACATTTCAGCACACGTACGACAGAACATTTCAGCACACGTAGTGACAGAACATTTCAGCACACATACGACAGAACACATCAGCACACGTAGTGACAGAACATTTCAGCACACGTATGACAGAACAATTCAGCACACATATGACAGAACATTTCAGCACACATATGACAGAACATTTCAGCACACATATGACAGAACATTTCAGCACACGTAGTGACAGAACATTTCAGCACACGTAGTGACAGAACATTTCAGCACACGTAGTGACAGAACATTTCAGCACACGTAGTGACAGAACATTTTAGCACACATACGACAGAACACATCAGCACACGTAGTGACAGAACATTTCAGCACATGTATGACAGAACATTTCAGCACACGTAGTGACAGAACATCTTCTTTCTGGGCAGCCACTCGCGGTGCAACAGCTGGTGTTTAAAAACAAAAAAATCGCAGATCTCCCCAAAGTGGATTCCCCCCCCCCCCCCCCCCCCCAAGACATGCAAGTATCAAAGGTAACACTGGGTAACCTGCAAACGCTCGCTTTACTAATCCGATGGTGCCGAGTTCAAGTCCCAGTAGTGAGATTTTTTTTTTCTGGTAAATACCAAAAGGCCCTGGGGTCCACCCAGCCTCTAAAAAATGGGTACCAGAGAAATCTGGGAAGGTAAATGTGTCCAGGGGTGATACTTACCACATCAGACTTTTATGTTCCGAAGATTGAGGTAATACGGGCCTAACACCGTATCCTCAAATATGCCTTAATGGCGTGGAAACGGGGACTTTAACCCACAAACAGTCAGAGCAGACAGTTACCCCACCAAAATTACAGGGTGATGAGCAAAAAATCAGAGTCTTTTGATTTTAGTCTAATCTACATATCTACCACAGAGAGGACCCACTTGCTTACGTGCAATTACAGTTCATGTATAACTACCCCCATGCCTCGATTTAATCTGATTGGGCAGCAGACCTCTTTGATCTTCGCTACCGATTACAACTGGCGGTTAGTTTTGAGCGGCAAAAGGAGCAAGCTGTTGTTTGAACTTAAAGTGAGTTCACTACCAGGCAGCCATGTGAGAGATCGCAAGCATATCTATGTAAAAGTAACAAGTATCCAAAAGCCTATCTCAGTCACATGAATGAGTGATCAATGTGCAATATATATATATATATATATATATATCAACGTTCACTTTGGAAATAAAAGAACAACAAAAGTAAGTGAGTAAGATTGAAGAACACATATTCCAGTACGAAAATTTGCTTACAAATAAGTGATAATTACACTTTGAATATACTATACTTCCAGCTTGACAATGTCTTAGAATTCTTTTACGGGTAATCTTTACAACCAGCTCGGCCATCATGTTCAGGAGACAAAAATAATTGGAAACTCGTCACAGAAACAAGTGTCATTAGTCTCTTTACACTGATGGACATGTTAAGGAAGTGATAGGAGCACTAGTCTCTTTACACTGATGGACATGTTAAGGAAGTGATAGGAGCACTAGTCTCTTTACACTGATGGACATGTTAAGGAAGTGATAGGAGCACTTGTGGATTTCCAGCATGTGATGATTTATTGTTTAATCTTAACTAACTAGTACTCAGATCAGAGAAGCGACCCATTCAATGTAACAGAATGATTGATTGACTGATCTTTATAAAAGGGTTAAGAGTTGGGCACGCAGGCCCGTCTGACATTCTGCCCTATGACACCATGATACATATTTTTTGTGAGAATCCCTGTTGTTGTGGTAAAAAAGTTATATACAGCAACTCACCTGTTTATGTCACCTGTTCTGATTGTCATGATTGTATGAATGATTTCAGTTCTGTTCTAGACATTGCAGAGAAAGGAGTTCTGTTCTAGATGTCGTAGAAATAGGATGTACAATAGGTGTGTTCTGATGTTTGATTGGACTGTGGATTCGTGATGTAGTTTTTGGTTGGTTGTCCTTGTTAGAATGTAGTTGTTGACTGTACTTTTTAGGACAAAATGTAATTCATTGTTGGAATGTTGCGTATGGAGGACTTTTTTTATATATGAGGCTAGTATGTTTTGATGTTGTATGTTGGTGTGAATGTCGCTGGCTGTGTTCATGCAGGGGACAGCTTCTCTGTTCTCATTGTAATTTTCCCATCAGTTTAAACTCCATATCCATTTATAACACTCATTACAGATGAGATTTCATCAGTAAACTTTTGTGGATTTTTGGTAACTGCTGAATCCTGTGCTCTTTGGATTCATGTTGAGTGTCCCAACTGTGGTGTTGAGTGAGTTGCACTTATGTAAAATGGTCATGTTCGTGTACGGATTTGTAGTGGTTGTTTGTCTTGGGTGTTATTGTTGCATGATATATAACAGTGTAACGTCTGTTGTGTCACTGGTGTAGCAGTCCAGTCAAAATCTGCTCTGTAAATAGTGACGTCTGTAACAGTGAATGAAGAATATTCAGTTCAGTACTTCAAGACAATTAGCTACATACACACATACTAGCACAGTGCAGTACAGTGTGTGGGCAAAACACGTGTTTAGGGTTTAGTAGTAGTACACGAAATACGGTTTCAGTCAAGACCCTCTTCGGATCAACCAATGTCACGCTACTGATAACAGACTGACAATCTTCCCCAGAGATCCCTCCACGCTTAGCCCAGAAATAGAACAAGCCTCAAATCCTATCCAATGTGAGGTACATATTTCCAATATATTCACCACAGCATCAGCTGCATAGAACAGAGATCATAGACTTAGACAGTACCTGACACAATCGTTCTCTTTCGATACAATAATAAACTCCTCACACTGACCAGGCGGCAGAGCCAGTACCACATCAAAGCAAGTTATTCCAATACAACAAACAACATACACTGTTCAAAACAAAAAAAAGAAGCGCAACAAATACGATTTTGCGATTTAAACTGAAGTTTGCTGATCAGACAAGGGCAAATTGGCTGAAACTTTCACTTGGACATCAACTTCATGTGCTGACCTGAATTGTACTCAGCAGACGATTTATGAGCACAGAAAAGCGACACTAGTCAAAAGAGAATTTTTGACAATAACTCATGACAGGTTCACGAAAATCCCATGAAACATACTGAACACAATACTCACTGACCATGTTATTGAATGCCTATAAAAGATTGAAGCTCCTCGAATCAATTCATTTAAAAATTCAATGTCCAAGTATTGCTCATCTCACTACAGAACAACAACTCATCATCATTGGACGTTTACAGACTTCTTAAATCCTTCCCGTGCCGTTAAACGTCACATAGGGCTCGCATAGTTGTTTGACAAGTTTACAGACTGGACAGTCACAAAGTGTAGTGGCCAGGCACTTTAATGTGGTTAGAAGCACCATTAGTCGCCTTTGGAGACGATTTCAAGAAACTGGCTCAGTTGCAGACCGGCCGCACAGTGGAAGACACATAGTCACAACTCCTGCCTAAGATCGCTTCATACGGGCGCGTCACCTCATGAATCGATTTGCATCTGCGTCCTCAACAGTCCAGTCAATGACAGCAGCACGTCGAATTTCAGATCAAACGGTCAGGAACCGGCTGCACGACGCTGGTCTTTGAGCTAGAAGACCCTACAGAAGTCCTGTTCTTACGGACCGGCATCGCCAGAACCGATTGCAGTGGGCGAACCGCATTGTCAATGGACTGTTGCGAATGATTGAAGAAGGTTTTGGTTTAGTAGTGAATCATTCTTTCTGTTCCAGCGACACGATACACGGAGAAGAGTTTACCGAAGATTCCATGAGCTCTACGCCCAGAACTGCGTGGATGAGACTCCTCCACATGGTGGTGGAGGTGTACTGATGTGGGGGACGATCAAGTTCATGGGAAGAAATGACCTGGTGTAAATTGAAGGACGTCTGAATGCCCAACGATACGTCGCTGAAATTCTTCGTCCTCACGTCCTTGCACTTCTGGCTGCACCAGGGTCGATTTTTCAGCAGGATAATGCTCGACCTCATGTGGCACAACTCACCACCCAGTTCCTCGCTGACAACAACGTCCAGACCATTCCGTGACCATCCATGTCATCAGACATGAACCCAATAGAACACTTATGGGATTAACTCAACAGGCAAGTCCGCCAGCGAGACGTGGCGCCAACCAATCTCCGACAGTTGTCTCTTGCACTGCGGGAAGAGTGGGCAGCCATCCCACAACAACAAATGCAGCGGCTAATCGGATCCATGTCAAGGAGATGTCGTTCTGTGATACAGGCCAGAGAAGACCATACACCTTACTGAAACGGAGGGCTCAGTTGCAAAGAATAAAAGTCCAAACTAAATTTAATGCACATCATTTCCTTGTTAAAGTCTTTAAGTTCCTTCGTGCCAAGATTGACACATTAATTCCGTAAAATAAAATTTTGATGCAAGTTTGAAATTTGGTGTCAATTAAGATTACAGTAGAGTTTCGTTTTTTTTTTAACAGTATATTTTCAAAGTCGTTCGTTACTAGAAGCTTAATGTCATGAAGCAGGAGCCCTCAGCCAGATATCCCGAAGATATTTATTTTTCTGTTTGTTTTCGTTGATTTGATATTTTATATCTTTTTTACAAGGTTTATTATACAAAATGCCAGCAACGAGGGAGGAATCCTTTAGACATTTTCCTGATTTCTCTTAGCAGATTATGACGGCTATTTTTGTATCTCAGCCCCGCGGGTCTCCCGAGAGAAAAAAAGGAACCTCTCTAGAGGGCCGGAGATGTTTTTTCCCGACCAGGATGGCCCCCACAGTAATTCTTCGAGTAGACATATACTTGTAAAAGATATCGTGGGCCTTTACAATCCTGCCTATTGGTTAACTCTCCCAGAGCGATAACTGCTCCGATTCCAGGGAAGACGCTGTTCAAAGCGTGTCCATTTCTACATACTTCCACTATTCATTCACTTCAGGAAAAATAATTGATAGGACTCTGTATGGCTCCTTAAGTGATTCCTTCTTCTCTTTGCACTTTCGCTGAAACAGTTGAAAGCAAGTTTCAGCAGCGGAAAGCTAAACACAATCATGACAGAAGGGCTGCGACTTCGACAAATCATCTGACATACAAGGCCACTATCTAAATCCGCCTGACCAAGGGGAATCTGATTCCTTGCGATTGCTCCTGAACTGTACAAACCTTCACCTCTCGTTTAGAGAAGGGTCTTTCGGTACTACATGGGGTGAAGACGCCGTCCGACGAGGCAATCAGCTACCCATAGCTGATATGAAAGCGCCAGGGTTAGCGAACCATAACTGATCAAGATCTTGTCCCACATCTCCATTGGTACCTCCAGTAACAGGCCTAGCCTGGCTACCGGGGCAGGCGTTGCCATAGTCTCCATGGTGGTGGAATCTGTTAAAGAACCATTGCACACCCCCTGTTTTTTAAACTGTACTCCAGGACTGAAAAAGTAGCCGCCATAACCCGCTCCGACACCGATACGATGCTGTGCCTCAACACCTCTACAGCATCGGCTGTGAGGAACAGCAGCTCGCAGTTACAGAGGGATAATACAAGTTCCGTACTACACAACAAATCTGGTTCCTTTTCCTTACAATATGGTCTCCTTCTAGAATGTTCTCCTACCCCCTTCGACCCACACCTTAAAATATAGTACCATATTTTGTATGCTCCTTTGTCGCTAACTATTGCGTGTTTTTAACGTCAACACTTTTCCTGTGGTGAGTCAAGATAACAACTCATCTTCTAACGATTACTTCCTGTTGTATGTTTTAACCAGTCAGGTTTGAGATTAACCTTTTATTCTGTGATAGTTAACAGGATAACACCGTCTTACTTTGTGGTGGATCTTCCCCATAGGTTTGCTTCTCAGATTCACACCAAGACTTCGAGCTGTAATTCATTCACGTTCGGACACGACGTCTTCCATTCAAAATCTCCACGATGTTGCCTGCAACGAACACAGTTTCTCTGTTTAGGGAAACCAAAAACTCAGTCAGTTCGACTAGCTGGATCCTATATTCATTTATCCATCTATCCAGTGCCATGCCGACGTGTTGGCTGTCATGCTTTTCCACAATTCTCTATTCTGGATATTTATGAGCGGGTCTGGTGTTCTGTCTCCATGCAACTTCATCAATTCATCTGTCATCTTTTTCCTCCCCCTCCACCCCCGTCTCTTTTGTCCTCTATTATCCCTGTTGTTATCAGATATTCAAATCCATCTGATCTCATGACGTGTCTTAAGAATTTGGATTGTTTCTGCCTGAATTTTGTTACTGTTTGTCTCTCTTCTTCTGCTGTCTATTTCAGTACACCAATGATTTTATTTGGATAGTCGGAATCTGCTTTAAGTTTATGCAAATAAATTAGATTTTAAAAAAATAAAGAAAGTACGTTTATAAAAATGAATGTTATCTTCTTGAGGACATCAACTGGAGATCACAGAAAGATCTGTAGAAAAGGACAAAATGTATTATCCGCCATTAAAAATGCACCGCCAGATCGAACTATTTCGAAGTGTGAAATGTTTATCTACGTGAACGATTTTCAAGCTCCGAAAGCGAGCACGTGTGATAGTTGTTGGTGTAGTGACATTTTCCCAGCAAATGTGATTTAAACTTTAATTTTGGCATGCAGCACGTGGAAACCTCTTCCATGTATGTCGTAAGAGGCGACTATGGAGGTTGGGGGCCAACAAACTGTTTCCCGTAAAAAGAAAACAAAAAACAACTGCAGCGTTACAGAAACACGGAGAGGACAATCAGGAAACTTTTCTTGGAAAAGGAAGGGACTCTGATACCAGAGCGCATGACGTTGTGCAGTCAAAGCCGAAAGGAAGCTGTAGAACCGACATCCCAAATGAGTATCAGGACACCATTTAGCAGTGACAGTGCTCGGAGACAAGGGATACACATGGAAGGAAGCAGAGAATAATTCCAAGGACAGGGATGACTTGAGCGCGTTTATCCGTGGTCTATGCTCTCAAGGGAGTGAAAGGCGATGATGATGATGATGATGATGACGTGGAAACCAACTTTTTCTTAATTTATGGTCTTATTAGAAATCACGTGACTTTGAAATGTAGCACAAACATTGGGGAAGTTTAAGCAAGCAAAAGATCATCATCTGTTTCCTTCGAAAGGAAGTCTGTTAATCCCCCGATTGCTGTCACAAGAGCGACGGCAAGCTATTGGTATGCTCAGCGGTTGAATGACAACCAGAGATGTTGCCAGACCTTTTCATTGTGACCATTCGACTGTAATGAGGCTGAGTCAGCGATTTCAGGCAACAGGTTCCTCGAATGACGCCCCAGGCCTGGTCAACAAGAGCTCAAGATCTATAAAGATATATTTGCACAAGCACTTCACAAACAGCAACTCATACGGCACCACACACACCTGGCTCTCGAGCACCTGCTAAAGTAGACACTGTGAGGCAGAGACTTCACTCCGCTGGCTTGCAAAAACAGACATCTCAACACTGACTTCATGACACTGAGTGTGAATTTTGTTTTTAAACATAGGGCAGATTGTTTACGGCCCGCTTCTGAACTGTGTCATATTTAAGAATAGACCATGTCAGTAAATTGATGAGAAATGTGAAATCAGTGGTTTTTATGTATTTTAAATTGAGTACGCCGATTTATGGCTAAAAAATAAATAAAATAAAGCGGTGCGTTTTTAATGGCGAATAGTACACAGTAAAGTTTGAATGCTTTATAGGAACAAGTCTTTATTTTGAAAACTGAAAGGATCCTACGTAAGAGTTGATGCTTTAATTCCCCCTCCCTCCCCCCCAAAAAAAAAAAAACATTGGCAGTGTTGATAGATCTAGATCACCTACACAGATATAACTCAGAGTGATATCGTGATATTTAGGCAGTCTAAATAAAATGCCCGGCTAGCGTAGTGGTTAGAGCACTCGTCTAGCAACCAAATGGTCGAGGGTTCGAATCCCCAGCTGAGCGGGATTTTTTTTCCGACCAAATAGGCCCTGAGGTCGACCCAGCCTCGTAAAATGGGTACCAGAGAAAATCTGGGAAGTAAAGGCAGCGAGGAAAGGAACTGGTCACCCTACCTCATACGCTGATGACCCAGCATAATGAGGTCTCTAACGCTTCACCCCCTACGGCATTTGAAATGCTATGGGACTATCTTTACTTTTAAATAAAATGAAAAATAGTACATTTCTAACCCAAACTACTACAGAGTAAATTCCTTCCAGTTTCTTTCTACCAAACTTTCTCGTCAAAAACTATTCTGGCAGAGTTGAACTGAAGAGTGCAAGAGTTAATTTATTAAAGCTCGCTTACCCACACTTTCACATAACAAGTGCTTCATGTACATGTACATACAGCAACAAGATCTGTGTGTAGGTGTACGCATATAACACATATAATAGATAAGCAAGGTCCAAACAGGGTTTTAAAAAAGACAGTTGATTCACTGTAGAGATTGAGAGATGAAAGGCATATGGCCAGGATGCTAAAAGTGTATACACAAATAACTTCCTTATGCGATAAAAACCCAAAGACTTGTCAATATTCCATCACCGTCTTTAATGAGGTTGGAAACTTCCCTATGTCCTTCGGAGAAACACTCTGAGCGCAAGAGATAAAACAAATTCAATCACATTTTGCTTCCAAGATAGCATTTCTTTCTCTCAGATCCAACACACTCTTTTTTCATTTCAAATGAGGTCCTCCCACCCCACTCTCCCCCCCCCCCCCCCCAACCTCCCCTCATCATAAATCTTATCTAAGATGTCTTGTCATTGACCTTTTAATCCCAAATTCCCATTACAGGCTGAACAGAGAAGCAAACAATTACGATGTGTAGATCAGCAAGCAAAACAGGATTTAGATTATGTCAGCATTTATTCTGGCAATGATGTACGGCCTGTGGGATCCTCTTCCCACGCTAAAGAGGCAGATGGAAGCGTTTCTCGGTTTACTTGTGAAAATAATGCAAAGGGGGAAAAAAGGCAAAATCAGCAGTAGCCATCTTCTTGACGTTTTTTTACCTCACAAAAGAAGGATGATTTCCATATATTTGTCTGTAAACATAGGATTAATGCAACACAGGAATTTGTTAGGCAAAAAGCGAGAGAACTGCAAGCGATACCAGAAAATTAACAGGAAAATAAACCATTCTTAATTCTCCATTCCATTAGACTTTCTGCATTGTTCCAGTCTCTTAGCCATCGTCTCTGATGAAGCTGCCTGCAGCAGTGCTTGGGTTACCGGAGGTGTCGTCACCGTCAGGTTACTACAGCACAAGTTTAAACAAGTGAGGATTTCAACGTTCAATGTTTGGTCATGTCACTGAGACGTTACTAAGCTTGGGCACGAGAGGTTCTTTTGGCGGAACGTTTGTAGAGAGAGCAGTTACACGGAAGCTGGAGAATGAACGCATGGAAGTATGCGAGGTCTTTATCTGTCTACACGAGAAAGTGATTAAAAATGGAGTATATTAACCTTGGAGTCGGACTTGTGCTTGGACCTGTTCTTCAATGTAGAGACTGTACCTGAGTCGCGGTGAAAGTCAAAAGCGTTCGGGTTTTTTTTTTTTTTTGCATGTTGATGTATGTTGGGCTGTCACTACTTACAACATGTGTCATCACACAAACATTCATCCACTACTACATCGCGCTGTACACGTATGGAAGGTGAACGTGTACAAGCGTATAAAACATAGGGCCTATCATGCATTTTGTTACTGTTTAAGTCAGTGAGATCAAGCCAACTAGGCCTCTCGGGAAAGAGGCCAGCGATATGGTTTTTTTTTCGCTTCACGCAAGAAAAAAATGGTAACAACAAAATATTCAGCTTCAGATATTTATTTTATTGTATTTGACATACAAGAAGACCTTGCCATCTGCCTTCTTGTGTTTCGCTGCTTCATCTAGCAACGAAAATATACAGTGTTTTTGATGATGGAAGGCGTTAGTGATGGAGATTAAGGGCCTCTTGTGTCTGACAACAGAATACAAATATGCAGTTTAATATGTTTTTAAAAAAAGGTAAAATTCCAGTCTCCATGCCATCAAGGCATATTAGAGAATAGTTAGGCCCGTATTTGAATAGTTTAATATGTTAAACTTTTATTAAACGCCAGTCAAATATTGTTTCAGTTAGCCACGAGAGACTCCGCACAGACTCATGATACTCGGCGAATTCCACAGACTACTTCCTGCTTCAGCACTGTTTTCTACAGCGGAAAGGGCCATTGCTGTAGATTCCAAAGACCCTGTTCTCCAACGAATAACGAGGTCCCAGAATATCTCAACTTTAACTTCAGATCTATTCACGAGCTAATTATCAAAATAAAAGGTAACGGTTATGCCCTAGAAGCATATAGGGGTTATGGTGTTAGTGCCCATATTTTCCTTGACCTGTCAGCACACTAGAGGGTGATGTGATCATCATCACGCCTGTCCGCCTTTCCTTCCCCAACTCCAGAAGAAGTCGGGTACCCATTTCTACAGCTGGGTGACTGGGGCGCCTCCAGCCGGATTCGAACCCCCGACCTTTGCCATGAGAGACCAGTACACTAACCACTTCGCCACACAGACACCTAATTATCAAAATACTTGAAATCATTAATATGCTATTCGTAACATCTTCTGTTAAAGATAAATCTATTGTCCGCTTTTTCATTTTTTTTTTCTTGAATTATGGCGGCAAAGACCAGCAGAGCTAGTCCTGAAAAGTAGAACTGGGTTTTATTTAGCGTCTAACCTTGAGTGAAGCAGTCTTAAAGAGAGTGTGGGATACATAAGATCAACAAATACGGTTCGGTTCATCGATCTTCATGCTTAGACAGGGCAGCATCGATCTTGATAATAACTGTGTTTCTCTTGACTACTCTGCGATATCTTCTTTGCCATCAGCTGGTTGTTGAATTATTTAGCCATGTTTTTCTTTTTATAGGCGTCTACTGGTATTGTCATCCGTTCTATTGTGAGGGATAAAATAGAATTTGCTGAATTTTTATTTAGAGTAAAGATCTTGTCATGGATATTATGCAAAAACTGCTTGAGTGTAAACTCAGAGGAGACCAGGAAGAGTAAGTGAAAAAAATCCGCGAAATGGAGGAGAGAAAGCTGTGGAAATTTCACACACTGACGACAGGGATATAGGTAGAAGAGGGTGTCGCTTCGAAAAAGTTGGTCAGACTTGCCTGAAAGGAACTGCTGCTGCCGGGGTCGTACGTCAAAAATGTCCAGACTTCAAGTTTATGCCTTTGACTAAATCATTAGGGGCGGGACCTTCACACCATCACCGTTTAAACAGGAAATTTAATAATTTTTTTTTTCACTTGTTCTAGATTCATGACTAAATCCCATATTCAAGAAACTTAACTTCGCTCTATATCCTGTTTCCCTATATTCACTGCTGAACGTATGTACCTCGCTCTTCAGGTAAGATATTCTCCATCAGTGGGAGGCTGTCCTCAGCAATACAATTACATCAGGAACCTGTTTCTACACCCCCACCCCCTCACCCCTTCTCCCCCCCCCAAAAAAAAAACCCAGGGTGATGTGAAGTCATGGGAGCAGGTGGTGGATTGAATAGAAGAGCAGCTGACAGATTTTGTTGGTTATTATCACCATTATTAAGATGGTAGTCAGATGATCTCAGTGTAGGAACAATGACTAAGATCACTGACTAGTACAGTCACTACCCGGAAGGAAAACAATGGCAAACTACCTTCTGGAAACAAACCAAGAAACTTTAACAGCCACATGAAAGGTCAGAAAGAAAAAAAAAGACATGGTAGCGAGTCTCCCAGGCCAGATAGATCTAATTTTAACACTGGGGAAGAGTGTGAGACAGAGGTCAGTACTAGTAATTGTGATGACGGACAAAAACCTGAGGGCGTTACCAAGGAAAACCCTGCATCAAACTAACAAGAAAACTAAGAATGGGAACACGGAAACTGAGAATTTTGTGTGAGGGAAAGTATCAAATAATAACCTTCAAATATCACAGGCATAAAAAGAACAAATACAAGGGTTTAATATACTGAAGAAAGTTGGTTAGTAACAAAGATTAAACAGATAAAATTAAGTAATTCTGACATATTAAAGGTCATGACAGTTTTAGAAGGGTACATAATTGGAAAAAGAAAGAGAGGAAGACCAAGGCGAAGATGGCAACAGGACATTGTTGATGATTTGCAAATGGAAGCATCAGCAACAGGGCATCTTCCTTACAACCGAGAGACCTTCAAGAGAGCTGTTAGGGAAGCAGTTTCGCGAGGGACATGCAAATGAATGAATGAATGTTTTTACACCCAGGTAGGATGAAGGCAATCGGTAGCGTACACCAAACTCAAATTAATTCATATTAGTGGAATGGTGCCTATTGACAAACTTATTCAGGTCATTATGTAGGGTACAGACAAGCCCTGACTCTAAGCTGAATTGCTCCACACTACCTTACGTATGTCACAACGTAGGTAGGTCAGAGCTCACTGTATACTACTGTGTCACGGAGATGTAACGATAAAAATAAGTTATATTTAACTAGAAATAAATCTAATATATGCCCGACTGGAGCTGCATGTCCTGTCTAGTATTTCTGCGCGTTAACTCTCTCCACTTTGATCCGTAACGTCCCGTAGGTTTTTAACTGTCAGGGATCCGCCCCGTAATTTAACGGCTGTACTGCCGAAGTAAGTCCGGGACCGTCTACGTATTTAAGAGCTCTTGCAGTCAGACTGCTCAGATGTCAACTTGCTAGCGATCAAGTCAAGAGGGTGTTACTATATATGAAAACAAAATCTCTGTCCTGTAGCATTTGTATGTCGTAGGGCGTCAATGTTAGTATCTTCACATTTCTAGACCACTACAGCATTTGAGGTAGGGGTTCCAGCACCTTGCCTGGCTGGCTTTGCTTTACTAGGGACCCTTTTTTTTTTTTTACTTTGGGTTGACCCCAGTGCGGGTCAGTCGCAACCCTCCCCCCCCCCCCCCAAATCCCCGAGTGCCAAATCAAACCAGGGAACTTCTGATCGACATGCTAGTCCACTAACCACTGCGGCACTTGTCACTCCTAGCACTCTCTAAAATCACAACTTTCGAGATGTGTTATGAATAGAGAAATAGTGTCCAGTAATGCTTGTATTAGTAAGATATATAATATGTTGTTATCTTTACAAGACAAACCAGAGAATACAAATTAACATCAGCCAAAATATACAGAAGAATTACCTGATAAACGAATTTCAAGGTTGAAATAATCCACGCAGAAGAACTAAATTGCCATCTTGAACATAGGGAAAACTCACAGTGAATTCACTCGCCTGGTGAATGTCTGCATTCCACACAGAGGGTCATATATAACGAGAAGATGTCGAGAGCTTATGTAAGAAGGGGCAGATAATAAAACTTGCCTATTTCTTCCCAGAGTTTACAACAGGTGACAAGTAAGGACAAGGAGGAGAGGAGCGTTCGAGTCTCGTGACAAGTGGTTCACTCTCGCGGTGGTTTGTGGGAATGAAAGTTCCGTCCGGGCTGGCGCGAGAGGTCTATAAGCGAGGACAGCTGGGGGAGCTTATAGGGGGAGCTGCTGTGGAGAATGTTGGTTTGGTGTGTGTGGGGTGGGGGAGGGACGCAGAGCTAAGGCCTGGGGGGAAATGGTTATTTGTTAATTTGTGGACGCTATTAAATTAGTAGAACATCTTGGGATTACGTGGGAGCATAGAAGATTTAAAGGCCAAAGTCGTGTGCAATAGCAATAAAAGCAACTTCGCAATGTAATTAAGACAAGGGAATTAGGACACTGTAGATGTTAACAGAGAACACAACAGCGAATGTGCCTGCAGGATATAACTGTAAAAAAATATTACACTGTTACAGAAATAAAATAAAATAGGAACAGGTGTATTTAGTAGCGAAGTATACATTTGTAACATTTCTGTTTACACTTTATTCATAAAAAAAAAAATCCCGAGCTTAGAAATATAAACATATGATGAAATACAAATTACCACGACTGATAAGTAACAGAGCAGAAAGGGGGGGGGGAGTAGAGAGCAATTACGCTGTGACTTGCATGAAGCTGTGTTGGCAGTAGTTACTGCCCGTACTGTAAAATTTTGTGAATGTTTAAAGTGAAGTTTCTTGGTGTGATACTACTAACTGTAGCAGGGCAGAGTGTGGAAAGGGAACAAGGAAAAGTCGGATGGTGGTCTAACAAGAAGAAGTACACAGAGAGTTCAGCATAATCAGCAAGGCTGGTACACAGTTAGAGAGTTAGCACAATCAGCAAGGCTGGTACACAGTTAGAGAGTTCAGCATAGTCAGCAAGGCCGGTACACAGTTAGAGAGTTAGCATAATCAGCAAGGCTGGTACACAGAGAGTTTAGCATAGTCAGCAAGGCTGGTACACAGTTAGGAGTTCAGCATAGTCAGCAAGTCTGGTACACAGTTAGAGAGTTCAGCATAGTCAGCAAGGCTGGTACACGGTTAGAGAGTTCAGCATAGTCAGCAAGGCTGGTACACAGTTTTAGAGTTCAGCATAGTCAGCAAGGCTGGTACACGGTTAGAGAGTTCAGCATAGTCAGCAAGGCTGGTACACAGTTAGAGAGTTCAGCATAGTCAGCAAGGCTGGTACACGGTTAGAGAGTTCAGCATAGTCAGCAAGGCTGGTACACAGTTTTAGAGTTCAGCATAGTCAGCAAGGCTGGTACACAGTTAGAGAGTTCAGCATTATCAGCAAGGCTGGTACACAGTTTTAAAGTTCAGCATAGTCAGCAAGGCTGGTACACAGAGAGTTCAGCATAGTCAGCAAGGCTGGTACACAGAGAGTTCAGCATAGCCAACAAAGCTGGTACACAGAGAGTTCAGCATAGTCAGCAAGGCTGGTAGAGTTCAGCATAGTTAGCAAGGCTGGTACACAGTTAGAGAGTTAGCATAGTCAGCAAGGCTGGTACACAGAGAGTTCAGCATAGTCAGCAAGGCTGGTACACAGAGAGTTCAGCATAGTCAGCAAGGCTGGTAGGGTTCAGCATAGTCAGCAAGGCTGGTACACAGTTAGAGAGTTAGCATAGTCAGCAAGGCTGGTACACAGTTAGAGAGTTAGCATAGTCAGCAAGGCTGGTACACAGAGAGTTCAGCATAGTCAGCAAGGCTGGTACACAGAGAGTTCAGCATAGTCAGCAAGGCTGGTACACAGAGAGTTCAGCATAGTCAGCAAGGCTGGTACACAGAGAGTTCAGCATAGTCAGCAAGGCTGGTACACAGAGAGTTCAGCATAGTCAGCAAGGCTGGTAGGGTTCAGCATAGTCAGCAAGGCTGGTACACAGTTAGAGAGTTAGCATAGTCAGCAAGGCTGGTACACAGTTAGAGAGTTAGCATAGTCAGCAAGGCTGGTACACAGAGAGTTCAGCATAGTCAGCAAGGCTGGTACACAGAGAGTTCAGCATAGTCAGCAAGGCTGGTACACAGAGAGTTCAGCATAGTCAGCAAGGCTGGTACACAGAGAGTTCAGCATAGTCAGCAAGGCTGGTACACAGAGAGTTCAGCATAGTCAGCAAGGCTAGTTATGTACGAAATGAAGCAGCAAAAAAAAAAAACAAAAAAAAAACTTACTCTTGTAGGAAGTTATTTTTATTTGTTCTCTCTTTCTAGCGTTATCCACACATGCCGTCATTACTTTGTTTTGTACATGAAAACAATTTAATACCATCAATCAAAATTCGTGTCAGCGTTTCGGAAGGAATACTGAACGACAGCTTTCCACTGACCCACTTGTACGACTCTCAGACCCCACTCGATGAACTCTCGGTGTGTCTTGGTAGCACTGGTCGGGTGAGGCGTCCACCCAGCCATGCGAGGAGATTAGACTTGAGAAGGGAAATTCTGATCTCAGTAATCCGTGGATTCATTCACAAGTTTATCGGATACTTTGGCGCCGAGAAAGAGACTGCTTCGTATACTAACATTCCATGCTAAGTTAATCTGCCAATCGGATTCTTTCTTAGCAATAGCATGTGTGTGTGTGTGTGTTCGCGTGTTGTTCTTGCTTTTTTTATTAATCGAAAAGTTGCACATATCACTTAAAATATGTGAACAAAATGTTAGAAGGAAGAGTTTGGGACTTGAATATTTTCAGTCCCTTTACCTCTCATTTTTATTCTTTCACATGTTGTCTTTTTATCTTTCACTCTCCTCTCTCTCACTCTCTCTCTCTCTCTCTCTCGTTTTCTATCACTGACTGCTTTCTATCTTTCCTCTCCCTCTCTCTCTCTTTCTCTCGCTCTCTCTCTCTCTTTCTCACATACACACACACACACACACACACTAATCTTATATCAAATCCTTGAAGTATTTTACAGGAATCTATTCACTGCAGGGCTGATTTCGTTTACAGAATCTTGTAAAATCTTGGCCCAGACTGGACAATAAATACACACATCATATCATATGGCTTTTGAAACGAATTGTTAACATCTTAAAGATAGTATACACATGAAATAAAACTGTTTCTGGTTTTCTATCTTTGGCTTTTCTCCCACATTCTCCGATATTATACAGGTAAAAAAATCTGAGTTTTTTTTCCTCCCAAATTCTGGATTACTGCAACATTAATAAATGAAATCAAACGATACAATTTATATAGTATCCAGACACCAAGGCATATCCCGCAGACCTGTCCAGTCTACTTATCTCGTGGCACAGATCTGGCCCGAGGGACAGGAGCTGAAAGAAAAGCTCCCACTCAAACCTGGGGAAGGCGGCAGACTTGGTCAAGGCCACGTACTGCAGGTACAGCATGACCAACAAATACTCCAGGGCGGAAGAAGAAATATAGGTATTAAAGTAAAACAGTCAAAACAACAAAAAAGACGAACAGTAAGTAAGGTTTGCAATAAATATTATCAGCAGACGAACAGTAAGTAAGGTTTGCAATAAATATTATCAGCAGTCACCTTAACTGACACAGATATTGTCAGCAGTCACTTTAACTGACACAGCCCATTCGATTATTTGCCCAAACAAGTAAAATAAGGAAACTGCACTTTTTTGTCGAAATGTAACATGACCTTGTAAGTAATGATTATTTTTGTTGTTATTATTATTAATGAATATGATTATGAAAATATACTGTAAAGAAAATAGTAACATCGAAGAGCGACAGAGAAAAATAGAGAAAGGTATAAAAATTCCATGACACTAGAACAAGACGCGAACAAAAGTAAACAGTAGAAACAGTGAATAGAAAAAGACGAGACTCAGTGACGCTGACATTTAGATAACACAAAGACCTGTCGATTCATTTGTTCTATGCACACAATGAGGGATAAATTCTGAAATATCACTCACACATACACACACACACATACAGAGAGAGAGAGAGAGAGAGAGAGAGAGAGAGAGAGATGAGTCAAAAAGTAACATTAATTTTGGTGGAGACTTTTCAGTGCTGTAGCACTTCGTGAATAATGTGGTGCTTCGAGCCACGAATAGTCTTCAGGTCTTTTCGATCGTTACCCGCCGTATCTTTAACATGAAAGTGTTCTTTAATTAATTCATCACATATCGAGGTTTCACAAACATTACAATAGATCAAGCCTGATGAAAAGTTCACCGAAATCGTTTATTTTGACAAGTAAGATCAAAACGCATCACCGACAACATCTCTTGGAATAAGATGTAAGATTACATACATTGCGCTTGAGTCATCGTTTTAGCAGATAATCATTTGTTCACAATTTCAATCAAACTTTCTCATATTCTACATGCAGTATTTCAGCAGTGTTCTCAACTTCACAATATTCAATATTTCATACAAGAATACTCATTACTGTATCAGATCTGCAGCTCGTGGTCTACTAATTCCTCAACTAAATCACTTTACTCGAAGTTTCAAGGTAACAAAACTGCAAAATCACTTGATACACAGCTTCAGTCTAACACTACTTCTCGTTCTTTTTCCTGTTCCTCTACTAGTTTTCTTGTGTTCCCCTTTTGGATCCTCCTAATATTCTACCGTCTTCCTTCTCTCGCTAAATCTCTAAAAATCTCCCTCTTCAGCCCACTTCCCTGACCTATATGTCATAAGTTAACTGTCCAATAGACCACGCCTCCAAATATTTGATTGGTCGTTTGTTTCCCAAAACCGATGGCAAATAGCGTCCTAAAATTAGCAACAACCTATCCGTGTTAGTCGCTTCAATTCCGTCTAATTGTTATTTTAATTAAGCCCAGCATCTCTTTCGTGGCGTCTGCTTCAGAAATTAGTCCGTTCTCTATTCTGTCGATAACCAGACCCTTGGCCCTTCCTACCTTAGTCAAGTGTCAAGGACTAAAGTTTCCACCTCGGCAAGTTGCATGTTTGCGTGACGTCGCATAGTTAGTACTGGACTAAATTACTTCTGAGTGTCTTTCCCTAGTATTTCCTACCTCTCGTCGTCGCCGTGTCTGTCTTTTGCCTCCTCTGCTTACCTTTGATTATTGTTTTGCAATTCTAAGTATCTGCTCTTCTGAGCGTCCCGTCATAATATTATGTCACGGGAGTTTACCTCTCCCATCTTTGTCAGCGTTTTGCCTTTCTAATTATCTACTTTTCTGTTGCTGTTTGATTTTACTATTTTGCCCACAATACATTTCTTAATTATATTCATAACCATATCAATAATAATAATAATAATAACAATAATCATTACTTACAAGGCTATGCTACATATCATTTGTTCCACTTTAGCGTTAGAGTCAGACATATACGCAGTCTGAGGCTTGCCGGAGCGAGCTGCATTCACCAGATTTGACACCCCAGTTTAAAAAATTCCCATGTTATTCGTATACCTGCTGCAGCAACACAGACGTGTTCCAATACTGTCTCTTCCTTCCGTGATAAATTTTGCAGATTTTTCAGCTCCATTATCCAAGAAACGAATGACTGCGCACTGTATATAATTCCAAGAGAATCGTCATCTTTCATTTGGTCTGCTGATGTCGTATTCCAAAATGGTCGACGTGTCTCCGCACATATATATTCTTCTAATGAAGGATGGCACAAAAAGCTGTACTACAACTGTCTAGTTAAAATAACCGCCATAACCTGCTCCCAATCCGAAACGATGATGTACTTCAACATTTTCACTGCATCGGCTGCAAAAAACACAATCTCGTAGTTCCATGGAGATTGACGTGCTGGCTCAGTTTACCATAAGCCGTAAGATAAGACAAGGGGAAAAGAACAATATTAAGACTGCTAAAACCATTACCATCTTTTACCATTACTACCACTCCCACTACTACACTAATGACATTTTTTGCATACAAACATACCTGGTCTTGGACTGACCTTGTACCCCACAAGACATTTAGACAAACTGAGACATTAAAAAAAAAAGCGGGCAGTTAACAAAAACAAGATTATCTGTGGCTGGGATATCTCATTTTTCCTGGTGAGGCTTTGTGAAAGTAATCCGTACGAATGTTTTGGGTAAGCAGAGACAAAGTATGGACTTTCTGTCAACTCGCAAAGAATTCCAACAATCTACGTTCTTCATTGTGTTTATTATTTACACAATGGTTGTATGGTTTTCATGTTTTTAGCAAGATTCTTTTCTCGTCCCCCCCCTCCTCTTATTTTTCTCCGCCTATAGAGATACTTTTAGTAACCCCTCCTTGACATACAGGCAGAGAAACATTGACATTGTTTGACATTTCTGGGATTCTACATCAGGGGTTTTCAAGCTGTGACAATTCATCATTGGCAGGGCAAGCACAACCACACTTCTTGAATGTATGAAGATCAGAGTGGCTAAAAGTAGGATGAAAACTGCTTAACTCCAACAAATAAGATGTGAAACTTTTAACGCCTGTTCTAGATTAAAGAAACCATCAATCTCAGCAGAAGTAAACAAGAAATTTCAACATACGCTGCTGTTTATGTTTACGTTGTTTTCACAAATGAAACTTGTCTCTCTAAACACTATACTATAATAATTTTGACTGTTTAAAAAATACGTCAGAAATGTTAGTTTGTTTCGTAGGGATGTCTTTTATATAATGCACTCTATTGTACAGGGCAGCGGTTCCCAATTCTTTTTAACACAGCCCTAAACTGCAATGGTACGTGACCCGCGAACAATGAAACATTTTTTTTTGTTTTGGTCAATCCTGAAATTCAACAAAATGGATTTCATTGAATAGTAGCAATTGTGGCTGTTGTTATTTAAAACATTAGGTTTGAAAACATACATTAGTAGGTTTTCACCAGAACTTTTTTTTTTTGGTTCACTTAATATTTCTACTTTTGTTTTCCTAATATTCTCTCACGACCTTACCTCAGACCAGGCCTGACCCTGATTTGGGTCGTGACCGGAGTTTAGGAACCACTGATATATGCCCTCGTCTAATGTTAATTAATTTTCTACATCTTTGAGTTTATTATAGTCTGCGTTGTCCAGTAAGCTGTTGCCACAAAGAGCAGTAAATCTCCATCATTTATGTTACGTTTGAGCCCTGATTATGGCAAGTTTTAACATCCTTGCTCCTTGTTTATGGCAAGTTTTAAGACCCTTGGGCCCTGGTTATGGCATGTTTTAAGACCCTTGGGCCCTGGTTATGGCATGTTTTAAGACCCTTGAGCCTGAATATGGTAAGTTTTAAGACCCCTGCGCTCTGTTGCGTTCCTCAGACAAGAATCTCGCACCCTCTCCACCATTCCGCTCCTCCCCCTTCCCTATCATTAGAAAAAAAAAATTGCCTTGTAACCCGTTATGCCCGCCTCCATTGTCAACAATTTCATCAGTTTCTAGGCTCCGTTCGCCAATTGTTTTGTTTTGTTTTTGTGTTCTTTTTCGCCCTTACACCTGTCACAAACAACCAACCTGACATTCCATACTCGCCATCTGGTAGCACCTACATCAACAGCAGCAACAACAGCCACACTGGGATGCCGTCACGGCATCTACTCCACGCTCGCGTATGTAAATACACACCACAGCTTACGCACGAGCGTGTCCAGGTGGTTTGTGGACTGGATGAGGCCACATTCCACTTAATAATCAGGCTGTCCCGTTAGCCGCTGCCACTATCAGCTTGTTGACTCCAAGTAAACGTCCTCTACAAGGTCCCCGTCCGACAGCTTTTTAGTATCTAGCACAAATATGTCTGCCCGCTAGTATATTTATGTACTTTTCACATGGTAAGGAACATGTCCCGCACTTACAGCAGCAGATCGCATAGGCATGGCAGCTCACATAGTTTTGTTCTGCTGCGAAACAATATCTTGTCAGAGGGTTAAAAATGTGTTGGGGGGGGGGGGGAATTAAATTTCTCTGATATAGTTATGTGTCTCGTAATTTAGTTATGTATCTCGTAATTTAGTTGCGTGTCTCGTGATTAAGTTGTGTGTCTCGTGATTTAGTTGTGTGTCTCGTGATTTAGTTGTGTGTCTCGTGGTTTAGTTATGTGTCTCGTGATTTAGTTGTGTCTCATGATTTAGTTGTGTGTCTCGTGGTTTATTTGTGTCTCGTAAACTGCAGCCTGAGGATGGACCACCTTGTAGTCCACATATGGGAGACACTGCCTGATGCTGCACATTTTGAAATATTTAACAAGAAAAATAAACAAAAACTTTATTCCCAGTTGTGTTATCTCGAGAAACCTTTTTTGTAAAGAAAATGGATATCTTTCTCTGGGACGTTTTCTGATTCATGCAACAATTTATCGCCATCTTTACAGAATTATCATTTTCATCAGCGTCACGTTGTGCCTGCTTTATATCACAGATTTATAGAGGAGTTTTTTAACTGCCAGAATAACGTTCTGAATTTTTGTGAGAGAAAAACGATTTTGAGGACTGCAAGACATAAATGACTTTGTACAAATAAATTGCTGTCCGTTTTGCCAATCACCGATCCATCGCTGACATTCTAGTGTCAGGGTGAGCGAATCATATCTGACCAAGACCCTGTCCCATGGCATGGCCTCCCCCATAAAATAGTTAATGTAATCAAAGGGTTTTCAGTGCAAAGTTATCTCTGGAGCACATACCTCCAGCAGCTTTAGGGTACAAATAGGAGTGAAACAGGGATGTGTACTATCACCAACATTATTTATCTTGGCAGTAGACTGGTTAATGAAGGAGGCAACATCAGACAAACGCAGAGGATTACAATGGACCCTTGACACAGTGCTGGAGGACCTTGACTTTGCGGACGACATTTGTCTATTATCAAGCAGTCACAAAGATATGCAAGATAAAATAAACAAGCTAACTCAGAATGCAAACAACATAGGACTAAAGATCAACGTAGGAAAGACAAAGTTAATGAAGCAAAATGTGAACAACAGAAATGTACTCAGAGTAGATAACAAGTTAGTGGAGGAGGTCAACGAATTTGTATACCTTGGCAGCAGAGTAGTAGACAGCACAGAGGACATCAACAGCAGACTTACTAGAGCAAACCAGGCTTTTGCAATGCTGCAGACTATATGGAAATAAAAAAAAAACTAAGCATAAATATGAAAATCAGGATATTTAAGAGTAATGGTCTAAGTTTACTACTCTATGGAAGTGAATGCTGGAAAATCACCAAAACCATAGAAAACAAGTTGAATTCTTTCCAGACTAAATGTGTACGAAGAATTAGAAAAATATTTTGGCCAAACACCATAAGAAATAACATCTTATTAGCAGAAATGCAGATGAAGCCACTGACAACAATTATTGAGGAAAGACGCTGGCGATGGTTGGGACGTGCTCCGAATGACTGACAACTCACTACCAAAAATAACACTAAGATGGACACCACAGGGGAGCAGAAGTAAGGGTAGACCAAAAGAGACATGGAGAAGAACAACAGAAAGGATGTTGAGCAATAGAGGGCTCACCTGGGCAAGAGCAGAAAAAAGGCGAAGGACAGGCATTTGTGGAAAACCCTTGCGGAAGCCCCATGTGCCCTGGGCACTTAAGGGTCAGAGAGAGAGAGAGAAGTTAAGATATATATTCTTGTGCTCTGTTTCGCTATATTTTTTTGTTATGTCTTTCTTATTTTTAATTGACTGGGAGCAACATTAACATAACTGGATGCATATCGTTGGAAATGTTATCGTATGTTTGAAACAATATGTTGTATGTAATGACTAAATCAATATGTTGTATGCTGTGACCGAAAGAAAACGTATGTAACGACAGAAACCATATGTTGTATGCTGTGACAGAAAGAAAACGTATGTAACGACAGAAACCATTTGTTGTATGCTGTGACAGATAGAAAACGTATGTAACGACAGAAACCATTTGTTGTATGCTGTGACAGAAAGAAAACGTACGTAACGACAGAAACCATATGTTGTATGCTGTGACAGAAAGAAAACGTATGTAACGACAGAAACCATATGTTGTATGTAATGACTTAAAACCACGAAGAAAATTTCTTACTGAGCCTGCATCGAAAGAAACTAAACAAAGAGACGGATGTACGCACCAACAGATGTTTCAGACAAGCCCACCTTTACTCCCCCAAAAGTCACTGCCATGAAAGAGCTCAAGAGCTTCGCCATAAACTGACTTTAGCCCTTTCCTTCGGATTTTTCTTTCAGCGTTCACTCTCGCAAACCTTTCACTTCTCTGAGCCACCTTGACAGAGGCTGGTAGTAGTGGAAGCCGTCTAGCAGTAGCTGGCAAGCGCACACGCGTACACACAGACACACATATGATAGACTGGCTTGTCCTGTCTTCTGTGTTGAGGCACACTCATGTCGGCTTGGAAACGGGTTACAGCGACTATTTTTTTCAGTCTCTGAACGAAGCTAAAAAGCTTTTTATTGTTTATTATCGCAGTTTTACAGCACCGCCTTTTGTCGATATGTTTACCAGTCAATCAATCAATCAATAAATTAATCAATCAATCAATTGCTCGTAGCCCTAGCTCCGTAGATAAACCACAAACAAAGAATTCCAGTCATTTCTATCTCTGGCCTTGTTCTGCAAGTCACTCCATGTTTTTAGATCCATAATAATAATCATCATCAGAGTGCATCAGCAGCAGGTCATCTTGCCCACAACCGAGAGGCCTACTAGGAGTGCTGTTAGGGAGGCAAAGTTCCTCAAGGGACATGCAAATGAATCATCATCATCATCATCATCATCATCATCATCATCATCATCATCACTTTTCACTCCCTTGAGAGCATAGGCCACGTAGAAAGGTTCTCCAGTCATCCCTGTTGTGTATCCCTTGTCTCTGAGCAGTCAGTCATTTGCGTGTCCCTTGGGGAACTTTGCTTCTCTAACAGCACTCCTGTAGGCCTCTCAGTTGTAAGCAAGATGCCCTGCTGCTAATGCATCCATTTGCAGATTATCAACGATGTCTTGCAGCCATCTTTGCCTTGGTTGTCTTCTCTTTCTTGTTCCCATTATTACCCTTCCAAGACTATCTTATCTAGATTATCACGAGGTTTAATGTGTCCAAAATATTTAAGTCTTCTCTGTTTAATCCTTTCTAGTAGTCAGCCTTATTCAATATTAAACTCTTGTAGTATGGATATATTTGTTCTTTTTTGTGTCCGTGATATTTGAAGAACTCTTGTGTAGCATTTACATTCAAAGGCATTTATGTGTTTCTCATCTGTTTCTTTAAGTGTCCAGGTTTCACAGGCATATGTTGCAATGGGAAAGATGTATCCCCTTAAAAATCTTATTTTTCTACTTCTGTCTGTTCCTCTCCACAAATTCTTTAGTTGTTTTACTTTTTGAAGAGCGATAGATGTCCTCCTTTTAATTTCCCTCGTATCTCAATTATTAGTTAGTAATGATCCAAGATATTCAAAACTCTCCACCTCTTCCAATTTTTCATCGTTGATTCATATTTCAGCTGCCTTATTTGTTTTGTCAGTTGTCATCAATTTAGTTTTCTTCGCATTAAGATAGAGGTTTTGCTCTTCACTGTTCTTACGGACTGACATGATTAGTTTTTCCATTTCTTTTTGTGTTGTGGATAGTAATACTGTGTCATCAGCATAACTAATCTCTGGTATTTCATAACCTCCAATTGTTATGGCATCGTAATAGTCTTTGTCTACATCTTCTCTAACATTCCTCATTATGTTTTCAGTATACAAGTTAAATAAGTAAGGCGACAATATATATCCCTGACGGACCCCTTGTTTTATGTCAAACCAAGTTGTTGTTTCACCATTTATTCTCACTGCTGCCTGTTGGTATATACGCATTAGTCATATTAATTGTATGAAATGTGTTGGAAATCCCATTTTCCCCATTATTTTCCGAAGTTTCTGGTGTTGTACACAATCAAATGCCTTTGAATAGTCTATAAAATATAAAAATAAATTCACATTAAATTCTCTACATGTCTCTATTATTAATCTTATATTGAATATATATTATCCTTGATCCTTTTCCTTGTCTAAAACCAGCTTGGATCATATTGATTTCTTCTTCTATTTCATTCAGTGTCTCTGAGCACTGTCATAATTTATCTTTTCCAAGTAAGTTTTCTATTTCCTTGATTCTATGTCAGTGCCTGTCTTGCTATGCTGGTGTCGGCTTTTCTCAGAATGTGGCCTCACATAATGCCATTCTTTTGTTTCATCTTCCCTCTGTTTTTCTTCCTTGGGGGTTCATGTATGTTTATAGACTCGTTTATGTGCATGCCAGGTTGCCGTTCTTGTGTGTGTTGGTTACTCAGGCTTTGGGAACCACGTTCTGTTTCTTGTTGGAAGTTCTACAAAACAGGAACAAGGTGATTTAGGGCAGAATGTAAGACGGGTCTGCGCGCCCAATTCTTCACCCTTTTGAAATTAAAGATCATTCATTCATTCATTCTCTCTCAAACCTCTCTCTCTCTCTCTCTTTCTCTCTTTTCCCCTTTCCCTACCCTCTATTTACTGCCAGCCGTTCACATCCCAAATCTTCATTTAAACATCCACAAAACTCAACAACAGCATTCGCGGAAGTAGCTTCTTGCGAGTCACAGCTGAGTGCTCCTTTTTTTCTATTTAATGTCTGTCCTTATTTGCTGTAGACAATTCACGTGAATTTGTACTTTATCTTCTTTCTCTGTTTCTCTCTGTCTCTCTGTCTCTCTCTGTCTCTCTCTGTCTCTCTCTCTGTCTCTCTGTCTCTCTCTGTCTCTCTGTCTCTCTCTGTCTCTCTCTGTCTCTCTGTCTCTCTCTCTCTGTCTCTCTGTCTCTCTGTGAGTGAGCCGGAAGCCGATACGTTAGACTGTGTACTGGTTAGTAAAGTGGTCCGTGTTTTTGTTTCACATTTCCCCAATGTCTCGAGCAATAACTAGAAGAGGCGGTTCTAGGAACCGGTTCCGTGAGTAAACTGATACCCGCAAGATATGATTCCTAAATAAATGGTATTGTCTAGCTTTAGTACTTACTAAGCGGGTAACCGAAAGATTTGGTTCCTAAACCACCACCAACAACAACAACAGCAAAACCGGCCGTGTCTAGCTCTAGTACTAAGCTGGTGGCCCGAAAGATATGATTCCTAAAAAAAATGTCAGCTCTACAGGTCGTGGACATTTAATGCACATAAAAAAAAAAATTAGACAACTACAAACATCTGTCAAAGCACTATGAAGACTTGTGTGTGTGTGTGTGTAAACAAAGTTTATTTACAATTCAACAAATAACAATTTCAAAGTTCATGAAATGACGTGAAACAGGGGATGACTGCCCGTGAGATGAAATAATGAGCTGGTGGGTTTTTACAAAACTTCAGATGATGATGATGATGATGTGGAGTATAAAAGTAAGAAACGTACACATAGATTCAACATGTTTGAACTTAGAAAAACTCGAAAAAACTGTTCTTGTTGTACAAGTCTTTGTACATGTTAAATGATCCAGAATTAGCTATATATGTCTATATATAGCTAATTCCAGAACATTTAACATTAGTAAAATAGCTTAAATAGAACATTTGCAGGAGTAAAACTGGTTGGGAGGGGGGGGGGGAGAAGAGAAGCGTTTAAAAACGTTTCATTTACTCTTTCCGTGCGTATGACTTAATTTTCGACACTTCCGGTGGTCCCAAGCTACCGTATGGTCGAAAATTCGACAATCATTGTTCCATTAAAACAGGCGGTGTAACATTTATATTGTCCGGATTTCGTCCGCGATTCCGGTGGCACTTTCAAAATGGAGAATGCGTGCCTAGTTACGAGCGATGCCGAGCGAGAACAAGCACGCGAAGCATGGAAATTTTTCAATTTTTGACGATGTAGATAGGGGTATGGACATAGCCTGTGGCCACCCCGCTGCTCTTGAATGTTTTCTAAGTAGATTTAGACATATTTAGATGACTGGAGAAGTAGTTAGGAGGTTATTTCAGACATTCAGTACGCGAAAATGCCATACGGAGTCACAATACGAGATCGATAAGTAGATCTACACATCTTAGATGGTAAATAGGGGTAAGTAGCGCGGATCTAGACCTAGCCGATGGTGAGCTGGCCACATTCAGTGTCTAAAAACATCACATTACTTCTTTTTTCCTAAAAAAACTCTGCATTTATGAAATTTTCATTCATTTAGCTACACTTTGACACATATTACGTATACGGAAGTACATGGAAACACTGTTTTCCATTCCATTTTACAACTATACCCCCTTACAGTCAAGACCCGCGTTTTACTCCCGCACGCAACGACACGTCCGTGTTTCTTCCTCCCGCACGGGAAGAGTCAAGGAGGGTAAAAAAAAAATGGATATAAATAATCATAACATTGCCGTTGACTGATATTTTAATTATCATATCGCTGTCTACGTCAGAGTAGGATAAGCTTGTTTTCCGTGTTATCTTAACTTCACCCCCACCGCCCGAGGAGAGAGACTTCATCAGGTCAGTTTGTCCGGTCCAAGCTATTCCTGTTTGAGAGGGGGGGGGGGTGTGGCGGACAGTCAGGTACAATTTTGTAAATATGTACATACAATCTGACAAGGAATGCATCACAGTTGTTGGTTTACCGGGTAGGGGTATCCTTATCAAAGGAGAAGTAAGATGCCTCTTTCCTCTGTTAGTCTACGGGACACCCTAGGGCAAGGTGGAGTACACGTGTAGCCCCACCCCCACCCCGATCAGGGTGACGTGAAGCTATGGGAGCAGGTGATGGATGGAATGGGCGAGCAGCCGACAGATAATGCTGGTTATGGTCACCATTCTCTGATGGTAGGCAGATTTTGGGACGATGGCTACGATCACTTAACTAGTACAGTCACTGCCCGGAAGAAAAGCAATGGCAGACTACCTTCTGTAAACATACCAAGAAACCCAAACAGCAACATGGAAGGTCAGATAGATTAAATATTTTGGACACATTAACCGTCATGATAATTTAGAGAAGACAGTCTTGGAACAGTACCTAATGGGAAGAGGAAAGAGAAGACAAAGACAAAGATGGCTGCAAGTCATCGGTGATGATCTGCAAATGGATGCATCAGCAGCGCAGCAGGACACCTTGCGTACAACCGAGAGGCCTACAGGAGAACTGTTGGGAGGGGAGGGGGCAAAGTTCTGCAGGGATATGCAAATGACTGACTCTGTCACAGCTGACGCGGTAAAGACTAAGAAAGGATTATTGTTTTGAGACAGCATGATAAAAATCAATACAGTTTCAATCATTCATTCGTTCATTAAAAAATGAGATACTATATGTTGATTTTAGCCAAAAGGCCGAGAGAGAGAGAGAGAGAGAGAGAGAGAGAGAGAGAGAGAGAGAGAGAGAGAGAGAGAGATCGTCATGAGCAGTTGAAAGTACACAAACTCATTTATATACCGTATTTTCTCGAATAAATGTCCCTGGCGGTTATTCACAAAATTGTACTCGTGATTCGACGTTTATTAGAGGCCGGCGTCTATTCAAGACACATTTATCCGCAAAATGCCAATTACGGTTCTGCAGCATCGGTATTAGTCTATACTGCATGTCTTTTCATAGCAAGACAGAGACGATATACTGACCCAGCGTTAAACTCTTAACTTTAACTCAAGAATTACAACTTTGTGCCCTAAACATTATAACTTTGTGCCCTGTTGTTTTGCATAACCATTTCATTTTTCCTATCCCTTATTACTCCTCTCTCTACCTGCTTTTCTTCCTCCGTTCCTTCCTCTCTCTCTACCTGCTTTTCTTCTTCTGTTCCTTCCTCTCTCTACCTGATTGTTTTATAAAACTCCAACACTCATTCACTTCCGTCTCAACTAGTATCATCTACATTCGTTACTATAACAGTTATCCGTAAAAGTGTGGTGTGACCTGCTGTCCATATCAAGTGGTGTTTTGATCCTTTGAATGAGTCAAATATACCCAAACTATCTGCAAGAGCAACTCAGAACATCTCTGCAGATAACACTGTACATTACCGTAATAGATTCAGTTAAAGAGAGATAAATACACATAACTCATTTTCGTGACTGTTGTGAAATTACCTCCCTTCAATTCTAAATGAACGCCAGAAACCAGACCAGACTAGAACTGAGACACTATTTGTAAGTTATCCAAGAGACATTTTGAAACAAGAGGCCATAGCGGCAGGAACGAACTGGCGAAAGACGAGTCAAATGGAGAACGACTCTGTTTAAGAATGTAGCGTCATTTGCAAAAAGAAAAGGACTAACACTGACACCAAAAGACAGAAGCGCAAAGAAGATGGACTTTACATGCTACTATTGTGAATTACAGATATCTAATACTAATAGAAGGAGCCATGTGGAGAGTTGCTCAATAAGAGCATGTTAGGAAAGCTTTATATGCAACGGTTTAGAATGATCATCATCAGGTGCCGTGCCAACTGGCGTTGGGTATTATGCTTCTCCAGAGTATCTGATCCTTCATGCAGGCCATTAGCTCAGTTGGTGATCTCCTCTCACACCATCTTGTCAGACTGTCCAGTATCATTTCTCTCTGTCTCCTCCTGACTCTTCTTCCCTCTATTTTTCTTGTTGTTACAATATGTTCAATGCCTCCTCTTCTCATTGCATGTCATATGAAAGTACATTATCTCTTTCGTATTTTTTTTAACAAGATTTTTTGTCTCTCCAGCTCTTCTCATACATTCTTCATTAGTTATTTTTGCTGTCCAGGAGATTCGCAACATTCTTCTAATAAACCACATTTCTGCTGCTTCCAATGATTTTTGTGCAGGCCTTCCTATTTTCAATGATTCACTTCCATAAGATAGGTTCAATACACCATTTTAGGATTCGTTTTCCAACATTCATTGATAAGGATGTCTTGGGTAATATGTTTCTCATTCTCTGAAATGCAGTCTTTGCTTGGCCTATCCTGTTCTTAATTTCTGTTTTGCATTCTCATCTCAAGTTATTACTGCTCCAAGGTATTTGAATTTCTGCATCTGATTTAGAATATTTCCATTTAATTTTATACTGTATTTTGGTAGATTCTGTCTTTTTGATGTTCAAAATAAGGCCTTTCTGTTCACTTTCTTTGGTGACTTTATCCAAGAGATTTTGCAGGTCTTGTTGGTTCTCAGCTATCAGTACTGTGTCGTCAGCATACCTAAGGTTGTTAATATTGTATCCTCCAATTTTTATGCCTGGTTCTGTGATGATCTTTCTTAGAATATTCTCGCTGTACAGAGAAAAAAGGCCTGGAGATAGTACACATCCTTGTCGCACCCCTTGTTTTATAGGTTGATATTTTCCAATTCTATTTTCAAGTCAGATTGGTGCTTCTTTCTGTCAGTATAAAATAATTACAATCCTCAAGTCTTTGCCATCTATATTGATGTCTTCAAGCATTTTAATAATTTCATTATGTTTCACCTTGTCGAATGCCTTGGTGTAATCAATGAAGTATAAGTAGAAATCTTTCTGTACTCCTAAAGCTCTTTCTGTTAGTGTTCGTAAAGCATAAATGACATTGTATGTTCCCTTTCCTTCAACAAATCCAAACTGTTCATCTGCTATTTCCATTTTTATCTATTTCCTTGTTCCTCTCATAATGATTCTCAGAAGTAACTTCGTTATGTGACATGAGAGGCTGATAGTCCCATGGTCATCATGTTCCTTTGCACCTGGTTTCTTTGGTAGTGCTAAAAACATGGATTTAAGCAGGTCACTGGGAATATAACCACTGTTGTAAATGTCATTCAGTAATTGGTTATTATTTTTACTCCTAGCTCCTCTAGCGGCTCTATTTCTTCTATTGTTATATTATCAGGCCCAGTCGCTTTTCCTTTCTTCATGTGTTTGATGGCATCTATGATTTCATCTTCAAGTATTGGTGGTCTATCACAGTTTTCAGTATCTGGTGTTAATTCTGGTCTTTCTCCTCCATATAGCTCACCGATATACTCTGTCCACCTGTCCACAATGTCTTCTTTTCCCTTTAACATTTTACCTTCTTTTGATTTCAGGCATCCTGTGGTATATTTTGTTTTCCTGCCTATGAGTTCACTAATTCATTTGTGCATGTTTTTGGTGTCTTTAATATGAGAGTCCTCTCTGCACTGTTCATTTAACCACACTTCCTTTGCTTCTCTGCATTTGCGTCTTAATTCTTTATTTATCTTGCTATATTTTTCTTGGTTATTTTTACTCCTCCTCCTCTTGTTCATCAGTCCTAAGATGTCGTCTGTCATCCATTTATTTCTAGGGGCTTCTTTTTTTGGTAGTATTATCTCCTTAACAGTTTGGTGGATAGAATCTCTTAACATTCCCCATTGTTCATCTGTAATATTTATCTTTGCTATTGCATTGTATCTATTTGTTATAATAACTTTGTATTGTTGTCGCAGTTCTTGGTCATTTTTAAGGAGTTGTGTATTCAGTTTGATGTTTCTCACTTTTCTGCATGCTTTCTTTAGGTTTATTCTAATTTTTCCACAGAGTGGGTCATGGTCACTATTGCAGTCGGCTCCTGGCATGGTTTTTGTTGTCAGTAATGCATTCTGGAATTGTTTGTTGATTAATACGTTGTCTATCTGGTTAAAGGTCTTTTTGTCTGGGCTGCACCACATTGCCAGTCTTCGGGCATGTTGTTTAAACCAGGTGTTTCCTACAACCATTCTTGCCCATTCAATTAATTTACTACCTCTGTCATTCCTCTCTCCCATTCCATGGGTTACCAGTTCAACTCATCACCACTAACATGAATTAGATATGTTTTAGCTAAACTAATAACTCATTACCACTAACATGAATTAGATATGTTTTAGTTTAACTGATAACCCACCATTACTAACATGAATTAGATATGTTTTAGTTTAACTGATAACCCACCATCACTAACATGAATTAGATATGTTTTCGTTTAACTGATAACCCACCATTACTATCATGAATTAGATATGTCACAAAAAGACAAATGTACATTGCTGGTATTTTATTCTTTGATCTTCGGCAAGGAGAAAAAGAACATTTTCATATCAACTAAATAAATTGTAAGAACATACATTTTAAAAAAAAATCTGGTTTACAATCACTAGCTGATTTTTTTAAAAATTCTGAACTATTAACAAAGAGCAGAAAGTAAATAATTGCACATAAAGCAAAATACTAAAAATGACATTGCGTAAAATGAGTCTTATTCTGGCATTGCATTACATTTCCACAGCTGCAGAAAGCAGTGAATTACTACTGTAGAAAAGGTTAACACTAGTTATGGAAAAGGTGAACAATAGTTGTAAAAAAAGTTATGGAAAAGGCAAACAATAGTTGTAAAAAAGGTTAACACTAGTTATGGAAAAGGTGAACAATAGTTGTAAAAAAGGTTAACACTAGTTATGGAAAAGGCGAACAATAGTTGTAAAAAAGGTTAACACTACTTTTGGTAAAGATGAACAATAGGAGTTGAAAAGGTTTAAAATAGGTATAGAAAAGAGCAACAACTGTAAAAAAAAGATTAACAGTGGTTATAAAAAAAGATGAAACATAGTTGTACAAAATGTTAATAATAATTGTACAAAAGGAAATAATTAGTCTTGAGAAAAGAGTGCATCTTGTTAGTTGAATAACATGATTTGTATATCAAGAGTTAATTATAACAGTTTACAATACTACAGGTGTGCTTCATGGTTGACTGTTCAGGCCATTGTCTTCTCATGGCAAAGCTCTTGATCATCCTGCTGAAGTTCAGATATTTTTGCTTCTTTCTCACAAGTCATTTCCAATATTTGACTATTTGATCTATATAACTCTAAAATGTTTGCCAATATTTGACTATTTGATCTATATAACTCTAAAATGTTTGCTAATATTTGACTATTTAACCTGCACAAGTCTACAACATCTGCAGTATTTGACTATTTAACCTACACAAGTCTACAATGTTTGCCAATATTTGACTATTTAACCTGCACAAGTCTCCAATGTTTGCCAATATTTGACAGTGTAACCTACACAAGTCTACAATGTTTGCCAATATTTGACAATGTAACCTACACAAGTCTATAATGTTTGCCAATATTTGACAGTGTAACCTACACAAGTCTACAATGTTTGCCAATATTTGACAATGTAACCTACACAAGTCTACAATGTTTGCCAATATTTGACTATTTAATTTATGCAAGTCTAAAATGCTTTCTGATATGTGACATTTAACCTATGCATTCTACACCAGTGCTTCATCATTTACAACTTCCTTTTTCAAGACTGCACTTACACGGCAACATAATGGTTCCATCATCTATCCACCTGTCTGTCTGTCTAATCAAAACAGTGAAATAAATGATAAAAATAAAAGTTCATCTTCTACTAGGAACTGAACCAAGTAGCACATTAAGTATAATACCATTATACCAGTTCTGCAGATCTCAAGGCATTTTAAAAAAAATGTCATAAATGACTAAAATCCCAATTTATCGATCAATAACCAGTGAGATATAAAAATTAAGCATTTGAAATCATAGACCTACAGACAGATATAAATAACAGTTTGTAAACAGAGTTTAAGTGCAGAATTAGCTGTGGAAGATCAAAGGTTATGAAAGCAGTGATCTAATTAATGGGAGGATATGATAAGGTAATAGCTGCTTTTTAAAAAAAAAATTTTTAACTACAAAGTGCAAAAATTTATGCTTTTCAATACTGACTAAAGACAGTAAAAGAAATGTGAAAAAAAACTGTACGAAAAAAAAAAAAAAGAAAGCTGTACATAATTCATTTTTTAGTTTCCGACATGAATATCCAAAATATTTTCAAAAATTCCACAATTAGATGTTTCAAAGGTCAAGTATGAATAAGTATGTTATCTCATTACCATAACTCATTACAATAAAGTAAAAATGATATATCAGCAATAGTTTTACCTAAATTTCACTCACAAAGAGCACAATCTATAATTTTTTTAAGTTGACAAAAGTCTAAGTTGAGAGAGCAAAAAAATAAGATAAACTGTGCACAATATTTTTCAGTTTCATATATAAACATGATCATACGTAGCACACAAAATAGGTGGATTCTGCTTTTTCACAGTATAAGATACATAATGTTTTTATCTCCTGTTTTCAAGCCACTTAGAATTGAAAGAACACAACATATATAAAATAGATATAGATTAAAGATTTTAATTTTTTTTTTTTAAGAACTGCAGAAAAGTTACAGAGATGAATTTCAGTTTCTTATACAAATGAATGTTATTCATTTACAAATCTGTAAAAAAAAATTTTTTCCACCAAAATGTAGATGTTACTGAATACGATAATCAACTAAAAGATCTGTTAGTTTCAAAGTTTTTTTTTACATATGTGATACATGTCAAAATAAATTCATTATATGCTAAAAAAATTTATTCTGGTCAATTATCAACTTACATTTAAGATGATCACTTGTTAGCTTGAGATAATAATCATAATACAATGAATACTAAACATAACAGTCAGATAAAAATAAATTAAAAAACATAATAACATAACAGAATACAATGAACTGTAATGAAATAACTTGTAAGCAGAACAATCTGGCAAATAAAACTGTACATGATCTGGACTGCTAATGCAGGTCTCTACTATTTTAAGAACAGAAGGTTAAAATACCCTGGTGTACAAGTTAAAAAAGTATTTTGAAAACAAACAAAAAAAAATGACACGCACACATATGCACGTAGGCACACACACACATGCACGTACACACACACATGCAAGTCCTCACACATGCACACACACAAACACACATATAACTGTGCAATAAAGATAGAGTACTATTAGGTCCTGTATTATTACATATAGCACACATATTACATTTAGATGCACTCTACTAGATCTCTTCCTCCTTCTTCTTGTTTACCCTTATATGGGGTATAAGCCATCAACAATGGCTCTCCATTTATTTCTAGAATGTATAAAATTGGAAAAAAGTATAGATTTACATGAATACTGTAAAAAAAAAAAAAAAGAAAAAGTACTTAGCTGTAAATTGCAAGGTGTGGCTTGTCTGGCGGTGTGTGTCAGGAATGGATCTGGTTCATTCATTCCTTTGCTTGTCCCTTGCGGAACTTTGCCTCCCAAACAGCACTCCTGTAGGCCTCTCGGTTGTGAGCAAGATGGCCTGCTGCTGCTGCATCCATTTCCAGATCATCAACGATGTCCTGCAGCCATCTTCGTCTCGGTCTTCCTCTTTTTCTTTTTCCCACCATGTATCCTTCCAATACGGTCCTCTCCAAAGTATCATGACGTTTAATGTGGCCAAAATATTTAAGTTTTCTCTCTTTAATCCTCTTCACTAGCCAGCCTTCTTCAATATTAAGCTCCTGTAGTATAGATATATTTGTTCTTTTTTGTGTCCACGATATTTGGAGAACTCTTCTATAGCATTTACATTCAAAGGCATTTATGTGCTTCTCAGCTGTTTTGTTAAGTGTCCAGGTCTCACAGGCATATGTTGCGATGGGAAAGATGCATGCCCTTAAAAATCTTATTTTTGTGGTTCTGTCTGCTCCTCTCCACAGACTCTTTATTTGTTTTACTTTCTGAAGAGCAATAGATGTCCTCCTTTTAATTTCCCGCATTGTATCTCCATTATTAGTTAGTAGTGATCCAAGATATTCAAAACTCTCCACTTCTTCCAGTTTTTCCCCACTGATACATATTTCAGTTGCCTTGTCTGTTTTGTCAGTTGTCATCACTTTAGTTTTCTTTGCATTAAGATAGAGGTTCTGCTCTTCGCTGTTCTTGCGGACTGACATAATTAGTTTTTCCATTCCTTCTTGTGTTGTGGACAGCAATACTGTGTCATCAGCATATCTAATCTCTGGTATGTCATAACCTCCAACTGTTATGGCATCGTAATATTCTTTGTCTACATCTTCTCTAACATTCCTCATTATATTTTCAGTATACAAGTTAAATAAGTAGGGTGACAATATGCACCCCTGACGGACCCCTTGTTTTATGTCAAACCAAGTTGTTGTTTCACCATTTATTCTTACTGCTGCTTGTTGGTCTAAATACAGCAGTGATGTTAATTGTATCAAATGTGTTGGAAATCCCATTTTTTCCATTATTTCCCAAAGTTTCTGGTGTTGTACACAATCAAATGCCTTTGAGTAGTCTATAAAGGATAAATATAGATTCACATTAAACTCCCTGCATTTCTCTATTATTAATCTTAGATTGAATATATGATCTCTTGATCCTCTGCCTTGCCTGAAGCCAGCTTGGACCATATTGACTTCTTCTTCTATTTTCTTTCGAAGTCTACCCATTATGATTTTTAACAGAATTTTACTGGCATGACTAATCAGGGCAACAGTTCTGTAGTTGGTGCATAATTTCAGGTTACCCTTTTTTGGCAGTGGTATGAATACAGTTCTTTTCCATTCTTTTGGCCAAATACCTGAATGCCATATCTTTTTACATAGTGCATGATAGATTGTTGCACACTCCTTTCCTCCTGCTTTAATAAATTCAGCGGTTATCTCATCACATCCTGGTGATTTACCATTTTTCAGACTCTTTATTGCCCATAAAACTTCTTCCATTGTCGGCTCGGGTTCTTTCTCCTCCAATAATAATTCACACTGTTGATTTCTGCTTCCACAGTCGGTTGTTTCATACATTCTTTTGCAATATTCCTTCCATCTTTCCAGAATTTCCTCTGTCTCTGTCAGGGTATTCCCCATCTCATCACAAATTACATTTAGCTTAGGTGTGACATTTCTCGTCAATGTCTTCATTTCTTTAAACATTTCACTATCTCTTCCACACCTCTGATGTTCTTCTATTCTTTCACAACAATCTTGTATGTATTGTTTTTTGTTTTTCTTATGTTTCTTCGTACTTCTTTTGTTAAAGTTTTATATTTATCTTTGTTGTTGTTTGTCACTCTCCATTGCGTCTTCATTTCTCTACATTGTTTTATCAGTTCTAGTGTACCTGCTGTGATCCATCTATTCTTTTGTGTTTTCTTTACTGGAACCATGTCTTTAGCTGTTGTTACTAAGATATCTTTGGCCTGCGTAGCCAATTCATCTGGTGTCATCTCTTCCTGTACAGCCATCAGGATTTCGAAACGGTTCTTCACTTCTATACCGTATTGTTCTGGTATATTTGTAAGGTCAAAGCGGAGTGGTCTTGATCCCATAACTATCTTTTTTAGCTTTATCTTCATGTCTGCTATTAATAACTCATGGTCCGTGTCACAATAAGCACTTGGTAAAGTTTTTGCTGATGTTATGCTTGACCTCCACCTTCTCTGCACTAAAATGTAATCTATTTGATTCCTGGTTTTCCCATCAGGTGATGTCCATGTGTAAAGTCTTCTTGGATGTTGTTTAAAAAGTGTGTTAGCGATCATTAGCTCATTTTCCATACAAAACGCCATTAGATTGTCACCTGCCTCATTTCTGTGTCCTATGCTAAATTTCCCTACAACTTGTCCTTCATCTTCTGCTCTTTCTGTACCAATTTTTGCATTAAAATCACCCATTATAAATACAATATCATTTTTCCGTACCTGGTCCATTGTCGTCTGCAGTGTGTTATAAAAATGTTCTACTTCATCTTCTTCTGCTGCTGATGTAGGTGCATATACCTGGATGACATGGATCTGGTAGGACGTGGAAATTGTTTAAATAGAGACCTGTGACATGTGGTAGGTGGGTTGTAACTGGGAGTGGTGGATGGGGAACCGGGGAGGGGAGAGAGAGTGACGCACTACTGGCCTAGCTGGGAGAATTTGAAACAGGTGATTGGGGAAGAGGTGTTGCAGAGAAGAGGGGTTGCTGAGAAAATAGCGGGGTTGCAGAGTGATGCTGTGAGGAAGTTTGAAAAGTAAAAAGGGGTGGATTTAGTGGAGAGGTACTATAATGATTGAAGAAGATGATGTTACGTGTAACTAAACAGCGAGTTTAACCCATGTGGTTCCAGCGTCCCATAATTTTGAATGCAGCGGTTCTCAAGTGCCAGGCGGCTTGTGTCATCTGCGTGACATTGTTTAATGGCTGTTACCAGAAAATCAGATTTGCCTCTGTGGTTGGGGCCATTGAAATGATATGGGACTGGTTTCGAAGCATGCTGGGTGATGTCGTACAGATGTTTTTGCATGCGGTCCCCTAATCTGAGGCCAGTCTCACCGATATATGTTATCCTGCATCTTTTGCACACGATGACATATATCACATTGCGGGACTCGCATTTATTTCTGTCCTGGGCTGTTTCTTCTGCTCGTTCATCTTTTTCGTATCTGCTTCAAGACTCCTTTGCCCGGTGTTAGAACTCTGCAGAAGACATTTCAGTGCTTTCAGGACTTGCTTCTAGAATGCTGCTCAGTTCATGTTGTCCTTTTTTCCATTATCCAATTCACTTTGAACAGCCAGAAAATTCTGTTAACACATCTCTGGCTCTTTTTTCTTAGAACAGGGTTGAGGACTTATTTATATATACATCTTGTTCTGGTCATAATCTTAAAGGAAAAGAAGAGTGTGCTAACTTTGTATTAAATTTCCCACAGGTAACATAAAACAAATAAAAATTACTTTAGTTGGTTTATTTGTCCCTCCCACCTCCAGTTCTATTAACAAAGAAAAGCACTGTTTAGTCTTTTGCTCTTGGCTCTGAGAAATTCAGACCAGTCTCTTGGATTGGGTTTTATTGCTCCTGATAAGAAACCTTAAATCACACCATAATGGAAACTACAATGACAATAAACATTAATAAAACATTCATGACAAAAGAATTATTATAGTGTAGGGTTTCTCAAGGTGTGGTCAGTGGATGCCCTGAGACTCCATAGAACATCCATAGAGGTTCCACAGAATTTTTGTAAGATTTTATTAGTATTATGATTTTTTTTATAAAGTGGATGGCGTGTAAATATTTTATCATGATCAGTTTGTTGTTATTCAATTCTTAGTAAAACAACTGTCATATTGACACACCTGTGTTGTTTCACAGTGTAATTTAACGTTCTCATGCCACTACATCACCTTATCATTTTGTTAATGCCTTGTCCTGAGATGAAACATGTGTCCTGGGCTGCACTGTACTAGCTTTCACTGAAACGGGCTCTACGGTCCAAAAAGTTTGAGAACCGCTGCTATAGTGCATAAATACTGAGCACCATAAACATAGGAACATACAAGAAATCCCATGAAAATTATACCCATTAGTGAAACTTTACATTTAAAATGCTGCTGTAATATTATTTGAGTGTTGTGTTTAGCCATTATCAAGTGTATGATAAAAATTTAAACAACAAAGACATAGAATGCTTGATAAGGAAACGAACAAGAGATATCTATACTGAATGTTTAAAAAAAAATAATGTTATGGAATAAAATTTTTATAGCATTTCAGATCTATAAATTCTTTAATAAATATTGCTCATTAAAAAATATTATACAGTCTGCATCTTCTTACATTTTTACATCCTTCCCACGCTGTTAAATGTCACACATGGCTCGCAAGGTAGTTCACCAAATGTTCCTGTTTTCAGCAAGCTTTTCAACCTCATCAAGGAATTTTATGCCTACTAATTTGACCTCTCTTAACAATGTCCTCTTTAGAGTTTCACATGGTTGACCTCTTTTTCTTCAGCCTGTTGTGTTCCACTTGATAGCTTGTTTTGGAATTCTCTGACCATTTCTTCTCATCATGTGACCAACATATGTCCATCTTCCTCCTTTTCTGATCACCCATGAGACAGGTTGTTGTTTGCTCATCTGCCTTATCTCTGCATTGTTCTTGAATCTGTTACACTTTATACCAGGTATTTTAAATTTCTTGTCTATTTCTTTAGTTGTTTTCCAGCTTTCACATGCATAAATGAGAGTGGATATTATATTTGAACTGAATAATCTTAGCTTGGTTTTTGTGCTTATAACTTTTGAGTGCCATATATTCTCACGATTCTTGAAGGTTAATGCAGCTTTCACAATTCTAACTTCCATTCTAGTGTCACCATCCTGGTCTGTGTAGCTGCCGAGGTATGAACATTAGCGTACTTCTTCAACAGCTGTTCTTTCTACATATATTTTTCCTTCTTGATTAATGGGAAGTTTCATTATTTTTGTTTTGTCCTTGTGATTTCAAGTCCTATTTTGCTAGCCATTGAAGACAGGGTATCTGCTTTTTCTTGCATTGACTTCACATTGTCACTGATAAGAGTTATGTCATCTGCAAAATCAAGATCTTCTAGTCAGGTCCCATATACCCAGTCAATGCTCATTTTACCTGTGCAACATTTTTTCATTAAAATTGTTTATGGCAATTTCATAAAGCAAGAGATAATACTGGTTGAAAAAAAGTGAGATTGAAGTCAATAGGAATATAAGAAAGGCTGGAATTATACTCAATGCTGTTCAGTAATAATATTAATAGTTATAGAAGGATATAAACTGCTACCCAATGCTGTTTAATAATAATGCTAATAATAATAATCATATTATATATGATACATGTTAACTGTTGCATAATACTGATTTTTTAACCATACTATAAGACATGAATGACATATGTATATGGATCCAAGCTCTAACTGCAACAGCAGCCTTGTTTGATAATGCTGCAGTTACTAATGCTATATACTACTTTTTGTCTTCCATTTTACAAGGAGGTAACTCTTCAGATAATTTTCCAAACTCAGGGAACCTCTTCAAAAAACTATTGTATCTACAATCTCTAGTTAAAAAAAAAAAAAAGATAGTTCTTTCATGACACAGTGGTTTCTAGGTGATGTGATGAGGTCATGCCTGGTCACATTTTCTTTTCCTAAGCTCCAGAATGAGCACGACACCCATTTATTTAGCTGGGTTACTGGGGCATCCATAGCCAGTTTAAAACTCCTATCCTTGCTATGAGAGACAACCACCTTGCTACTCTCACACATTACAGCTCCAAGTATGTAAGCATAATCAGTAAGTTGTAGATATCATAATTCAATAATAATTATCAATACTCTCTGGTGTAAAAAATTACAATTTTCTATAGATTTGTGTATACATCAAATATAATCTTTGTTCTTTGATAATCATGATCTCTCACAGAACCTCTCACAGTATCTCAGAACATGTGCTAAGATGTTAAAGGTGAACTCTGGCAATTTGTTTTTTTTATTGGTTATGGCAATGAAAAAACAGTGAAAACAGCTAATGACAGAAAGAGAAAGCAATGCCAGAACAAATTCATATACATCTCCAGAGTGAGAGGACGTACAGGAGAGAGAGAGAGAGAGAGAGAGAGAGATAGAGAGAGAAATAGAAACCACGTGTGAGAGAGTGAGAGGGAGTGCTGAAAGAGATGAAGTAATAATAGAGAGATAGGAAAAATACCAAACTGTTATCACATGAATAAAATATGTCAAATACTTGATTTGGAAGAGCAAATAAAGGAAAAAAAAAACTAATGACAGAAGCTGCTCAACAAAAGGATGCTTGCCAGCTTCCACAGATATATGATACCTTACCAAAGAACTATATTCTAAGCCAAGAAAGGATCAAACTGATATCAATTCTGTATATCAGATAGTGCACTGACTGGCACAAATGTTAGCAGATTAAACTAGAGAGACTCCAGTCTTAAATGTTTCTATATACAAATTTTAAATGACTCCACTGTGAATGTCCATATGTCACTCCATGGACTGTAGATTCTCATCACAAGGAATGTCTAATTTGCAAAGGTATTTGTTGATTCAAACCATCATGCCATACTGTTTCAAAAACAGTCATAGGGGCTTCACCATCTTGTCTTGTCCTTGCCATCGCTGCATAATCTGGAGATTATAAAGGGCATCAATGACAGTTTTGGAATGTGGAATAGTATACTAGTGAGAGAAGAACCATAAGAAAAATTATCATTAATTTTTAAGGCATCATTATTGCACTTCAGATAACTCCATAATCTTCATTTGATTATCTTCTTTTTTAAATCTCATTTTCTTGGAAAGAGAATCTCAGCATGAGTGCACATAGTCCATAGCAGAAGTGAGAATCCCTATGGGCTAGAGCACAATGGGAATGAAGAGTCAACTCATTGCTTTCAATGAATGAAGACACATAGCTATCTGTTCAGTCACACCCACCACCAAGAAATCTTGATTTGTGAAACAAAAGCCAGCTCAGTGTACAATTATTACTAAGTAAGCCTAGATTTGTAACAGCAGATGTAAATGGTGTAGAAGTATAAGTAAGCCTACATCTGTGACACCAAATGTGAGTATTCATTGATGTACACTAGAATTTGTGATAATAAACCTGGAGTTCATTGTAGGAACTTTATTAACTAAGCTTAATTTTGTAACAACAAATATCAGTGTTCCAGGCTAGAAATATTAAGTAAATCTACAATCTGTGACAACAAACTGTGGTGTTCATTTGTAAAAATCAAGCAAACCTGCGATCATCAGTGCCAGTATTTACATAGTTATGTATAAAACTCAAACTTTTCTTGATTCTCCTTTTTCTTGTATGTCTCATTTTAACATTGCTTATTAGACTTCATTACTTTCCATAATGATTTCACATGTTGTATTTTATCTTCATCATGTAAAATACACTTTTTTCCATCATTTGAAAGATCGTTCTCTGTCCATCATGTCAGAGGTAATGTTTTCTGCTAATCATGTTAAACTAGTAACCTCAAACAAGATAATTTATAAATTCTGTCTTCTTTCACTGACAAACTTACATTCTCCCAAATGTCAACTGCCATCTTAGCCTCTTTAGAAGATGCATCTAGACTTGGTGCTGTACGCAAAACTGAAAAAAAGGGTGAACCAATGAATTTGATAAATTAACTGATCTACTAATTAGTTGGAAGACAAATGTATGTTCATAATCTTATCTATCATAAGGCTTATCATCTATTCATAAATAAAACAGTGGCCTCCATAACAAACAAATGTCAAAGGAACAACTAATATAAAAACTCGAAACATCAGATAATTATTATGAACTAAGAAAGCAGATCAACAGACAACAATTCAGTTTGCTGTTACTATAGTGGCTTTATGTATATTTATATATTAAGTCTTATATACATTTACACCTAAAAACTAATCATGCATTACTAATTTAGTTTGCTGTGCTTGTCAGATATTTGAAGTAAAATTTTAATTTAATGGAACAAAAACTTAAAAATTTTTGATTGACAGCTGGTAAGAGGAAACATAAGAAACCAATGAAGAAAAAAAAACCAACAGAAAACTGCCCAAATCTTCAGAAGAAGCATCTTCGACTTCAGGGAATTCATTGTTGTCAAGAAGTGGGCCATCTTTCCTTCACAGCAACTTCCAAGAATTTGTGACCTGTTGGTTTCTCTTTTCTTTTTTTCGTATGCTACAGAGGTGGGGGAGCAATACAGTAGATAGAGAACCAGCTTCTCATGTGAAGAATATGAGGTGGAGACTTAGTAACTGCCAAACCAACTGTAACACTAGCCACTTGATACACTATTATAGGGAAGACTGGATCTGAAATGGAGAGTATCTGAGTGCGAGGATGAAAAAAACAATGAACATTCAGATACATACATTCAGTGCATGAAAGTAAATTTGAGCAACACAAACCAATATATGAGTCAATGTCAAATTCACAGTAACAGAATAGAAGATTAAATTATGTCCCAAAAATTTAACAATGGATGAAGATTTATTTTTTTATTGCTTTTATCACTTAGTCACTGTCTCTTAGCCTTGATTGTTTGTTAAAGAAGTTTGTATTTCCCTTTCTTCATTGTCTCACTACTTTAATTATATTTAATTATGCAATTTCAGATAATATGAATGAGTGGATTGCTTTGTTATATAAATAATTATACAGATGAAATATTTTGATCATACCAAGATCATAACATATTATTGGAAACCAGTATTAGAATGAAAAGTAGAAGGAAACAGAGCAAGTGGCCAACACTGGTATGATTTGGTGGACAACATAAAAAGATGGACTTGAATGAGTTTGGCTGGGTGTACTGTGAAAACAAAGGACAGGGCAGGTTGACAGACCTTCCTTGGGGAGAGGGCATATGATGATGTCACAACATAAACATGTTAACATTGAAAACAAACTAAATTTTATCAAGCTGAAAATAAAATCAGCTGGGACCTACCACAGACAACCGTATTAAGAGTGGATGAAACAGCCAGCCTTAGACCTTCTGATGTTTGCTTGCCTAAGAGAGCCATCAACAAACTGGAACCACCATGAGAATTAAACTGTTGGCAGATTTTGTAGTCACTGGAAATCAATATTCTTGTGATGGTCAAGCCTGAGATAGGAAGATATGTCTTCAAGAAATCCCAAAAAATCACATCAGAGTTATCCCAGCTTTTTGTCAGTGTTCAAGTGCATTTAATATCAGTATTTTAAAATAAGCAAGTACATATAATAACAAATTTGTCTAAATGTACAATATATTTAACTGACCAAGTACATATAACAATTTGTTTAATGGAGGAAACCTATATAATAACAATTTATTTAATGAAGCAAGTACATATAATATGTCCTATGAAGCAAGTATGTATATCTGCAATCTGTCTAACTGAAAAAATACTTATAACACTTTGTCTAATGGAACAAAAAATGTCTATTAACAATCTGACCAATGAAGCATACACATATAAGAACAATCTGTTTAACAAAGGACAAATAGATAATAACAATTTGCTTACTGAGCAGAGAGGAATTTTCTCACTATTTATGAGTAAAACAGCAAAAAAATTGTAATCTTTTCTATTCTTATTCAAAGTGTACTCAGATAATGGACTCACAGTAAACAAATTTTATTGTTAATAAATAATTAATAATTTGTTAATAATTAATTCTATTAAGTTGTCATTTCATTATTTTAGATTATCTTTTTACAAACTCCACTTAACTTAAAAATGCTATATAAACATTCTGAACCTAGAACCAACTGCAATCTCATGGGAGTCTTCATTTAAAAAAAAATAAAGTGAGTGTTAACAGTCATATATATATATACACAAAGATATGTTTATGAGAAGACAGACATAGAGATACACCACTGCAGTGAACATCCAGCACATACATATCTTGGTTCAGTAAAGTTTATATGATATATTAGAATAAAATGAAAAAAGAAAAGAATTAAGAAAAGGTTTGTAAGAACTGATAACAATTTCTCACGAAGGAGACATCTTGGAAATCAGTTTGTTCATGCCTTCACATAAAATATATTGCTAAATTTGCAAACCTAAATGTAATCTTTTATTGTTAGTTTAATATAGAAAAAAACATTGGAAATACCTGGACCTATTTGTGGACAGCTAAAAAAAATTTCTTAATTACTAAACCTATTATTGCAATACATGTTATTATAATAAATGTTACTACAATACCTATTATTACAATATCTGTTAATACAATACCTATCATTACAGTACCTGTTATTACTAGAAGCTCATGGTCATCATTGATGCGAAGAAAGTCAACACATTTAGGAATGCAGCCAAGTTCTGAAAGCCCCACAAGAACTTCATTCTGTTCAATAAGAGCAACAACAACAAAAATCACAAAAAAAACAACAAAAAACAAGTTCATAACTGGAGATTGGGAAGCAAAGTAATTATGATATAGGGGTTAGTAAACTGTATTAGCTAAGACTATTTCACCCCTTCATTGTGCTTCCAGAAAAACAGTGATGTTTTCTTCAGTCTGATGATTACCGAGGTAAGGCTCATTTTGTTCTGCAAGAATGCTTAGATATCCAAGAAGTATTTTTCATGGGTGTTTTCCTAGGATTCAGTTGCCCAATATTACTTACTCTTCATCTGACAAAATGCCCATGATTCAAGTTGATTAAGAGAGTACTCAATGCAGCCGACTCAGTTTTACTATATGCAGTAATATATACAATAATATATACAATAATATATACAATAATATATACAATAATATATATATATATATTATAATCTTCCTTCTACACTGGAAATGGATTGATCATGTGCTCCAAAGAGACCCCAGCAACATCACTAATACACCATGTGATGAATGCCTGAGGGAAAAAAACAAGAGAAGAAGACCATAGGCTACCTGGAAGAGAACTATAGAACCAGAAATGAATAGCATGCAGCATAGCTGGGGCACAATACGAGGGTCATACTTCAGTTGTGAGCAAAAATTTTGTAAAAAATCAGAATTTATAGACTGAGAAAATATAAATGTATCACCTTAATCTGCATCCTTTACACTTCATGTAGAGGTCACATGACGTCACTATCATGTGTCATGTGACCACACAGAGCATAAACAAAATGGTGGGTGCTGAGTTTCATTTTGTCAATGTGCTGTTATTGAGTTCCTCATTAAAGAGGAAATCCTCGCTGCTGAAATTCACCAAAGACTTCAGCTTGCTTATGGAGATGTGTGTATGGGTGCTAGCAGTGTCTGGGTGAAACATTTCAAAGATAGAAACGTGAGCATCCAAGATATGCCTCGTTGCGGTTGTCCTCGAACCGCCTCCACTGAATGCAATGTGGAAAGGGTTGATGATATCATTAACACGACAGACGTGTCACAGTATCTGAAATTGCTGTAAATCTTGGAACAGGACACAATGCAGTACAGGAAATGATTGAAACCCTAGGCTATAGAAAAGTTTGTGCCTGCTAGGTCCCACGTTTGTTGACTGAAGATCACAAAGCTGTGAGAAAAACTCTGTTCACCGGACAACTGAGGAAATTCAGAAAATAGGTTGGGAAATTATTCCACACCCTGCCTATAGCCCCAACCTGGCACCCAGTGAATACCATCTTTTTGGTTTTGTGAAAGAACAAATGCGAGGCCATCACTATGACACAGGACAGAACATCCAGAAAGCAATGTGTCTGTGCCTTTGGTCAGCTGGAACGGAATTCTACCGGGAGGGTACTTTCAAACTTGCAGAATGATGGGAAAAATGTGTGCAGAGATTATGTTGAAAAGTGAAGAAAAGGATGTAGATGAAGGTGATCCATTTATATTTTCTCTATCTATAAATTCTGATTTTTAAAAATTTTTGCTCACGACTTTCGGTATGACCTTCATACAAAGGCTGGCCACAGACCATGAGAAGTGGAGATAATTTGTTGTTTTCCTGTAAGACATCACAGAGTGTACTGGGCAGTGACTGCTTAGCTGATCACCAACAAGGACATGGATGGATAGATGAAATCTTCTCTCTGTCATCACTGTGTTGCAGATATGTGAAGGCACCAATATTTCACATCTCTGCACCAGGCAAGCCATAGATCATTTTAATAAAACAAAATTTCTCTCTAGAATTTAAATTAATGAGGTTTTACTTATTTAATAACATTTAATGAGTATCACTCACTTCGCTGCGCTGGACCAGGTCATGCAGAAAGAAGAGACTACTTTTCCTGACGTTCAGATCACAGCTGAAGATGCCACTGAGAGCAACCTTACCTGACCCAATCAGGGCCTCCACAGAATACATATGAAAGACATTGTAATCAGGGTCTGGAGGTGAACTCTGTGATGGTGGTGTGGGGGTTCTTGTCTCAAGTTCTAAACACAGAATGGATGGTGAAGAAAACATGTTAATACTGGCAACTAAAATTTTAAAATCTGAAGTAAAATTTCTGTAGAGTGAAATAAACAAAATAAAATTACACAACAATTTACAGATGGATAGTATGTAGTTTTTTTTTTTTTTTTCAGAGTCTTCATCCTACAGGGGTCTACTCTTACCTTACATAATACTATTTTAATGGTTTTTAAAAAATTAAAATATGATCATCAACTATAAAATTTGTTCCATTGCTGGGAATTTGCAACTTTAAACTACAGTAAATACTAAGAATAAACATTATGTCATTTTCTAGGAAAACCATATTTGTTGTTTTCAGTTGAAATTTTCCATGGGGTTTTTAAATTTAAATCTTAGAGAAGATTAGGTAGTTTAAATTCCACTTCAGAATGAGCAGGCAGTAACTATAAACACAGGGATAGAAGAAACAAAAATAGATACCATAAAATTATAAATGAAAACCACAAAATTATCAAATTAAAAATCAAAGTGTAAACAATATAGGTGAAATATCTCTGAATGCTTTGACTATATGAAGTACTACAAGTCAAACTTTATCTTGAAAACAGCTTCACAGTGCTACTTTGTCATCTATAAATCATTTCATTTCTTTCTCTTTGTGAAAGCTGCCTGATTATGGGAAAAGCTGTTGTCTCACTAATATGATAAAGCTTTTTCTTGCCATTTTGTCATGACAAAATAGCCACAGGCCTGAATTGAGCAGCCGATGGATACTGTGAATTTACTGAATGCTTCATGTACTTACTATTCCTGTTTTGGTCTGTGTGATTTGACAAGCGTTGTGGCCTCCTTTGATTTTGTTGTGGGCTAGCAGGTCTTGGAAGAATGGGCTTCTTCTCAGAGTAAGCTGTAAGGGGAGTGAACATCTTGGCACTGGGTAAAGTGAAAACTTTATTTACTCTCTTTGACATGTTTCCAGCTTCAGCACTTGTTGACCTCAATCTGTCAAATAATTATTATTGTCAGTTTATTACTCACAATTAAAATTTCCCATGATATAATTTGTCAGTTTTTTTTTTCTGACACAAATTTAAGCTAAAAAAATCTTAACATTCAGGTTATTATAATTTATGTTAAATTTTCACAAAGCAAGACCCATAACAGTATAGTGACAAGGAAAAGGTAAAAGAGAAGTTCACGATAGTTTTTTCTTTTTTAAAGCAAGGTTCATGGTCTCAGCTTCACTGCCTTTGTTCTGTGATGCAAGTATCAAGTCTTCATTTGCACTGGATGAAAAGAGCTGGTCAGAAGTTTAAAGAGAACAAAGTCTGTTGTTTATGAAAGGCTGGTGCTCTACTGTCTGTTCTCCATTCCTACTGTCAAATGTTGAATACTGTTTCCAGATAGCGTCATGAGTTTAAAAAATCTTATCTTGTGTTAGAATATTGCATGTTTATTATTATAAAATGAGAATGGAGAATTTTGTAATACATCATAACAATAGGAAAGATGAATGAGATGAGAAGAAAAGGATGATGACAAGTTACTGAGCTAATATAAAGGATTGAGATTTGTGGAGATGCATGATCACCACCATCCTTGAGCATGGCACCTGATGATGATTAGGTATTATATCCATCTATTAATGCCCTTGAGTTTTAACTTATAAAGCAGTTGCCAAACAATACACCTTGAGGTTGACAACAACAACTCTTCGCAAGCTGCCAGTCTTTGATGTACCGCAGCTGTAATGCATGCTGTCCATCTTGGTTTTTACAGTCGTTTTTGTGGTGTCTATTTTCGTTTCCACTTCCTCTTTCCTTCAGATTTCCATGGCTGTTTTAGCAATATTGTTGGGGTCTTTTCTGAACATATGGTCAAAACAATTTCAATGCTTTTTTTTTCTGAACACTGCACAAATGCTTTCTTGTTTATTCTGAAAGAGCAAATCAATATTACTTATAGCGGACTGTGTAAAACAGTTCACCCAAATATCATAGACTTACATTTAATTTGACTTTCCTTTAAAAAATGTAATATTCATAACATTAAAAACATATCAGAAAACAAAACCAAATTTCCTTTAAGCAAATATCTCTGATCTTATACACTAATTGAATAACATTGCATAATAACATTTTGTTGTATATTTTAAACAAAATAAACTTACATCTTACATCCTTCCCGTGCCGTTAAACGTCACATAGGGTTTGCATAGTTGTTTGGCAAGTTTTCCTGTTTTCTGCAAGTTTTTCAACTTCATCAAGGGATGCTATACCCACTAAACTGGCTTATCTTAACAATGTCCTCTTTAGAGTTTGTTTAGAGTGGTCGACCTCTTTTTCTTCAGCCTGTTGTGCTCCACTTGGTAGCTTGTTTTGATAATCTCTGATTGTTTCTTCTCATCACATGGCCTATATATGTCCATCTTCTTTTTCTGATCACCCATGAGACAGGCTGTTGTTTGCTCATCTGTCTTATCTCTGCGTTGTTCTTGAATTCGTTCCACTTTATACCAAGTATTTTCTTTAGGCATTTGTTTTCAAAAGAGTCTCTATTTCTTTAGTTGTTTCCCATGCATAAATGAGGGTGGATATCACATTTGAATTGAATAATCTTAACTTGGTTTTTGTGCTCATAACTTTTGAATTCCATATATTCTCAAGATTTTTGGAGGACAATGCTGCTTTTGCAATTCTAATTCCAACTTCCTTCCTGGTGTCACCATCCTGGTCTGCAAAACCACACTTAGAGAGAAAATACTAACAACCTACAGCTATAACATGACGAAAGTACTAATCAGTGATATACTGTAATTAAACAGATAAACAATTATAAACCAGAAACTAAGGAGTTAACCATCAACATAGAAGAAAATACTAACATCGGAAACAATTACACTGTATTTAAATTGTAAAAAAAACTGTGAGACATAATGTCTTTGAATGCCAAACCAAACTCATGCATTCAACACTGAAAATGTTTTACTTCTACGCTACAGAATTAGAGTTAAAAAAAAACAAAAAATCAACCATATTGAATCAATAATGAACTAATGCTGAATTTACCTTTCTGTTATGCCCAAGAATTTCTTCTCAAAATTGAATTCTGAACCTGACTTAATACAGACAGAAGCATCTGAACTCACTGGAGACTGGATAAAAGAAGCATCTGAACTCGCTGGAGACTGGATAAAAGAAGCATCTGAACTCACTGGACACTGGCTTGTTCCGTTATCATTAATGTGAACAGGACTGTCACATGCACTAAGCTCTGTTTGTAGATCATACTCAGTTTCTGTTGACTCTGACCTGTGGATTGATTATCACAGTGAAAGATGTCTACAGTAAAAAGATTACCATCAGAATATGGAAAACCAATCCTGCAAAAGAGTAAAATCTGAAGGGAATGACCTCAATGCAGTTCCTAGTGAGGATCTTTCCTACCCATTTTCTCACATCCTTTGCAACTCTGCCAGATTTCCATGTATGTGGACTTGACTTGTCCTTTTTCTGAAACTGACTGACATAGTTGTGATGAGGATAATGAAACATGGGCAAATCAGATTCTCCAAACCAATTTTCTAAGAAAAACAGGAAATGTAGCAAGTTTCACCACAACCAAGCTACTTCAAACCTTCTAAAATGAAGAATGGCATTAAAATATTACATTCCGAGAAACGAAAATTGTTATTATTTACATGTGTCCTATCTATAGTTCAGCCAGCAGAGGGGTAATGTTTATTCTTAGCCTCAGTGTCTTTGTTACCTAGCATAAAAACACCAGGTACTAATTTTGAAATGGAAAGACTGAAATATGCAAGAGACTGATCTAAAACTCATTCACTTCATGTGAAAAGTCAGCTCTGAACTTTACTCTTTTTCTTCTGTTGATCTGTACATGGATTTGTAATAATCTTCAAATAAAATAACTATTTCTATATGGTGCTTTTTCAGTTTTTGAAGATTCCAGTTTTAAACTACAATATAAACTAAATATACATATAGTGTAATTTTCCAGTAAAAACAATATTTGTCAATTATAAAACTGCTTGTGTGGTCTTGAGATGTTTGGCCTGGTAGTCATCTATGTTTGCTAAAAATCAACATGTATACAAATACTGCTTTATGTTTGAAGTGATCCTTTTTTTTTTGTTGCACCCACTATAGTGATGCAAAAAATGTGTATTACTTTGTTTTAGTGTCAGTTTTATGCATAAATAAAACTGATGTATGCATTTCAAGGACAGCATATTTATAAGACTATGTCAACCTTTGACAATCACAGGAAAATAAAGGGAAAAATGATTAAGATAAACAGGATAAGCAAACAAACATAAGAATCATAGTGTTGTGAGATTCTCACAGGTACTGTTGTTTTATTGAACCTGCAGTTCTGAGGCATGGGGGAGGGGGTTGGTTGGTTAAGAAGAACCATCACCCTTGCACTCTGAACACATCCAAGGGTGCTCTAGTCTCTTCAATATCTCCTTCAGTGTATTGTAACTGACTACACCCATTCTGTTCGCTGACCATCTATCTGGAGCTTTTGATTAACCATTCATTTTTCACCACTCCAAGTTTCATCCCTAGCTCCTTCATTCTTGACAGTCATATCAATTCATGGTTGCCAGTGAAGTCTTTCTGGATGACCATAGAACTGTAGCTCTTGAGCACATTGCATTAAGTCAGACTAGGAAGTGGGGAGAGCAAAGATGGTTCACAGAATGAAGTCAGTGAACCATAGTTGACTGCTTGCATTAGGGTTGGCAAACCATAGGTTAAAACAACAATTCCACCTTCCAGCAGTCTTCCCTGGGAACAAACTATGGCCTGACCAAGTGAACGGAGGTTGAATGGGAAGGCAAACCCAGTCTTAAAAACAAATCATGATGTATCAGGTTGAAAAGATGCAGATATGACTGTCCTCCTGTAAACCAAATCACAATGCAACCAGCTGCCTATTCTGAAAAAAGAAAGAAGGAAAGAAAGAAAGAAAGGGGAGTTGGCTGAAAAAAACAATCTTCTCTGTAGGCTCCACCACCATGGAAGACACATCAACCCTCACTTGGCTGTTCACACAAAAGTAACACAACAGACTTTCTAGGAGCACAGCTAGAAATAGTAAGTGTCCAGGTCAGATCTGATTCACTGAAATCAATAAACATTTATCACTTCTCACAGCTATCTTCACTCACTAGAAGAATGGAGAGTAAGAAATCAACACTTTTGTGATAACTGTGAGCAATACAACAATAAATTTAGAAGAACTAAAAGATAAGGTATGAAGAACTAACCATAGTGAAGGAATTTCATAAGTTCATGATGAGGAATGGAAATGGTCACTGTCAAATGTATAGTGACAGGATTTCTCAGACTGAAGACTATGAATTCTATCCCCACTGCCATCATCCTTCATTCAGTAAGGATTCTTATCAGTGCATCCATGCATAAATCCACAAACCTTTCAGAATTAGTTTTTTTTGTACAAACCTTTCAGAATTAGTTTCAGTGGTATCCACTAGCTGAAGAAACTGTCGCAGAACCATAAAGCTCATTACCTGAAATCACAGTATGAATCCTTTAAGCTGTATTCTATGGTTTTATACCCACAAGTGTTCACTCTGATGTACAGTCTTTGCTGTTTACTATAAGAAAAACATGTCACTTCATGGAATGCTTCTTTGTGTTGTGTTGTGTGACTATATATAAAGCAGGTCACTACTGTTTTAGAAGTTAGATTATGAAGTTAAGAAATAGAGTAGAACAGATATCCAATGATTCACAACCTTCACTATGGAGATGACAGTCAGAATGTACAAATCTGCTTATAACACCAACAATGAATTGCTTGCAAGGACCAGTATAACTGTAGAATGTGCTACAACCAGAAAGCAATGAAATGGCAGAAGCAAGCTACACTTAGCAATGAGGTAAACATGTTTTATTTCTGTACAAATCCTTAATCAAACAAATATTTGTCTAAATAATAAAGCCTTTTCTTATTTTTTTTAACCTTCATATTCGTTTCATAACAATAGTAACTGACTTGGATTATCTACTAGTTTTAAGAAGAGATAGATGATTATGATGATAGATAACAGAGATAAGAACAGTGCAATATAAACCAGATGTAAAGATAAATGTCAATATTATTATTCAGGGCATGCAGAAGTACATGACAATGAAGTGGCAGACAGACTTGCTGAACAGGCTAAAATAAATTGCAGGCTGAGAATGGACAAGAGAGACATTGTTAAAGCTGTATTGTAAAGATGGCGGGAAAATGAAGAGCGGGAATGGATGAACAATATAACTGTGAAGCAATTGCTGCAGCTGGGACAAATTAAGGGTGCTGGTATGAAATCTGAACTGTGTGCCAGAAAATGCATCGTGAAGCAGCAACACTTGATGGGAGCTACTAGCAGACATACTTTTGGATGGACGCTACCTTATACAGTGGAGCATATATAGGGACTGTCCTGAATGCAATGATACCGGATTCTGATTTTGAACATTTGAACCTGTGAAAGATAACTGTCAGCTATTCAGAGCCAATGATAATGAAGGCAGATAAATAGACTTTCAGAACATCTATAAAGACTAAGTTTAATCAGCTGTTAAACAGCAGGAAAATATTTATAGCTATTTTTATTTATTAATAGTAAACAATAAACTCGTACCTTTATATCACTGTCATCCATGTCTGCAAGCTGAATCATCAAAGAAAACATGTCCTCCTTCATTAGAAAATTCTCCAGACCTCTTCTTTCAGCTGAGGTCTCATCTACAAACTCCTCCTTAAATCTCACAGTTACATTTTGATTGGATGGCTTACCATCACTGTAACTACTAAGTGACAGCTTTTTAGAATAGGTGGCTACAACACCCATCACAAACACAAATTTAACTAAAGCTCTAGCAAGTCTTGTTTCTTCTAAGTAGAAACCTGAAATCAAAGTATGTGACTTATTATTTAAACCTGATGGTCTTTTATATGAAGTTTTCACTGGTGCAGACTTTGTAAATAAATTTTTCTCATTTGTGTTTTTACAGTGAGTTTTCACAGCTCCAGGAATGTTTGGTTGGCGATCTTGATTTGTGACATCTTTTGTGGCTGATGAGAGAGTTTGCTCCGTGGCTGATGGGAGAATTTGCTCTGTGGCTGATGGGAGAGCTTGCTCTGTGGCTGATGAGAGAGTTTGCTCCGTGGCTGATGGGAGAGTTTGCTCTGTGACTGATGGGAGAGTTTGCTCTGTGACTGATGAGAGAGTTTGCTCTGTGGCTAATGAGAGAGTTTGCTCTGTGGCTGATGGGAGAGTTTCCTCTGCGGCTGGAGCTGAAGGGAGACTTTGTATTGTGACTGATCTGGGATACTGCTCAAGTGTCTGGATGGTTGCTGATGGGAGGGTTTGCTCTGTGCCATAAGTTGTAGCTAACAAGTGACCTTGTTGGGTGGCTTGTATTGTATCTTTACCTTTCTTCAAAGATTGAGTTGCATCTTTATCTTGCTTTATGGACTGAGTTGCAGCTGATTCTAAAAGTCTCTTGGTGACATCTTTTAGCAATGCCATTAACTGAAGGCCAGCTTTATTCCAGATGAATAGTGTATGGTGAATGCTAACTTTACTCACATCTATTCTGAAAGTCAAAGATTTGAAATGAAAAAAAATTTTTTAAATTACACTGTATAATGCTAACACAGAAATGCTACTAAGTTCGTACCTCATGAAAAATAAAAGCCATAAAAAATAATTTCTATTTTCAAAGTTAAAAGCAGCAGTGACGAACTATAAGTCTTCTTAATTTATTAATCTTATATCTTATATCCCTCTCGTGCCATTAAATGTCACATAGAGCTTGTAAGGTAGTTAGTCAATTTTTCCTGTTTTCAGCGAGCTTTTCAATTTCATCAAGGGATTTTATGCCTATTAATTTGCCCCCTCTTAACAATGTCCTCTTTAGAGTTTCACGCGGTCTGCCTCTTTTTCTTCGACCTGTTGTGTTCCACTTGATAGCTTGTTTTGGGATTCTTTGATCGTTTCTTCTCATTATGTGACCAACATTTTTCCATCTCCTTTTCATGATCACCCATGAGACTGGTTGTTGTTTAGTCATCTCTCTGCATTGTTCTTGAATTCATTCCACTTGATGGCAAGTATTTTCCTTAGGCATTTGTTTTCAAAAGAGTCTAATTTCTTTTCTATTTCTTTGGTTTTTTTTCCAGCTTTCGCATGCATAAGTGAGGGTGGATATTACATTTGAATTGAATAGTCATAACTTGGTTTTTGTGCTTATAACTTTTGAAGGCCATATGTTCTCAAGATTCTTGAAGATCGATGCTGCTTTTGCAATTCCAATTCTAACTTCCTTTCTGGTGTTAAAATTAGAATTTATTAATGGCCTGGTGTTATTGTAGCAAATTATGTTGAACTTCAATTCATGAAGTTGTATAGATATTCCAGCCATTCTCATTCACTTGCAACAAGCAGATTTATACTTGAAGTAACAACAGAAAACTCTTGGGAAAAAGATGGACAGGGAGAACATAGAGTTACATCTGAATGGGGGCTGACCACATAACACATGAAATGAAAGGCAACAGCTTTAGTTAGAAATTTGGTTAGAGTACCACAAAAAATGTAAAAATAGCACCTAATAAAAAAGAGTTATGCAAGAATAAGCAATTTACATTTCTACCTATTTGCTACCTATTTCTGTTTCTACTGTTGATGCCCAGCTTTCTTGCCTTAGCTCCACTCACTTTGCTGCATTTTCTCATTCTCACCATTATGGTTAACTTTTCAGCTCTTTTCTATCCTTTTTCTCTAGCCTCTGATGGGCTTCGACAGCTTCCTTGGCGAGGATTCTAAGCTAGCAGTCTTGTTCTTTCAGTGGTCTCTGTTCACTCTGAATCTTCCTTTATCCACACCCTCTTACTTTTATTACTTGTGCCATCTGGGTAGCTTTTGTTAAGGCCATAGTTATCCAATGGGAGCAAGCTGGGACCATCTGGGTGGCTTTTGTTTAGGCCATAGTATCCAATGGGAGCAAGCTGGGACCATTTGGGGCATGTTGTTTACAACCTGGTACTATTTATTATCACCCCTTTATCTCATCTAACAGTCAGTCACCTGCTTTCATTGTGTGCTTACCTACATCTATCTGGGTACATTTTGTATCCATCTTTCTTTACAAGGAGGATACAAAAAGAGCTAAGTGTTTAATTTATCATCTGTTTTTCATGTTTCTATTTGTTGTGTTGTTTGTGCTTGTGATCCATGATGAAGGCTTGTGCCAAAATATTGGATACCAACTTTCCTCACTCTTTATGTCTTCTTGTAAAACTGAACCATACACCTCAATCTACCTTTAATGCAAGAAGAACAACCACCTTATATATGTATAGTTTGCTTGTGACAGCTTGTGTATTCTGAAACATTACGAAATCTTCACTTAAATCTCACATTTTTCAATCATGGTAATAACATGTAACATTTCAGTGACAAATTCAAGATCTCACGAACATTTTCTTTTTATGTAATTTTCTTTCATATTTACACAATTCTTTTGCTAATATAAACTTCACCTATCAGACATAATATTTATTTTCATTAGAAAAGATAAAACCAACAATAAGTAATATAAACTCATCATCATCATCATCACCATCACCATCATCATGCCATGATACTTTAGGTTCAAAGAGCTGAAATAGCAAAAACCATAATGAAAATGATGTCAAATTACTGAATTGTGCTAGTGGTCATAATTTCATCTGTATCTTGTAAGCATCCACCAGTTTTTCCTGGGTACTCAATGGGCCACATGCACAGGTTGATGAAGCATTCGGCCACTGACGTCAAGAGTAACAGTCGATCTTTACCAGTGCTTCTAATCAAGTTGAAACTACACTCCATTTGTGGAGAGTTCATTTCAGTGAAGGTGAAACCTGTAGTTCAAAACAGTTCAGTTACAAATATAATCATAAATGAATGGCATTAAATTAAAATTAATCTAAAATTGTCAACATCATTAAGGACTTACACAATGGATATGTTTGTGCAGTCAAGACAGAAGAAGGGATGAGTGAATGGTTCCAGATTGAAACAGGCGTAAAACAAGGATGTATACTGTCTCCTTTACTTTTTGGGATTACAATAGACTTCATAATGAAAAAATGTTGCACAGGTAACACAGGTATTGACTGGGTACATGGGACCCAACTAGAAGATCTTGATTTTGCTGATGACATAACTCTTATCAGTAATAATGTGAATTCCATGCAAGAGAAAACAGATAGCCTGTCTTCAATGGCTAGCAAAATAGGACTTGAAATTAATAAGGACAAAACAAAAATAATGAAAATTCCTTTCGGTCAAAATGGAAAAATACACATAGAAGGGACAGATATTGAAGAAGTCAATCAATTTGCATACCTTGGCAGCTACATAGACTAGGATGGTGACACTAGAGAGGAAGTTAGAATCAGAATTGCAAAAGCAGCATCAATCTTCAAGAATCTTGAGAACATATGGAATTCAAAAGTTATAAGCACAAAAACCAAGTTAAGACTATTCAATTCAAATGTAATATACACCCTCATTTATGCATGCGAAAGCTGGAAAACAACTAAAGAAATAGAAAAGAAATTAGACTCTTTTGAAAACAAATGCCTAAGGAAAATACTCGCCATCAAGTGGAATGAATTCAAGAACAATGCAGAGATAAGACAGATGACTGAACAACAACCAGTCTCATGGGTGATCATGAAAAGGAGATGGACATATGTTGGTCATTTGATGAGAAGAAATGATCAGAGAATCCCAAAACAAGCTATCAAGTGGAACACAACAGGCCAAAGAAAAAGAGGCAGACCGCGTGAAACTCTGAAGAGGACACTGTTAAGAGAGGCCAAATTAACAGGCATAAAATCCTTTGATGAGGTTGAAAGACTCGCCGAAGACAGGAAAAATTGGTGAACTACTTTGCGAGCCCTATGTGATGTTTAACGGCACGGGAAGGATATAAGATATAAGATAAGATTAAATGTAACCAAGATTTGTACAATATAAACAAACAGATGAAAGTGAAACTAGAAACAAAAGAGAAGTAATTTTAGTGAAACACAGACATATCACAGCTGGACAGTCAGAGAAAAACAAATGAAGATTTTTTTCAGGGAAGTTTCAGAGATAAAAAAAAAGTAAATGAAACCTTAAAGAAAAGACTATTAAAATTCTTTAAACATGTCGTGATAAGACATAAATTATAGACTTGACAAGCATTGATAAACTCAAAGGAAAAAGAAAGTGGGGGAGATACGAAGAGAAAAATTTCCCAGATGATTTGATGCTTTCCCTGAAAAATCAGTTCTTCAAATATGAAAGTGAGTAAAAAATTAACCACATATCTATACATGTAACCATTGAAAAATATACAAAAAGACTCAAAGGCAAGTCAATAAAGTCTTTTCATATAATTTTCAATGGTTACATCCCTTTATTTGTGGTTACCTTTAACTTACCCAGTACCACTGCAGTATTTGTAAAGAAAAAAACTTTAATAATCAGAAATGTCAAGGACTACACATAACAGAAACATGACTGCCATCAGTCAGTACTGAACTTAGTGAATGAATGGTTGTATGAGGACATTTTATAGGATAGTTCTAAAGCTGGCAGATGAACTAACATACCCTGCATTTTCCATGAAACTAGTATAGTCAGAGTGACTTGTCCATGACTAGTATATATAGAGTGACTAGTATAGACAGAGTGACTTGTCCATGATGACTTTCCTAGTCTTGACTCGGCCAGTCAGTAGAGATGGACATGGACCATATGTCTGAAATTCTAGCAAAGCTGCAGGTGATGCCAGAAGGTAGGTAGGCCAAAGAAGCTTGCCATCAACTATCTTATGGTCTCTCCCTCTATATTATTCTTCAGAATTCTCTTTTGTTAGCCTGACTCTCCCAAGCCACCCACAAGACAGAAGGTTAGACAGGGACTGCTGGCCAGATACAAGCTATAACTGTAACTGATAACTAACCAAAGAATGTCTGATATTACTAAATCATAGCTGTAAACCTTTACCCTATTCATAAATTTTAAACTGAACTATAACCTTTAACCTTAGTCTACCCTGAAGTGTAAGTGGCTGAAATGTAAGTGTGTAATTCATTATCAGGTATTGGTAATCACGTTCCTCCACTGTGTGTGTTTCTTTGATATCTAATATGATCAATTACTTTTCATATCCTATGACAGTTGGTCAACTTGTTTAGACATTTTATTTTTGCAGTATTTCTTTTATTCCCTTGAACTGTGATTATCAGTGATTATCAGGTTCTATGACTTCTCTTTTCACTAATATACACTGCATAATAAAATATAGATAAAAATACGGGATATTTTCTTAGGCATAAGGGACTGGACCCATGTACATTTTTTCTACAGAATTCAGGAGTATAATTTCTTTTTTTTTTTTAACTGAAGCAAATACAGCTTGATGGTGTTATGAAAAAGCCTTCATTATTCGCTTCATTCCTTGTGCAAAGTGTAATCTAAAATGATTATATGAAATGTAAAACTATTTAAAAGAAAAGTAGGAACAGCTTTATTAGTTAACAAGTGCACAGTTGCAGCATTCCAATTTACACCTTAATCATTCAAAATCATCCAGCTTAATCACACAAAAACAGGCTAATATGCAAAAACAAATATTAAGTGAAAATCAATATTTTGTTAGTCCCTCTCTTCAGTATTAAAACTTCAGATCACACTAGGTGCCTTGTTGTTAAGATGTAGTCTGCAGTTTTATCATAGTAAACTAATAAAGCTGTTCCTACTTTTGTTTTAAGTAGTTTTAACAATTTGCTACCACAACTTTACTGCAGTGGTTTTGTGTATATTTATGTATTTAATCTTATATATATACTTATACTAAAAAACTATTCATGTATATGAAAAGCGATGATGTGGACTAAATAACAATAACGTGATGTTACATCTGCTTTTTTAAACTAGAGAATACATCTAAACTTGACAAAACTGTTTCTGTTTCATTGCAAAAAGGTAGGTAAGGTAAGGTAAAGGTAACCATATCATGCTTTAGAGACACCCAGGTAATTTTATATGGTGTCAGTGCTCATATTTTCCTTGACCTGTTGACACACCAGACAGTGATGTGGTCAGTATCATGCCTGGCTGCTTTCCTTGTCCAGCTCCAGAATAAGTCCGTTACCCATTTCTACAGTTGGGTGACTGGGGGGGGGGGGGGATTAAAACTCCCCCGACCTTCGTCAGGAGAGACTAGTGCACTAACCTCTTCACCACACAGGTGCCCTACATTACAAAAAGTTAGTTCTTTAATTAATTTTAATGAAGACAAACCTTGTTTTTCTAAGTGAGTTTTAAGGTGATCCATGAAGTCTTCAAAATGGTGCCACAACTGAAGCTCATTTCTGCCTTTGCTCCAAGTAAGGGAGTTCATTCTATCACCCCGTCTTGCTAAACTTCGAGACAGAAATTCTCTCTCTTGAAAGTACATGGACTCTAGTGATAATGAAAAAGACACTCTACATAAATTATTATTTGGAAATGTTGATAAAGTTGCACATTTAATTCAGTGCTCAGTACACCCCTTCTCAGGCAATATGCATCATCATCTTTGCTTCCACAATGAAGCCTAGCATCTATGATTGGCATTTTCTACTGTAAACAACCTTTTTTTTATCACACCTGGCACCCATAACAATATATCATACTTAATCTCAACAGTACTTGCAAAAAATATTTCAAATAAATTAAGTGAAAATCAACCTTTTTTTTTCTTTTGAGTCCCTTTTTTCAACATTCAAGCTTCAGATAACATCATCTGCCTTGTTAAGATACAATCTGCAGTTTTATCCAGGCTCCTGTAGTAAGTTCTGTCCCAGACTAAATCTTCCAAGTATATCTAGTAATGCGACCATGTATGGGCTGGGCACTTTTATAACATATGTTATAGTATTTGGATGTTTCACACATGGGCATTCATTTTTATAATTAAACGTCAAGGGATACAGCCACTTTAAACACTCTCTTGAATTAACACAGATATGTTATTGTGTTTTTTTTTCCCAAGACATATAGAAAACCATATTATCTATATGGCCAAAAATATCAGTTCGTGACCATTAACAAATTTTATTGTACAGGTGTAAAAGAACTATGATGCCAAACTGTGTGAACTGAAATCAGCTACACTCATTATGAGCATCATAAAAGTGGAGATTAAATCTTTATTTTTGTAACAATATGTATTTGCTCATCATTCTCAAGACAGGAAAAAATTCTGGCCACTTCATTGTTCTCTTCCATAAATGATTAAGTTAAAAGCATTAAAACAGTCATAAAATTAACAAGTAAGCTTACCACATACACATTCCATAAATCTTTTAGCCTCTTGTATTAGTTTACAATTCAAAAATGTCTTAATAAGTTGACATGATAAGGCCACAACTTTCCTGTGAAATTAAAAATAATAGAACATGATGATGATGATGATGATGATGATGATGATGAAAGAAGTCTTTGTTATTATTTTCTGTTCTGAAGTGCAACAGGCAGCAATAGATTTTCTTGATTTACAGACGCCTGTCATGTGATGTGTCCTTTCCAGAATCCTGTCCCTGTCACTGCCTCCATAAATGCAATGTGGTCTTGCGCAAATTGACCAGCATCTCACAAGGACATATTCAGACTTTTCATGATCTCCTCAGTCCACCTGTGGTGAAGTTACCCCTTTTTCTCTTATGCTGGCCACTATGTCTTCTGTTATTCCAAATGCAGTCCTAAAAAATAAGCTTCTCAGCCAGCTATGCTGTAAAGGAGTACATCGACCCCCTATACTGTTAGTTCCGCAGCAATAGCACAACAGGCTGCTACCATTTTCAGCATGTAGACAGTCTTGCTTACATTTTTGTTGCTGACTCTAATGACATAATCAGCAAATTCTTGGGTTATGGTAGCTTTGGGTGCTGTAGTTTTCATCACTCATTGAGTTATCCTGAGTAACTGGCTGGACCATTAATTGTTGGATGGAAAATGTTGTCTTTGCCATTCCAATATAGCACAATTTTTGTATAGCAGATATGAAACTAAATATATTTTATTTTAAATTCAGATTTTAAAAACATATAAAAATCATTTTTCTGTGAGCTGAATTTATTGCATAAGTAGATTAACAATTTTAAAGATTATAATAATTTTTTACTGAAAGATTTCAGAAACTGATTGGGTTACAAATGAAGCTAATTTTATGGAAGAAAGTAAATGTCTGTCACAGATAACAAAGACCAACATTCAGCAATTCTGGAGATATTTGGGACAGACAACAAAAACTCAGTGATCAGAAACTCAAGAGATGTCTGGGACAGATAACAAAAACTCAGTGATCAGAAACTCAAGAGATGTCTGGGACAGATAACAAAAACTCAGTGATCAGAAACTCAAGAGATGTCTGGGACAGATAACAAAAACTCAGTGATCAGAAACTCAAGAGATGTCTGGGACAGATAACAAAACTGAACAATCATAAACTCAAAATATGTCTGGGGCAAATTAAAAAAAAAAAGCCCAACAATCAGGAACTCAAGAGATGACTGGGATAGATATAACAAAAGTCCAAAAATAAGGAATGATACCTTGAGATGACAAAGCTAGTATCCTATCTCGTGTTTTTTTTTTTTTCATTTTGCGCAATAGTTGCTACAAAGCATTATAAAAATAACTATATTTTATATATTGGCACTTTTCATCTAGGAAGATGGTTTTGAAGTAGGTAGATTGACGTAGGTCTCTGCTGAACATTGTCCTGGCGAGCTGCTCCTTTCATGGCTGACTCTACCAAAGCTGGCACAACTAGCCACAGTAACAGCAAGCAATATCTGTGTCTGTGCTGATTATGTACTGCCAGTAGAAATGTCTACCAAATGCAAGAAACTTATATCAAAGAGACAGGCGTAATTCATCACTGATTCCATAGTTTCAGATCTTCAGACTATGAGGGGAAGGCAAGGGAAAGGATGGCTCAGGTACCTGAATCATGATTCTGAGAAGACAGTGAATTGTTGACTTTTTTTTTTAATCACTTTTTCAAGAATGGAGTAGCTTCCATCACTCCATTCCTGTGTACTTCACTACCTCATCTCTTTGCTCTAACTTGACAAGGTCTAAACTTCTCACTCATATCCCATCCCATGCTACACTTTGTCTTGTGTTTGCTCCAGCTGTTCAGAACACTGTATATAATTTCAGCTCCCACACACAAAAAAATACCATACCTGCACTTGGAATATTTGATGCACAGAATAGAGAAAGCCACTGTGTGGTGATTAGCAAGTACTGAAACTCTGCCTGTATCATCCTCTGTTATGCACATCAACAGTTGTAGGGACAGGAACTGGGTTTTGCTAACCAAATACAATAAAATTATAGTGTTACTTAGTATGTAATAATATATAATGATTATTATATTTAAATACTTGCCTTGTCTTGTCTTGTCTCCTTCCTCATATACCTTTTGGTGTTGGGACAAATAGACGTCTTGGTAGAGCTTGACGATTTGTTCATATAATGGGATATTTAATGCTTCTGTAATTTTCTTATTAAGAAGGGCAGAATGTAAGACAGGCCTGCATGCCCAATTCTTTACCCTTTAAAAATAAAGATTATTCATTCATTCATTCATTCTCTCCATCTCCTGCGTGAGTGGCCTCTTCCTCTCTTACCTACAAATCTTAGTGTGAATGTTTTCTGTGATATACTGTCTGGTGGTAACTGTGTAATATGGCCAAACCATTTGACTTGTTGTTTCTCGATATAGTGTAATATTGGTGCTACTCTAATGGTGTCACTTCTTATTTGGTATCTTCTTGTCACATTTAGTATTCTCCTTAAACACCTCATTTCTGCCGTGATGATTTTTCTTTTGTTCTTGGCTGTTAGTGTCCATGTTAGACATTGAATCCATAGAGTTATGAGGAAAATTGTGTTGTCCAGTGCTCTTTTTGTTTCAATTGTGATGTATTTGTTTTTCAGTAAAGAAGTCACTTGTCCAATGACCTGATTTGCATCTGTTCTCAATGTCAGCTGTCCCTGAGGAAGATATTATGCTACCTAGGTATCTGAAATGTTTCAAGGGCTGGTTGTCTAAGAAGATCTTTGTTTGGATTTCTTCTCTTGCTATGGTCATGATTTCCATTTTTTTTCGGCACTGATCTTCATGTTGTGGCTTTTACAAGCATTTGCTAAATTGTCCATGTTCTGCTGTAGGTCTTTTTCTGATGTGGCTATAAATGCTTGATCATTAGCAAAAAGGAGATTGTTTATGGTCCTCCTATTGGGTATTTCTTGTACAAGATGTTGTGGGTTTATCAGCATTCTTTCTGGGGTTGGGCTGTTGGGTAGCTTTGTGGTGGAATTTTTACTATGTATGTTATGAATAGTAAGGGAGATAGTACACAGCCTTGCCTCACTCCAGGTTTTATGATGAATAGTTCAGAGTGTCCTGCATTCATTCTAACTGCACTGACAGTATAGGTTTTTACATAGTTTGATCAGATATATATATATGTATATCTTACATCTTACATCCTTCCCATGCCGTTAAACGTCACATAGGGCTTGCATAGTTGTTTGCCAAGTTTTCCTGTTCTCAGCGAGTCTCTAACTTCATCAAGGAATGTCATGCCCACCAAACCAGCCCCTCTCAACAATGTCCTCCCCAGAGTCTCACGTCGTCAGCCTCTTTCTCCTAAGCCTGCCGTGCACCATCCGATAGCCTGCCTTGGTACTCTCCAATTGTTTCCTCTCACCACATGGCCCACATATGTTCACCCTCCCTCTCTGACCACCCATGAGACAGGTTATATATATAAGCTTGTATGACATTGTTAAGAGAGGCCAACATTCGTGGGCATAAACATCCTTTGATGAGGATGAAAAGCTCACAGAAAACAGGAAAACTTGGCAAACTACCATGCAAGCCATATATATGTATACATAATTAAAAGGGCATTTGATAGCATATACAGAGATTCAATGTGGCAAATTTTAAGACTATATTGAAAACCATCATTAAGGATCTCTACAACGGATATGTTTGTGCAGTCAACACAGAAGAAGGAATGAGCAAATAGTTCCAGACTGAAACAGTTGTGAAACAAGGATGTATATTATTTCCCTTGCTTTTTGGAATTGACATAAACTTCATAATGAAAAAATGCTGCACAGGTAAGACAGGCACTGATTAGGTACATGGGACCCAACCAGAAGATCTTGAATCTGCAGATGACATAACTCTTATCAGTGACAATGTGAAGTCGATGCAAGAAAAAGCAAATACCTTGTCTTCATTGGCTAGCAAAATAGGACTTGAAATTAACAAAGATAAAATAAAAATAATGAAACTTCTCATTAACCATGAAGGAAAAACATATGTAGAAGGAACAGCTGTTGAAGAAGTACACCAATTCGCATACTTCAGCAGCTACACAGATAAGGATGGTGACACCAGAAAGGAAGTTAGAACTGCAAAAGCAGTATTGACCTTCAAGAATTCTGAGATCATATGACACTCAAATGTTATAAGCACAAAAACCAAGTTAAGATTATTCAATTCAAATGTAATATCCACCTTCATTTAAGCATGCGAAAGCTGGAAAACAACTAAAGAAATAGACAAGAAATTAGACTCTTTTGAAAACAATGCCTAAGGAAAATACTCAGCATCAAGTGGAACACATTCAAAAACAACACAGAGATAAGGCAGATGAGTGAACAACAATCTGTCTCATGGGTGATCAGAAAAAAAAAATGGACATAAATCAATCATGTGATGAGAAGAAACAGTCAGAGAATCCTAAAACAAGCTATCAAGTGGAAAACAACAGGCCGAAGAAAAAGAGGATTACCAGATGAAACTCTAAAGAGGACATTGTTAAGATAGGCCAAATTAGAAAGCATAAAATCCCTTGATGAGTTTGAAAAGCTTATCAAAAACAGAAAAATGTGTCGAACTATCATGTGAGCTTAATGTGAAGTTTAACAACACAGGAAGGATGTAAGACGTAAAATTACACACACACCCCCACACACGCACGCACGCACGCACAGATATATACCAACAATATTTTTAAAAAAATCAACTTGTCTAAGAAAGTTTTTGACATAGAAATGGCTTGGTTAGGAAATTTTCAAGACAGAATAGAAACAGCTGAAGGAAAAGAGTAATATAAAAAAAAAAAATCACCTAATAAACTGACATAATCATCACTGAACTTCATTCCTCTGGTTTGGCCAGTAAACATTTGTATATACAGATGCTCTGTAAGAAAGTGGAGTTTTTTTTTATTTTTGACCAAGGGAAAAGGTGTATAGAAACACTGGACTGTTGCATACTTCACAGATGAGGCTACAGTTTCTTTCATCAAAGTGTGAGTATGGAGAGTTTAAACTTCAAACTCATGAGAAAGAGGACTACTTGCCATGGTCCTACAGCAAATATTTCTGTGAGCACTGGAATCAATATTTTCAAACCATCAGCAGAGATTCTCTGTTTTGACAGCTGCATACTGTTCTGTAGAACTTCTAGGTATAGATCCTGATATAATATGAAGAGAGAAATATGCATTAATCTGTCTTTTACTGAACAATTCATACAGTTTATGTTTAGTTCATGTAGTTTATATTTAAAAAATTATGTTTTCACTATTTGGGAGAAAATGCTGGAAAATGACACAGATGAGCTCTTGTTATGACAGACAGACATGATGCCATTGTTGACAGTGATAAAGGTAAAGGTGGCAATGAATTGGCCACATTATGGAATGACAGAGGAATCCTTACTGCAAACAGCTTTGATGTGAATCCACAGGGTAAAAGAAGCATAGGATGATCCAGAAAGAGATGAAGGTAAATAGAACCATCTTTATCACAGTTGTCATTTCTCTGATCTCTCCAGAGAGATATGGAAACAGCTGGCAAATGACATGGGAGACAGTCAGGAAGATAGTGAACATCCAGCAAAAGTGGAAATTTATTGCTACCTGCACCCCCATGTGTCTTGTGTTGCTACCTGCAGCCCCATGTGTCTTGTGTTGCTACCTGCAGCCCCATGTGTCTTGTGTTGCTACCTGCACCCCCATGTGTCTTGTGTTGCTACCTGCAGCCCCATGTGTCCTGTGTTGCTACCTGCACCCCCATGTGTCTTGTATTGCTACCCGCAGCCCCATGTGTCTTGTGTTGCTACCTGCAGCCCCATGTGTCTTGTGTTGCTACCTGTAGCCCTATGTGTCTTGTGTTGCTACCTGCAGCCCCATGTGTCTTGTGTTGCTACCTGCAGCCCCATGTGTCGTGTGTTGCTACCTGCAGCCCCATGTGTCTCGTGAATTGGAAGGGCATGTGTGTGTGTGTGTGAGAGAGAGAGAGAGAGAGAGAGAGAGAGAGAGAGAGATGCTTTCACTGCTACAACTCAGATCTGATAATGATTACACATAGTTTAAAATAACATATGATTGATTGCTATGTGTCATTTAAATAACATTTACATATTATTAGTGTGACTCATTTTAAAAGTAACAATTATGTTTAATTATTGTGACTGATATTTAAAATGTTATTTCTATTTATTATGACTCATAAAGATGTATACAAATTCTATCATGAGTAAATTATGTAGCCTAAATGACACAGCTGCATTAATCATTTCCCACTAGTTTTTCTGTTAATGAAAATATGATGCAGAAGTCATTTTGTTTACAAATACATGAATAAATTTTCTTTTTTTTTACTGAGATATTTTGTTTTGTTCTTTTAAAACTCTTATGTAAGATCAAAGGATAGCCCAAGGCAAAATATAATGAGACCTAAGGGAACTTGAAATAAACAATTGGAGGGAGGATGCCAGAAACACATGAACAGAGACAGATCACTTCTGTAGCAGTGAGCCCCACAAGCTTGGAATGCTAAAGAGAGACTGTCTATAGAAGTTATTTATATGAACAGAAATCTTGAATGCATTATTCATTCTTGCATTTGATTTTAATTTTTAAAAATATGTTTGTGAAATAAGCTGACTAAGAAACCTCCAACACAGCACAGGAAATGACAGTTTCTTTGTCAAGCATAGAATAATTCCATGGCTTGAAGAAGTTATTAATTTTAACATAGTAATTTCAGCAAGTGGAACACAACAGGCTGAAGAAAAAGAGGTTGTCGATGTGAAATCTAAAGAGAACATTGTTAAGAGAGGCCGGTTCAGTGGGTATAATATCTCTTGACGAGACTGAAAAGCTTGCCGAAGACAGGAAATCTTCCCAAACTACCATGCAGGCCCTATGTGACATTTAGTGACATGGGAATGATGTAAAATGTAAGAATTTCAGAGAAAATTCAAACCTTGCAAAATTTTCTGCTTAGGCAAGAATAACCAGTAATTTGTAAGTAAACACCAGATAGAGAACATCCAGAATTTTGTAAGTGAAGTTCAGGGAGAAATTAGCCAATATTTTGTAAGTGAGGATCACACAGATTTTAGCCAATATGTTGTAAGTGAAGATCAGAAAGAGATTAGCCAATATGTTGTAAGTGAAGATCAGAAAGAGATTAGCCAATATTTTGTACATAAGATTAGGGAGAGATTAGCCAATATTTTGTAAGTAAAGATGAGAGAGAGATTAGCCAATATTTTGTAAGTGAATATCACAGAGAGATTAGCCAATATTTTGTAAGTGAAGGTCAGGAGGAGAATAGCCAGTATTTTGTAAGTGAAGGTCAGGAAGAGAATAGCCAGTATTTTGTAAGTGAAGGTCAGACTGAGAACAGCCAGTATTTTGAAAGTGAAGGTCAGGAAGAGAACAGGAAGTAATTTGTAAGTGAAAATCAGGGAGATAACAACCAGTACTCTATAACTGAATGTCAGGTGCTAGAGTTTCACAGAAATATGAAGGCTTTAAACATGAGATGACAAATGACAAATTATTTAAAATGATCTGGACAAATTAACAAGAAGCAAGACCACAGATCATTATAGTTTAGAAATAAGACTATCAAATTCATCTTTTTAATATGACCATGAATGCTTTTAAAACATATAACAGGAATCATTAGGCTATGTCAAAAGTGTGAATGTATCTTAATAAAATGATACTAAATGAATTTTAGTTATGTGAAGAACAATTGTTATAACTTGAATTTTATGCAGCTACTTTTCTAAAAGGGTCATAATTTCCAAAGTATGTTCATCCATTGCTTCAATTTTAAAATGAAAATGGTGGTTTAATTAAACTTATTTTTGACATACTTTAATTTTTCTGGAGTCCTGAGAAGATGTTAGCTGTGATAATACATCTTGCATTACTCTGACAGCAAACACAGGATTCTGGGAAAGATTTCTCATTACCCGCAGACTGCTGAGTTTCTGGACAGCAGTCGATTCTTTGCTTGTTATTATGGCTTGAATGATGGGATAGATAATACTCTCCAACTTCTGCTTCCATATTTTAATGAACTTTGGATAGTAGACAATCTGTGAACAGAAACACGATGGATTAAGCAGCTATGAGGATATAAATGAAGATCGCTTTTGTTCTTGCTGCTGTTCTTATTCCCCAGGACTTTCAAACTTAAATCGTGCACAGTTTTCTTACATTTTTCTTGTTTTAGTCAAGACTACTTGAATCATGCACAGTTTTCTTACATTTTTCTTGTTTTAGTCAAGACTACTTGAATCATGCACAGTTTTCTTACATTTTTCTTGTTTTAGTCAAGACTACTTGAATCATGCACAGTTTTCTTACATTTTTCTTGTTTTAGTCGAGACTACTTGAATCATGCACAGTTTTCTTACATTTTTCTTGTTTTAGTTGAGACTACTTGAATCATGCACAGTTTTCTTACATTTTTCTTGTTTTAGTCAAGACTACTTGAATCATGCACACTTTTCTGATATTTTGCTTGCTTTAGACAAGAATACTTGAATCATTCACATTTTTTTTCTGATATTTTTCTTGTTTTACTCAAGACAGCTTGAATCTTGCAGTTAAAAAAAAATTTTTTTTTTTCTAGTTTTAGGCAAGACTGCTTGAGACACAGTTTGCTGAATATTTTACTTGTTTTTGACTTTTCTTAAAATTTTCAACTACTATAATTATGAAATCCATAGATGACTTTAATCCCATATTGGAGTGATAATGGAAGAGTCTAGGAAGAAAAGCCACATGATAATAACTGTACAGACGGATGGATAAAATCATGTGGACTTGTCCTGGTTTACCATTACAGCGAGGGACAGAGCAAAAAAGCAAAGTTTCTGCTGCACTATTGAAACGACTGATGATGATGATGATGATGAAATATGACAGTAATCAATGATTTCAACATTCAACAAACCTGTTCTATTACTGCAAGAGCTGTTATCTGTATATCAGATACTAGAGAATCTGATACAAGAGATACAACACTGTCCAGCAAACTGGAACAATGAGAGAACAGAAACTCCACATTGTCTGCCCTTGCTGCCAGTTTTGAGAGGGCAGTCAGAACTGCACTTTGTACTGAAGGTGAACCAGATTCAAGAAAAAGCTGAATCTGTAGAGAAAATAAACAAAACAAAAAACAAAATTGTTATAAACTCAGACAACAACTCCATATGTTAGAGCATCGTAACTAATCATTTCAAAGTAAGATTAATGACAGTAAAAGCTAAGGTAAAGGTAAAATTCTTGTTTCCATGCCATTAAGGCATATTGTGGAATACGGTGTTAGGCCCGTATTTTCCATGACCTTCGGCACATGAAAGTGTGATGTGGTCAGTATCACACCTGGTTGCTTTGCCTTCCCAGAATTCTCTGGTACCTATTTTAAGAGGCTGGGTGAACCCTGGGGACTTTTTGGTGTGTACCAGAAAAAAATCCCACTGCTGGGACTGAACTCGGTACCACCTGATTAGTAAACCGAGCTCCTAACCACTCAGCTAACCAGGCCGCCATTAAATGACAGTAGACTAATATTTTTAAAAGCAAGTCAAATGTTGGATAATTCCTACATATCTAATGAGAATTTAAAAACCAGAAATAAAATAGTAATAAAATACAATAAGTGAGAATTCAGTTTGAGGGCCTTTATCTGTACAGCCCAAGGTTACAAACTGAATCAAAATGCACGTTAACGACTCCATTTACCTTCAGGTATTTTATAGATTGTTGCTGTGTAGCATGTGCTGTGAAGCAATAATAAAACATATTTCAGTATTCATGAATTTTTTTCTTTAGAAAGTTGGATCTATTCTATTTATAAAAAATGAAAGATATTTAGCAGAGTAAACAAAACAAAATGTAACCCCGCCCATTTTTTTTTGTGGAAAGTTTACTTTATGCCACTTTGCTTTTATGAAATAACTATATAAGTACCTGTTATCGCTAACCAAAAGGATTTTTGCTTTCATGAAAAAAAGGCAAAAGGTGAAATTAGTGTTCAGCATTTGTCTTGCAGTGAGAATTATAGAGATAGCATGCAATCTCAGCAGTGAGAGTGGCACTGTGAAACTCCTTCCTTAGGAACTACGCATAGCAGCTGTCATAGCTTTGAACTGTACTTGTGATTTATTTTCTGCATCTATTAGGAGGATGTGTCCTAAGGTATAGGAAAAGTGTAAGATTGCTCATATGGGTGCTACTATTAGTGTAAAACTGGATGTAAATAAGTGCTTTAATCATGGTCAATGAAAAAAGATACTGTTTGCATCCACTATTCATGCTGTACACATGCACAGAGTCTTGAAAGGTGCTGAAATTACTATTGGTTCTGCTTCCAGTAATAGATAAGATGGAACATCTAAACTGCTTGAGTGGGTTGATGGATATATTTATCATATCAGTTCTCCTTGAATTTTATGTTAGTGTTATTTTAAGATTTATGTGTTATTTTGCATGATTTGATAAGTTAATTTTTGGGTCTGAGAATGCTCAAAAATTTTTCCCATATAAATTAATGGTAATTGCCTCTTCATTTTATGAAAGGTTTCATGGGAACACTGTACTTTCAGATAACAGGAGAAACTTGTAAAGGTTATTTCACATGTAAAAAAAATTGTTTTAAACTTACCGCTAGAGAATAATCTTGTGTTATCTGTTCACATCCCTGGTAACTCTGAGCTAGTCTAACAACACTGTGAGCCTGCATGGAATTCATGACACGAGTTGAGAACCTCTGAAGAGCCAGAATGAGGTCAGCAAATGTGAGTGCTGAAACACCAATAAAAGAACATTGGTCTAACATAATACAGTAAAGTAAGAGAACAAATTTTGTATGATTAGACCTCGAAAAAATCATAGACAAAGCACTTTAGTGAGACGTGAGAGAAAGAAAAATCACAAGAGAATTACCTGGGATTCGAACACGGACTCCGGTAGGACGAGCAGCCGTCTAGCCACGAGAGAACAGCTTACTATCGACTTAGCCAACTAGCACCCCAAGTTGCTAGTTGGCTAAGTCGATAGAGACAAGTCTTGTCTGCAGCAGTGAGCCTCAATGGCTTGGAAAGCTGAATGAATGAATGAATGAATGAATGAATGAATGAATATTTCACATAGTATATGAGCATATTTATGCCGGTTTCACACAGTTTAGGAATATATTCTTGCATATTTCAGCCAGTACATAAATATGTTAAAAACCCTTTAGAAAACTTACAGTCATTATCACTATCACATCTGTCAATGTCACTTCCAAGAGATGATGCAAAACTTTCATGGAGTTTGCTTGCAAACAGTGTCCCAGTCATATGTGCTTCAGTTCTCCTGACAATGTCTTCCATATGGCAGGAGCATTCTATGGCAACTGGCAGCTTGAGTTCAAAGACTCGGTTCTTTTCTTGTGGGCTTAAGTCTTGCCTGAGTCAAACAACAGCAGTACATGAATATCATGTACTAATTTCATGAGTATTATGTACAAAGTAATTGCATGAGTAATATGTATTTATATTACAGTCAAAATTATGTTTTCAGCAATATGTATTAACATTCATGTAATACTGACTATGGTACTTCTGACTGAGATTCAGTCTTTTAATTTGGTCAATGGGTACTTCATTTGGTGCCTGAGTGATGTAGGGTTTAGGTCACTTATCTCACAAGTGGAGGCTGATGGTTCAGGTTCAGCCAGAGGTTCTAAGGACTGTTATAGCCGGAGGTGGGGTGGGGGATACATTCTCCACTCCAATTAAATGTGCTCAAGGCGTGTGTCTCAAATAGCTTCTGACAGTCCAAGTCCAGCTCCTGGCCTTCTCGTGGTGGAACTGTTTAAACTGACTGGAGAAGGGGTGAAAGGTAAATATTTGGCACCTGAAAACAAGATAGTTTAGGTAGATGAGAGTCTTGGTTGGTAGCTCATCTAGGAGAAGGAAAACTCTGATTAAAAACCCGCTGCTGGTGAGATTCTTCAGCTGCTGCATGTGAGGTGAAACTCGTCCTGGCCAATGAAGAAAAATGCGATTAGGGTTCTCGCGCAGCACCACCATGGAAAAAGTGAAGAAAAGGATTAAGTGAATTAACCAGTAGTCTTGAGGTCAGGGCTACTCAAATCATGGCACCTCTGCTCTAGAGGCAGGCCATGTCCTATATATACCCATACTGGGGCAGATTGCCTAAACTGGCTTAACCCAGGGATTAAACTAAGACACTGCTGGCGAGATTCTTCAGCTGTCACACGTGGGGTGAAACTCCTCCTGGTCAATGAAGAAATGTGAAAATATGATTAGGGTTGCCATGCGGTGCCACTGTGAAAAAGGTGATGGAAAGGATAAAGTGAAGTTTAACCAGTATGTCCAGTAGTCTCGCAGCGAGAGCTACTCTAGAGGCTGGCCATGTCCTATGTACACCAATACTGGTGAAATATGTCTAAACTGGCTTAACCCAGGGGTGAAACTTGATGATTACTCATGTCATAGTACCTCCACTCTAGATGTTGGTCACGTCCTAAATACGCCCACACTGGGATAATACGCCTAAACTGGCTTAAGCCAGGGGGGAAACTTACTAGTGATGAGGATTCATCCTCCTGGACAAAAGCTCCTCCCTGATCACAACTAGGAAGGGTAGTGGCCACGACCACAAAATGCTGAAGTCAGAGACACTGGATCAGTGCAGTCTAGATAGACAACCACCTCTCATGCGATGTGGATATATGCGTAACCTAACCATGCTGAGGTTTTCCAGTGAGAAAGTCTAATGCTGGACTGGATGGGCAACCACCTCTCACCTGGCGGGGATATACTGATATCCAAAACATGTCGAGGTTTTCCACTGAGAAAGTCCAACTCTTGGCTGGATGGCCAACCACTTCTTACCCAGCGAGTATATACTGATATCCAAAACACGTCGAGGCATTCCGATGGGAAAGACCAACATTAGATTAAACTGGTGCAATGAAAATCAGTGTCACGCAATCCAGCTTCTATGACCCATTGAGAATACAGGCCCAAGCCCCGTGATACTCTGAATCTCCTGTGGTCCTCTTGGGGATCTCTTATGGACCTCTCAGGGACCACAGGACCTCTTGTGGTCCTATCAAGGACCACAGGAGTAAATTCAGTAGGATCATGGGGCAGTCTTGGTGGTAGAAGCGAATGAAGAAGAAGAAGTCCAGCCAGAGATGCCCCACATTCACCCAGCTGTAGAAATGGCTATCCAGCTCCTTTTGGAGTAAAGGCAACCTGGGATAATGCTGACCACATCACCTTCTAGTATGTGACTGGGTCAAGGAAAATATCAATACTAATATCATATCCCTAATTGCTTCTGAGGCATGATAAGACTACACTTTTTTTTTTCAAAAACCATTCTGCTATTCAGGTGAAATGCCTCATCTGTTTTGTTGACACTTTCAAAGAACCTTGGTTGTCCTTTTCTTATAATTCTAATTATTTTTCCATTTTCTTTAACTTCCTGCTTTGTTTTCTGCTGTTCAAATAAATATTTGTTTCATCTCTATCTGAAACCAGATCTCTATTGCTTCTAATTTTCTGTTTATTTCTGAAGTTTAACAAATGTAAGGTAATAAGAATCTTCACAGTATCATAGCACTCTGTTATGCTATAGACTTACTGTTCCTGGGCTGGTGGACTGATACAATATCCATCACCTTCAATTCTAATCAGTGACGCCTGGCTCTGGCTGTGCCTAGCATTGATTCTTGATCTTTCAGTCATTGTCAGCTTAAACCTTCACTGAAGCCTGACATGATAAACTTTACTTCAGTGAGAATATAAAATAAACAAGGCTCATTTTGCGTTCTAGCTTATTTACACAGTGCCACACATCATACGCAATTTTAATAATTAATATGCAAAATTTTAATACTTAATTGATATGCAAAATTTCAATAATCCATATGCAAAATATTTAAAAATTTGTACATAAAATTTCAGTAATTCATACACAAAGATTTAAAATTCATATGAAAAATTTCAATAATTCATATATAAAATTTAAAATAACATACATGTACTACTCTTCACAATTAAGAACTATCAAAGTGAACTAGAAAAATAAGAAGTGCTATACTTATGCTAAGCAAGCACTGGGTATTATTAAATAATACTCGTAAATTATTAAATGTATGTCCCATTTTAAAGTATGAAGCCACTAGAACTTCAGACCATATAAGCTCCTTTATTGCCTGTGAAGCCTTTTAACAAGATATATCTCACCAACAACCATCGAGATAAGCATAAGCTTAGATAACAATCTACCAGTGATCTCAAATGCTACCTGGCACATACATGGCTCATTGGTTGCAGTTGAATGAATTCTAGAATTTAGAACATCGTACTGCGAGCCCTATGTGACGTTTAACGCCACGGGAAGGATGTAAGATGTAAGAAGACTGTTAAACAAGTGTGATGATTTGTCAGTATAATGATTTAACTAGTTATATATATATATATATATATATATATATATATATATATATATATATATATATATATATATGTCTTTAAATGTCAGGACATCAGACACGATTTTCATGGCAAAGGTGCACTATAAAGGCTGTAAATCAAACCAGTGTTATCAGTTAGCGAATAAGGAGGGATATACTGCTGAAATCAGAGCACCTATACTTGACCCAAGTGCAAAAATCATTATCTGAACCTATTTTAGTAATGCCTAGAAAAACATTACTTTTCTGACTTACCTGTATCTTACCCATGTTGATCTGCTATGGAAGGCAGGGCAGAAAAAAACATGTAAACCGCGAGTCAGCCATGTTTAAACAAATTTGTTGCTGTGAAACGCTATTGTCTGACAGGTTAAAAAAAAAAAGTCCTTCGTTTGGAAAGATATTCGCAATTTTATTTGTCTATTTATATGTGGGTGTATATATGTATGTGTGTGTGTGTGTGTGTGTGAGAGAGAGAGAGAGAGAGAGAGAGAGAGAGAGAGAGAGAGAGAGAGAGTTGATAAGAACTGAGGAAAGACCGAATAACTTGGAGAATGGTTTTACCTTAAGGGCGCACCATTATTAAAGAAGGGATCGAAGGCCTTGCATGAAAACAGAATCATCAAGAAGAAAGGCAGATATTTCTTGCACCAAAAGCACTGATAGCAGTTATAGAGACTGAAATAACACAAGTCCTCAGATCATCAGAGGAGTAGCCCTGTCCTGCCTTCCTCATTCTTCAGGCAAGCCCGCCTGCGCTTCGTTCTTCTGACACACTGGGAAAAAAGGAGGGGGGGGGGGGGGGGAGAGAGGAAGGGGATTTGGGAAAGGGTGAAGAGAAAGAGGGATAAGACCCCCGGGGTATTGACTCTGAGGGTTTGGGAAGTACTTTCGCTTTGCTTAGAGCGCACTTATCTAGCGCCAGCTTTTGGTAGAGGCCATGTATTCCCCAAACTACCACCACGGCTAGAGAAGAGTTTGTTAGACTTTTTGATAGTCAGAGATGCTAAAGACTTCCACTACTACTACTACTACTACTACTACTACTACTACTACTACTACTACTACTACTACTACTACTAGTACTACTACTACTACTACTACTACTACTACTACTACGCTACTACTACTATAATAATAATCTTATATCTTATCTTATATCCTTCCCGTGCCGCTAAACGTCACATAGGGCTCGCAAAGTAGTTCGCCAATTTTTCCTGTCTTCGGCGAGTCTTTCAACCTCATCAAAGGATTTTATGCCTGTTAACTTGGCCTCTCTTAATAATGTCCTCTTCAGAGTTTCACGCGGTCTGCCCCTTTTTGTTCGGTCTGTTGTGTTCCATTTGATAGCTTGTTTTGGGATTCTCTGATCATTTCTTCTCATCAAATGACCAACATATGTCCATCTCCTTTTCCTGATCACCTATGAGACTGGTTGTTGTTCAGTCATTTGTCTTATCTCTGCATTGTTCTTGAATTCATTCCACTTGATGCCGAGTATTTTCCTTAGGCATTTGTTTTCAAAAGAGTCTAATTTCTTTTCTATTTCTTTAGTTATTTTCCAGCTTTCGCATGCATAAATGAGGGTGGATATTACATTTGAATTGAATAGTCTTAACTTGGTTTTTGTGCTTATAACTTTTGAATTCCATATGTTCTCAAGATTCTTGAAGATTGATGCTGCTTTTGCAATTCTGATCCTAACTTCCTTTCTAGTGTCACCATCCTGGTCTATGTAGCTGCCAAGGTATGCAAATTGATTGACTTCTTCAATATCTGTCCCTTCTATGTGTATTTTTCCATTCTGATTAATGGGAATTTTCATTATTTTTGTTTTGTCCTTGTTAATTTCAAGTCCTATTTTGCTAGCCAGTGAAGACAGGCTGTCTGTTTTTTCTTGCATGGAATTCACATTATTACTGATAAGAGTTATGTCATCAGCAAAATCAAGATCTTCTAGTTGGTTCCCATGTACCCAGTCAATACCTGTGTTACCTGTGCAGCATTTTTTCATTATGAAGTCTATTGTATTCCCAAAAAGTAAAGGAGACAGTATACATCCTTGTTTCACGCCTGTTTCAATCTGGAACCATTCACTCATTGTATAAGTCCTTAATGATGTTGACAATTTTAGATGGTATTCCATATAGACATAAAATTCTCCATAATGAATCTCTGTGTATGCTATCAAATGCCTTTTTAAAATCTATGAAGTTCAGTATTAATGGTTTCTGCTTTTCAATATGTTCTTCAAGTATTATTCTGAGAGTAAAGATCTGGTAGAGACAGCTTCTCCCTTTATAATAATAATACTACTAATAATAATAATTACAAACAAATACACAAACTAAAACCGAAAAAAAAGAAAACACAAATGCTACTGGACTACAAAATATGTACAGCTTACTTATTGTCTTTATGTACTGAGGATGCAGATGTAATTTTTTTTTTTCTGTAGGTTTCCGCTAAGAGGGTGCACCAGAGAGTGACATGGTCAGACCACGCATGATTCTCTTTCCTTCTTTATCTTTAGGAGATGCCAGGTGCATTATTTCTGCAGCTGATTTATTAGGACAGGTAAATAAATACAATTTGTGAGCATCTTTACCGTGTGCATACACTTCCGGTCCCTGGTTCTTTTGTGAATTTTTAAACATTCTCTGAAAGTTTTCAGTTTTCCTTACACGAATTCTGCAGCAAATAATGAAAACCTAGACCGTCTTTTTTCCAAGGTCATAATTTATGATGGAAAAGAAGTCTAACTATACAACAGATGTTGCCATTTGACAAATTGGGGGGGGGGGGAAGGGGAAGCAAAATCACACAGTGTGCTATTATCCTGGTTGTGAATGACATCATCATCATCATCATCATCATCATGTTTTTTCTGCTCTCAAGTTATTTGGTCATACTAGATCTGCCGTATTGGAAGGATACATAATGGGAAAAAGAAAAAGAGGAAGACCAAGACGAAGATGGCTGCAAGACATCGTTGACGATCTGGAGATGGATGCAACAGCACCAGGCCATCTTGCTCACAACCGAGAGGCCTACAGGAGTGCTGTTTGGGAGGCAAAGTTCCGCAAGGGACATGCAAATGAATGAATGAGATCTACAGCTCAGTCGTTTCCACCAGTTAGATGACCGAGCTAAGTTCCCAGGTCATCGTAATCATTGCGGACTGGGCTGATCTGATGAACATAAACTACTGTAGTGTTTCCCCAGACTTTTTTTTTTGTGAACCTGCAGCCCTCTTTTCTCCAAGGTCACATCCAGAGGTCGTCTTAACAGCATTGTAGGCCCTGGGCAAAGAAATGCATTGAGGCTTCTGTTCGCACTAGCCATTATTTAACCCACATAGAGAAGAGTTACACTGACAAAATTTGAATAATTTCGTAGGGACCCTAGGCTACTGTTCAACGTGCTCATGCTTTCAGAGAATACCAGCCACATCAATAACTCCCCCCCCCCACACACACACACATACGCACATACTCAGATACAAACACACATTTTTGGCCTCATACAAATTCAAAACAGAAACTGCTATACTCAAATACAAACACAAGCTTCTTTTGGCCACATACAAATTCAAAACAGGGACTACTATAAACTAGGGCAGGCATCTGGCAACTGAAACTTAGCATAGTAAACCAGTTTATTTTACAGTACATACATTTATAGCTTTAATATTATAGCATTAATACGTCCGGGGTGACATGCATGATGGCGGACGTTTTTTTAACGCTCTCGCCGGTATGTAGAAATCAGCGGAATTCCACTTGATCCGTCACATACCCTTGCTAAAAGATATCAATAGTGACACCATGAGACAACTACAGAGAATGTTTAACAAGATTTAGAAAGAAGAAAAGGTCCCTTCTAAATGAAAAAAAAGGAATCATTGTTAAAATACCAAAAAAAAGGCAACCTCGGAGAGGAGTAACCTTAATATCAGTTGCGTCAAAAATATTTTGCAAGGTCATTTTGAATAGACTCAAAGATATAATGGATACTGCAATGAGAGAAGAACAAGCAGGATTTCGAAAAGGGAGAAGCTGTCTCGACCGGATCTTTACTCTCAGAATATTACTTGAAGAACATATTGAAAAGCAGAAACCATTAATACTGAACTTCATAGACTTTAAAAAGGCATTTGATAGCATACACAGAGATTCATTATGGAGAATTTTAAATCAATATGGAATACCATCTAAAATTGTCAACATCATTAAAGACTTCTACAATGGATATGTTTCTACAGTCAAAACAGAAGAAGGGATGAGTGAATAGTTCCAGATTGAAACAGGTGTGAAACATGGATGTATACTGTTTCCTTTACTTTTTGGAATTACAATAGACTTCATAAGAAATATTGCTGCACAGGTAACACAGGTATTGATTTGGTACATGGGACACAACTAAAGATCTTGATTTTGCTGATGACATAACTCGTATCAGTAATAATGTGAATTCCATGAAAAAGCAGATAGCCTGTCTTCACTGGCTAGCAAAATAATACTTGAAATTAACAAGGACAAAACAAAAATAATGAAAATTCACATTAATCAAAATGGAAAAATACACATAGAAGGGACAGATATTGAAGAAATCAATCAATTTGCATACCTTGGCAGCTACATAGACCAGGATGGTGACACGAGAAAGGAAGTTAGAATTAGAATTACAAAAGCAGCGTCGATCTTCAAGAATCTTGAGAACATATGGAATTCAAAAGTTATAAGCAAAAAAAAAACAAGTTATGACTATTCAATTCAAATGTAATATCCACCCTCATTTATGCATGCGAAAGCTGGAAAACAACTAAAGAAATAGAAAAGAAATTAGACTCTTTTGAAAACAAATGCCTAAGGAAAATACTCGGCATCAAGTGGAAATAATTCAAGAACAATGCAGAGATAAGACAGATGACTGAACAACAACCAGTCTCATGGGTGATCAGGAAAAGGAGATGGACATATGTTGGTCACTTGATGAGAAGAAACGATCAGAGAATCCCAAAACAAGCTATCAAGTGGAACACAACAGGGCAAAGAAAAAGAGGCAGACCGCGTGAAACTCCGAAGAGGACATTGTTAAGAGAGGGCAAATTAATAGGCATAAAATCCCTTGATGAGGTTGAAAGACTCGCCGAAGACAGGAAAAATATGGCGAACTAACTTGCGAGCCCTATGTGACGTTTAGCGGCACGGGAAGGATATAAGATAAGACATTTATAGCTTCACTGCACTGTTTTCTCAACTTTATGCTGTTATGGATGTGTTTTGTGTGAGTATAAACTTCTCAATATCAGCTAGAAAGTACTAAGAAATCTTCTTTGTTTGGAAAGAAACTTGATGAAGCACGAAATACGACTTTTGAAAGACAACAAAGTATACGTGGACATCGTTCCATACGCAGAGTAAGATTCAGAAATGTTTTTCCGCTTTATGATTCCTCATCGATGATGTCTTGGGATGGATTGAACGACCAGTCTGGTATTTGAAGTAAAAGATCATATATTCAATATAATATTAATAATAGAGAAACGTAGAGGATTTAATGCGAATCTATATTTATCTTATATAGACTAATCAAAGACATTTCATTGTGTAAAACACCAGAAACTTTGGGAAAAAATAATTGGGATTTCCAACACATGTGATACAATTAATATCAGTGCTTTGTCTAGACCAACGGGCAGCAGTAAGATTATGAATAAATGGTGAAACAACAACTAGGTTTGATACAAAACAAGGGGTCCGTCAGAGGTGCATACTGTCGCCTCACATATTTAACTTGCATACTGAAAATATAATGAGGAATGTTAGAGAAGATTTTAACAAAGAGTATTACGATGTCGAAAAATTGGAAATTATGAAATACCAGAGATTAGATATGCTGATGACACAGTATTACTGTCCACAACACAAAAAAGGGAAGGAAAAACTAATTGTGTTAGTCCGTAAGAATAGCGAAGAGCAAAACCTCTATCTTAATGCAAAGAAAACTAAATTGATGACTAATGACAAAACAAATGAGGCAGCCGAAATATATATCACTGAGGAAAAACTGGAAGAGTTTTGAATATTTTGGATCATTACTAACTAATAATGCGGATACAACGAGTGAAATTAAAAGGAGGATATCTATCGCTCTTTAAAGAGTAAAACAACTAAAGAAGCAGTGGAGAGGAACTACAAAAATAAGATTTTTAAGGGCATGTATCTTTCCCATTGCAATATATGCCCGTGAGACCTGGACACTTAACAAAACAGCTGAGAAACACATACATGCCTTTGAATGTAAATGCTACAGTTGAGTCCTTCAAATATTATGGACACAAAAAGGAACAAATATAATCTATACTACAAGAACTTAATATTGAAAAAAAAGGTTGGCTGATAAGGAAGATTAAACAGAGAAAACTTAAAGATTTTGGATTCATTAAACGTCATGAGACTTTAGAGATGACAGTCCTGGAAAAGTACATAATGAGAAAAAGGAAGACCAAGTCGAAGATGGCTGCAAGACATCGTTGGTGATCTGCGAATGGATGCATCAGCAGCAAGGCATCTTGCTTGCAACCGAGAGGCCTACAGGAGACCTGTTAGGGAGGCAAAGTTCCGCAAGGGACATGCAAATGAATGAATGACTGAGGAGATCCGGAAATCTGTCAGACATGTCCCTATAGAACTCACCCATAAGTGAACAATAGACTTGAAAGTCATCATCGTCTGGTATCCGCTCTCTTTCTCCAACTGAGGAGAGTTGGAAACCAGGCCATCTCACGGCGGGCTACATTGTGTTTGGATAAGTGTAACTTTGACAGAAACGCCCAGATGGCTGATATGACTATGATAAGGTTTAGAACAACGCGCTAAAAAGACATGAAGAATAATACAGACTAGGCGTGTAGGGAGTATCGCTCACTATGTTCACAAGCTTGTAGGCCGAGAACTTGGCACAGGCGGGGAAAAAAAGGGAAGGCTCTAACAGTCACCTGGAGTTTTGTCTGTTCTATTCAGCGAAGACACTGGACTGTTCATGTTTCATTAAATGAATTAGACTTTGTGAAAGAGATTCAGCAAAGCAGAAGTCTGACGTCGTCCTTTTGAAGTATAATTTGTTCCACGAAAATGACGTGACTTATTATTATCTACGGCATTATACTCCTCATTGCATGAAATCTGACAGCCGGTCTTATTTTTCATCTGTGGGGCTGTTCGTCATGTAAATATATATATCGTTCTTGTCGCATATGTTGGTCAGAGTTTATCCAAGTACTGTTTTATGTCGCTATTGTCTATATGTGTTCTACCTTCATCTATCAGTTAACATGAAGACCATGGTAACTCAAGATAAAAGAGGCATACGGCAATAGTTTAACCCCATTCTTTAGAACAGTGGATTCCAATTTGTGGTCCGCGGATATCTAGGAATGGAGTGTTAATTATTGTCTATGTTGTTTCTTAACTACATTTTTGTCGTTTTGAAAATTCACCAAGATTATCATCATCATCATTTTGTGTGGTGTAGCGTTTACTCATTAACGATTATCCACAGTTTCTGAAAAAAAAATATTTTGCATTTCAAGCACATAACTACCATACAGATATGAAACTTTTCCAACTTATGGGGGTCTGTGGCCTGGATTTTGAATCAGTAGTGTATCAGTGGACTTTTGTTAATTGGGAACCACTACTCTAGAAGTTGTAAAATGAATTTAGTTGAATTGCGTGAATAAATCTTAATCTAATGCATGAATCTTGTGTCTGAATCTTGTGTCTAAATCTTGTGTTTGAATCTAATGTCTGGATCTAGTGTCTGCATCTAATGTCTGAATCTAGTGCCTGAATCTAGCGTCTGAATCTAATGTCTGAATCTAATGTCTGAATCTAGTGTCTGAATCTAATGTCTGAATCTAGCGTCTGAATCTAATGTCTGAATCTAATGTCTGAATCTAGTGTCTGAATCTAATGTCTGAATCTAGCGTCTGAATCTTGGTTTGACAATGTGATATTGATTTTTTTTAAAAAATCAATATCACATTACTCTTTTTTTTTTTTTGGTGTTATATTTTTGGTATTGATGTACTAGTTGAGTGTTTTGTTTCAAAATGTCAGCGAGTAATTACAAAGACGTATACTTTGACATATAGGTGCATGTTTCAAGCACTAGATAAGTCGTGGTGCGATATGTAACATATTTCGATATCCTCCAGAATTTTAAACTTTAATCGAAGTAGTATTCCAACATGTGAATATATACTAAATGTAAAACACATTTTATTAAAAACTTTACTTCCAAAGCTGACCATAGAATCTAACTGTATGGATTATTATGTTCTCTGAACTGTAGATCATTGTTTTTCATACTATTACAGTATAAAACTGTTATAATGATATATATATATATATATATATATAATATATATATATATATATATATATATATTATATATATATATAAAAGTTTATGAACGAAAATAAAGTGACAGTGTTTCATGTATGTATATCCAACCTTTGTACAGACAGGAGAATGAGATTAGGACTTTTATTAAGGCGGAGGAAGGATATCACCTGGCAAGACCGATACTTCAGATGCTGGTCTCCCTCAAACAGCTTTCCTGGCCGCGATAAATCAAGCCACTGGCAGTTCAGACATCTGACAGTTCAGATCCCTGCACCTCAGATTCATATTCCGATAGTATATTTCCAGAATTAGCAGCGCCATTAAAACAGAAAGACGATAAACCTGTTTTAAACATTTATCTAGTACCAGAAATATCATAACTACGAAGTAATACCCTCGTACCATCCAACCACATCACGGGGAGATAATCTGGTGCCATTCAACTACATCAGTGGGAGATGCTCTCTTAGCATCCAATCACATCAAGGGAAGATAGTCTGGTACCATTCAACTGTATCAGTGGGAGATTATCTCGTACCATCCAACCACATCAATGGGAGATAATGTGGTACTATTCAACTACATCAGTGGGAGATACTCTCGTACCATCCAATCACCTCAACATTGTGCTATATCTCCATAAAATATTTTAGAATATTTTTTTCCATCAGAATATCCTGTATCAATGACCAAGACCTTTAAAAAATTATTAATGTATGTGATGACAGAGGATGAGCTTGTTTTTTCTTTCTTTTTCTTTTTTCAGACTGCCTCAGGGCAGGAAGCAGGGATCTGCCGGAAGTTATGATCGCGAGCCAATTATACGAGCTTTGACAAGCCTGATAGTCAGGCCAGGCTATTTGCACGCCCGGAGATACGTTATCTTTAAGAAAAAATAAAGAAGTACGTTTTACACTTATGAATATGGATACTTTGGACCTGAACTCGCCTTCAGAAACGTATAAACGTCTACATCTCCAGTGAATTCAGGTCATATTTGTTAATGAATTCTTGAATGATTCTGTAAATTTGAGGAGAATAAACACAAGTCTCAAGTCTCGTATCGTTACTTTTGTTGTGTTCCGTCTCCCTGGAACAAAATGTTCTTTTCAGCCAATGCGGCGCAGGTGTTAAATCAAAAGACCGTGTCGGAGGGGGAGTGGGCTATGGCTTCAGTTTTATAAGACCTGGAATGAAGCCAAACAACATGGAAGGTTGCAATGCTTCTTTACCAGCTCCACTGCCATGGTGACTATAATGCCTCGTTATCCAGGCTGAGCCTAATTCAGAAGGCGCCAACGAGAGTTGGGACCGGGTCTTGATCGGCTATGGTTTGCCAACCCGATGCATACACCCAGTTATGGGTCACTGAGAGCTGTTTCAAAGGTAAGCTACTTAAGAGTTACGTAGTTTTGAGCAGGTCGGACGATAGCGGCCTCTCATCTCACTCGGAGGATGACACACTATTAGCTATTGTAACCTCGTGATGCTTTATTAGCTATTGTAAATTCGTGACGCACTACTAGCTACTGTAAGTTCGTAATACACTACTAGCTATTGTAAGTTCATAATACACTACTAGCTATTGTAAGCTCGTGACATACTATTAGATATTGTAAGCTCGTGACATACTATTAGATATTGTAAGCTCGTGACATACTATTAGATATTGTAAGCTCGTGACATACTATTAGATATTGTAAGCTCGTGACATACTATTAGATATTGTAAGCTCGTGACATACTATTAGATATTGTAAGCTCGTGACGCACTATTAGCTATTGTATGTTCGTGACACATTACTAGCTATTGTAAGTTCGTGACATACTACTGGCTATTGTATGTTCGTGACACACTATTAGCTATTGTAAGTTCGTGACATACTACTGGCTATTGTATGTTCGTGACACACTACTAGCTACTGTAAGTTCGTGACATACTACTGGCTATTGTTAAGATCATGACACACTACTAGCTATTTCACGTGACATACTACCATCTCCAGTTGACAGAGCAACCCCACCTTCTTTACACCAAGGATGTGAGTTTGAATCACATCACATGATTTTTTTCACCAGAACTAAGGATATCACATCTTTTAAAAATCTTCCAGTTGTACACGTGTAAAAATAAACAATCTTTGAATGCAAAACGAGGCGCACCAAAGCAAATACATTGATGTTTGAAAAACAAAATGACGTTGAAGTATATCTGAAATTCATACTGAAGAAATCATCATCATATGCCATGCCTAGAGGCGTCAGCGACCATGTCTATCCACAGCTTCCAATCTTTCGTGTTTTCCATCAGGTCTTTTATTGTGCCTCTTCTATGCCGTTTTGTCAAGCCATCTGAGATTTTTCTGTACTGGTCTACCTCTACCTTTCCTGCCTCCTGATGATGATGCCCCTGAAGTAAAAGCAAATTTCGTATATAGCTATCAGCAAACGATCTCAGAGAAAGAAAAAAGAAGGGAGTTAAGTAATGCAGGGGATATAACGCTTGTGGGAAGAACATGACACAGGATAACGACATTGCCGTAAGAGAAACATTTCTTGATCAAGCCGGGCTCTGAAACAAAAGGCAATACTGGCAGAGATCAGCTCTTGAGAGTGCAACGATGCCTGTATAAACTGCTGGCTTCAACCAACATAAGGCTGAAATTGGAAAGTCTTTAATAGATTTGACTCGCTGTCTCCAGTAACACTGGTATCTATGGTTCCCCCCTCTCTCTCTTTCTCTCTCTCTCTCTCTCTCTCTCTCTCTCTAGAAATGATCACTCTAGAACTGCTAGCAGTATTCATATCAGCCAACTACTTGAATATGTTGAAACACAGATATTGTGTCCGATTGGGAGCAGGTTGCTACGACTGGTTTAGAGAGTCGGCTTGGTCATCAAAAGGCAAAGTTCCTCACTGGCCCCATCGCTATTGAGGCCCTGGGGGATTCCTGTCTTGTCAGCCAAGTTAAGCCTGTGAATATGAACACCTAAAGAGAGTTGGAGCAAGGTCTTTACTAGCTTTTGGTCCTGATAACCATGCAGTAATTCTAGCATAGATATCTTTGCTCTAGCTTCTATCATCTCCGACACAGAAGTCTGATCTACAAAGTGACAATTTCAGTCCGTATAGTCAGCTTTTTCTTATTTCACTTTATTTTTCCCTTGTTTCCTCTAAACAAGTTTCTGTTATTTTCCCGAAGCATCTTTACCTTATTTCCCTTAAAACATTTTTCTAAACCTTCTTCCATTAATTCACTCTAAATATTTTTTTCTCTATATACTTAAAAACATCTTTGTGTTATTTATCTATAAACATATTGCCATTAATTCACTCCAAACATCTTTCCTGGTATTTCACTACATAAACATTTTTTACATGGTTTCCATTAGAACACATTGTAAGTGTGAAGATGGCGCTAGTAGCATTCTGTATTTCTTCATGTCTAATTGTTTCTGTTTGATACAAGACTTGGTCTGCTAAATCTACAGCCAAGTCCCGTTCTTTCTCTTACACTCAGTGCCTTTTAATATTTCTAGCGGCCGAACTGGACCTGCATCACCTTGGGCTGATACGCCATAACGAGAGCGACACATCTGCCCCGAGATAAGACATTTACTTTTAGGGCGTGGCCAGGTTCTGGGGTTTCATTCTCAATTTATAGCTCGCCTCCTTCTCGGCGTGTTCTTCCTACTCCTATTTTCTCATAATAAGAAGTTTCTATAGTTCACATGCCATAGATTTATCTAACAGATAATCCAGATTTATAGAGACTTGATAATGATCTTTTTTTTTCTAAAAAGGTCGATTGCCAGGGATATACAATATATTACTCGAAGATATTTTGTTGATTTACTGCACCGGAAATGGCATGACGTGACGTCATGGCGTGTTCTGTAGGTACAACCCCTGTCCTTGACGTATTCTCTCTTGTACTGCAGAGTTCGACAAACAAGTTAGCGTGCTCACTGCTGCTGAGCAATTAAACTTCAGCTTCGGCTGTCAATATTCCTTCAGTCTAATCAACCAATGAAATATCTAAAACTTGTATTTTCCTGTATATTTTGCAAGCCTTTTGGGATGTCCCCGAATAAGTCATTTCTTGACCAAGTACTGACATTTGACTACATCCTACCCAGCTTCTCATATCATCGCTGGTCTCCTTTATACATGTAAAGCAGCAGCTGTACAATTTCATGCTGTTTTACAGCATACTATTCCTTTATTACAATCGTTATTTCATTAATTCTCACACCACATGAAGACAAGGAAGACCTCTAACATTTTTTTTTTGTTTCGTTTTTAAAGTAGTATCATTCTCAGTATAAAATTAAATGGAACTATTCTAAAGCAGATGCAGAAATTCAAGTACCATGGAGCAGTAATAACTTCAGATGGGAAATGCAAAACAGAAATTAAGAATAGAACAGGCCAAGCAAAGACTGCATTTCAGAGAATGAGAAACATATTATGCAACACATCCTTATCAATGAGTGTTAGAAAACGAGTCCTAAAATGCTGTATTGAACCTATCTTGTTATATGGAAGTGAATCATGGACAATAGGCAGGTCTGCACAAACGTCATTGGAAGCAGCAGAACTGTGGTTTATTAGAAGAATGTTGCGAATTCCCTGGACAGCAAAAAATAACTAAAGAAGAATATTTGAAAAGTGCGGGAGATAAAAAAAAAATCTTGTCAAAAAAATAAGAGAGAGACAAAGTACTTTCATATGACATGCAATGAGAAGAGGGGGCATTAAAATATTACAACAACAGGAAACATAGAGGAAAGAAGAGCCAGGGGAAGACCAAGAGAAATGATACTGGAAACTCTGACGAGATGGTGTAAGAGGAGATCACCAACTGATCTAATGACCTGCATGAATGATTGTGTTCTCTGGAGAAGCATAATAGCCATTGCCAATCGGCATGTCACCTGATGATGATGATGATCATTCTCTAGTGATATCACATAGACGATCTCCCAGTTTTACTTTCCGGTATCTTCGGGTCCTCTCATCTGCTTGCCTTACGTCTAATTTTGTTTTCAAGTGTTGGTTTTTACATTTCCCTTCCAAACTTAGTGTAAAATATTAGAATAGACGACACTCTTTGAGTAATGGTTTTGATCTGTATATGTTTATACGCATCGTTTTCAAATGAAACATTTAAGTTTTATTTTATGTTTCATTTCTTGCAGCCACTAACTGAAGTTTTACATTTTACTACGTGTACTTAGCCGAATATTACAATGCAACACTGCGTTTTCTGCTACTCCATAGGGATTGCAAATTATGAAGTTAAAATGTTTACTGGGTTCCATACATTTCCTCTAAATACGGAATTTACGCAATGTGAAATGATGCAGGACTAAGTGTATTGTTGTCTTAGTGTATATTTTCAGTAGTTTGATTTAGATTCATGGTGACAACGGCTTCTTTCTTAAACTGAACTCATTTTGTATAAAACTTGGCATACAGACTTCTGTCTTTTAACAACTGGCGCAACAACAAACGAATTTAAATGAATTATCCTCAAATTCTTAGAAACACTGTAGCTTTGGAAGTCTGGCTTAGTGAAACCTGTGTTAACATGAACACGGCACAAAAGCTTATGTTTAGCGTTAGTATGAGGTAATGGAATCCCGACATCAACGTAAATCTGGTGTACGCTGTTATCATTCCTACACCTGTGAACGTTCATCTGTTACTGGTTTCTTGACGGGCTGAATACAAAGCGCAACTACTGAAATAAAACCGAAGAAGGGAACTTGTTTGGCGTATATAATGGAACAATACAGCTGTCTAGTATGAACGAAGGACTCGGAAGCCGTATAGACAATCCCAAATATTTGCAAATATGAAAGAAAATTACAAGAATATTGAAAATTCTTAACCTTTTTTTTTTTTAGTACCCTTTCCGTTTGTAATAAAATACTCAGTAGTAACCTGAATGTGGATAGACGAGGAAATACCAAGAAATACCTAGGCTGCTGGTATCGCGATAGACTCAGTTCTTGGTTGGTTATCGTGATGGTAAAATGTGATATCCCAGGTTTTTGCCACTTATACGTAAGGTAGTCCTGTAGCATGATAATTTAGAGAAGACCGTATTGGAAGGATACATAATGGGAAAAAGAAAAAGAGGAAGACCGAAACGAAGATGGCTGCAAGACATCGTTGATGATCTGGAAATGGATGCAGCAGCAGCAGGCCATCTTGCTCACAACCGAGAGGCCTACAGGAGTGCTGTTTGGGAGGCAAAGTTCCGCAAGGGACATGCAAAGGAATGAATGAATGAGTCCTGTAGCAAGTGTTGAGCTATATTGTCTGTTGTTTTTTTCCGATGCGAAAGATACACTTACCAGTAGTCCAAATATTCATTCATTAGTCTAAAGATTACCACTTATTCTGTCTGTGGTGCTGGCATTGTGCATCATTTCTGTGGTGAATAAACTTGTCAAAATAAGAAACAACGAAGACTGCGCACAGTAAAGTGAGAGAGCACGGCGTGTGTGGCCGGCTGTGGAAACAAAGAATTAGTAAAAAGCTATTTGGATGCCAGGGAAAGAAAAATAGCAAGAGAATGATTAAGACTCGAACCTCGAACTCCTCTACGACGAGCAGCCACCTAGCCACGAGATGTGAGATGACTGAGTAGATAATGCGATCAGGCAGGAAGGAGCAAAGGCTTTTTAAAGCATATCAAGCTTAAAGTGACGAGGGAGAGAGAGAGATAGAGAGAGAAAGATAGAGAGAGAGAGAGAGAGGGAGAGAGAGGGAGACGAGGGAGAGAGATAGAGAGAAAGATTGATTGATTGACTGACTGACCGATTTATTGATCTTTATTTCCAAAGGGTTAAGATGTGGACACGCAAGCCCGTATTACATTCTGACCTTTATTGTACAGCTTTCACTCTGTTTTAGACATTCTACATATATGCTCTGTATATAGCAAACACAGTTAACGCTGAAAAGCTGAGAAACATAACATAAAAGAGAGACAGAGAGACAGACAGAGACAGACTGTATATTAAAATATATGCTTTCTTACTGTGGTGAGATAAGGGTGAAAGAGACTATTACTAAACTATACTCTGTCTTAACGTGGCGAGATAAAGGAGAGAGAGAGAGAGAGAGAGAGAGAGAGAGAGAGAGAGAGAGAGAGAGAAGACAAGAGACACAGATAGTAAGAGACAAAGATAGAAAGAAAAAGAGAGAATAAGTTAAAATATATGAGACAAGAGAGAGAGAGAGAGTATATTAAAGAATATAATATCTTAAATTAGCAATTTTTCATTTAAATTATTGGCGGTAAAGTTAGCCTGCAACCTGCCACGGCAAATATACGTCATATCTCAATCTGAGCCAATCATAAATTAAAACTCGGCAGGACCGGTTGACAGGTGCCTCTTAATACCATCAGAGCTCCCCATGTTGAAGCGCTAATCAAGTACATCTTAGCTAACCTGTCTTATCGGAAAGATGAGCCAAAGATATCCCTTGCACTTAAACATACTAATCACCGTATGAGCCTATGTTATCGCCTGCACTTAAGCGTACTAATCACCTTTTGCTCAAAACTGTATCACCTGCGAAACAGCGTGGGTGACGTGGCACTCCTCCTTCCGTTCCTTCTGAAAACATCCTTATATCAGCTCTTTCAGGGAGTCAAAAATAGAGACAGATAACAAATTTGGAAGAAAAAAAAACTTAAAGATTTTATATTTCATACACGGAAAAAACTCAGATAGATATAGAAATATAAACTATAAGAAGAAGAAAAAATATATTAAAAAAACCCTTGACCTTCTTAAGTCATTTTTTTCAAACTGAAATGTGTGTTCTTGTTTTTGTTTTGTTTTGTGGATTATGATAAAGGCCAGCAACCTTGCCCTATTTATCGTGTGAACTTCCCTGCTTACTTCAACGTGTATCGCGGGCTCTTTTAGCGCCTTGAATTGAATTTGAAATCTGACGTGTTAATTTGGTCTCTCTTAACATTGTCCTCTTCAGAGTTTCACGCGGTCTGCCTCTTTTTCTTCGGCCTGTTTTGTTCCACTTGATAGCTTGTTTTGGGATTCTCTGATCATTTCTATAAAGTATATGTATAGATGTAAAACATTGAAGCTTCGAACTGGAAGTTTAAAAAAAATCATGGCATGTAAAAGTATTTCTCATCAGTGAAAACTTTCATGATGTTTAGCTTTCAAAATGACTTAAGACGTCGACGATGTTTAGCCTCCAAATTACTGAAAACTGTGATGATGTTTAGCCTACCGAATCACTGAAAACTGTGATGATGTTTGGTACAGGCCTACTCAATGAAAACTGATGACGACTACAGTATAAATCAAAGACGACTGTGACGCTGTTTAGAGGACCAAAATGAAAACTGATGTTGTTTAATATACTCAGCCAATGAAAACTTTGTAAGTTTTGCGTAGCCAACCAACAAAGAATTTGATGTTTTAGTGTACCCGACCACTGAAGGCTGCGACGATCTTTAGCGCACTAAATCACTGAAGAGTGATGATATCTAACGCATTGAATCACTGAAGATTAGTGATACAGTCGCACCCATCACTGAAGACTTTGATGATGATAAACGCATCCTTTCATTGAGAAGATCTGGCTTCCTTGAACTCAGGCAGCACTTGAAGATCAGACACAAATGAAAAAAAAGCAGTCCTTAGATTACGTCATATCTAATCATAGCTGATGTAACGGTAACGTTTCGATAACACCGGTGATAGTAAATGGCAGGAAGTTTGTTTGGCAGGATAACGATTGGAATTATATTTTATATAAATTCTACATTAGTATGTAGCCGTGGGTCTTATTCTATTTTCATATTTGCATATTTTCATTAAATTTCTTTTACTTCTTACTTTCCTTCCTTTATCATTTCCTGTCTTGTACTTACAGTCTTCTTCTTCTTCTTAAATGTCTGCTCATACTTTTAGCGTCGCAGGGAGTGTCAGACATCGGTCCGAAGCAAGGTGAGAGGCCTGGGTAGCTGTCATGGTATACTTCCTCAACGTGTCTTTCACCCCATCTATCCACTTTTTCCCTGGTCGTCCTCACGCCCTATATCCAGATGTTTTAGGGTTGAAATCACCTGCAGCTGGTTGTTCTGGATTAATGCACATCAAATGCCCGAACCACTTAACTCTCTGATTTTTACTGTAGTTCTTGACATGTGTTGTTCCCATGATTCGTTTCGCACTTGATGCCTTTTTTGTCTTTACCATTTTTCTTAAGCATTTCATCCTGTTGTTATTTTTCTATCATGGTATTTGGCATTTGGTATTTGCATGGAGTGTGTTCCAGTTTATGGGGCATAATAACGTTTGGAGCGATGTCACTCTTATGATGACTGGTTGTTTTTGCGCAGCTGAGAGTTTCTCTCATACTCTGAGGGGAGGGGGGGAGTGTAAAAATCGTGCGAGAGAGCAGACAACCAGAGTTATGTCAGCTGGGAAATGTGGTAGACTGTCAGGAGATGTCAGCTGGGAACTGTGGTAGACTGTCAGGAGATGTCAGCTGGGAACTGTGGTAGAATGTAAGGAGATGTCAGCTAGGAACTGTGGCCTGGTAGAATGTAAGGAGATGTTGGTTAGGAACTGTAGTCTGGTAGAATGTAAGGAGATGTTGGTTAGGAACTGTAGTCTGGTAGAATGTAAGGAGATGTCAGTTAGGAACTGTGGCCTGGTAGAATGTAAGGAGATGTTGGTTAGGAACTGTAGTCTGGTAGAATGTAAAGAGATGTTGGTTAGGAACTGTAGTCTGGTAGAATGTAAGATCTCAGCTAGGAATTGTAGTCTGGTAGAATGTAAGGAGATGTTGGCTGGTAACTGTAGTCTGGTAGAATGTAAGGAGATGTTGGTTAGGAATTGTAGTCTGGTAGAATGTAAGGAGATGTCGGCTAGGAATTGTATTTTGGTAGAATGTAAGGAGATGTTGGTTAGGAACTGTAGTCTGGTAGAATGTAAGATCTCAGCTAGGAATTGTAGTCTGGTAGAATGTAAGGAGATGTTGGTTAGGAACTGTAGTCTGGTAGAATGTAAGATCTCAGCTAGGAATTGTAGTCTGGTAGAATGTAAGGAGATTTGTTTATGTGTCCCGTTTAGGACATAGTTGCAGTTTATGTATGTTTGGGATGTAGGTATAGAAGTCTGTCCTTTTTAGGAGACAGGAGAGATGGTTAAATGATTGTGCAAATCTACGTTACTGCAGTGTTTTTGATCGACTTACCAGACTGCTGAACCTCTGTGACTGTTAGTCACTCATGTTACCTCCCGTTTTTGGTTGTTTTCATCACCTGGGTTAAGAGCGGTTACTAAGTGTGTAACAAAGTAACGTTTATTGTCAAGTTTAGTGTAATTGTGTTGCTGTGTCACTTACAGCTGGTTAGTTTGTGCCTACACTATAAAAGGCACAGAAAGATTCTACTAAGTGTCCATGTTTGACACAGAATCGGGGTGAATATTGTTTGAAAGAGCTGTTTTTTTTGCGTCCATTGAGATAATTAGATGTTCTAGAATAGGTGCAAGTAGACAGATAACACTGTCTGCTTTATGAATTCTGCTTTCGATTTCTCTGTGTTTTTCCATCATGTCCAAATGTGCTAGTTAGATATTTGAATGTAAATGCTACAGAAGAGTTCTTCAAACATCATGGACACAAAAAAAACAACAAATATATCCATACTACAAGAACTTAATATTGAAGAAGGTTGGCTAATAAAGAGGATTAAAGTGAGAAAACTTAAATATTTTGAACACATTAAACGTCATGAGAATTAGGAGAAGACCGTCATGGAAGGGTACATAATGGGAACAAAGAAACAGAGGAATACCAAGGCGAAGGTGGCCGCAAGACATTTTGCTTACAACCGAGAGAGAGAGAGAGAGCTGTTAGGGAGGCAAAGTTCCCCAATGGACATGCAAATGACTGGACTGGAGATGTTTGAACTCAGTGACCTGCCTGAGTTTGGTGTTATTTATATAAATGTTACAATCTTTTGGAGCTGTTCTTGTCATCATTGTTTCTGTTTTCTTGATTTTTTTAATTTTCATATTGCATTCTTTGCAGTTGCTGTTGAAATTCAGATGGGATTTTGTAGTTATTCATCATTTTGGTGTGTTAAACTTTGGTGGTCTGCGAACATCAGTTCATTTCATTTCTCCGGTTCCGCGTTTGCATTTTTGGTGATCTGGTCCATATACAGCTTGTACATGATAACATGCAGGGACCAGTTAGTCAAACTATTGGCTGTTTTGACTTCACACGTACTATCGTATTACATGACAACAACACAGCTTTCTAACACGACACCAATACCTACCCCCATTGCTTTCATTTTATGTCAAGCCTGTTTTATGAAAAAATATGCTCTACTCATGGCTTCTTTCTTTTTTCTTTTTATCTCTCTTTCATCATTTTCCTTGCTTTTCTTTCTTGTATTCATTAATGAGTGTATTAATTATTTGCTTATTTGTTTTACCTTTATTTATTCATTTACCTACCTACCTACCTACATACCTACCTACCTACCCACCTACCTACCCATCTACCTACCTATCCACATACCTACCTACCTACCTACCTGCCTGCCTCCCTACTTACATACCTACCTACCTGCCTGTCTGCCTACCTGCATGCCTACCTACCTGCCTACCTACCTACCTACCTACTTACCTACCTACCTGCCTGCTTGCCTGCAGTCTTTAGAACCTAACTACATACGAGGGGTGATTGATAAGTTCTCAGCTTAAGGTACAAATACTTGAAACACATATTTGATATTAAGCGCCTTTGTAGGTCAGGTTAATGTAAGATTAAACATTAAGATTCAAGACATTAACTGCAACTAATTTTTTTACAGGCTACATAAGTGGTAAGAGGTGGCAGAAATTGAGAAAATGGATAACATTTCTCATCGTGCAGTCATTCGCTACCTCTGCATCAAGGGCTTATCATCGAAGGAGATCCATGAGGATATGAGTCTGGAAGATGATCCCCGTCCAGGAATACCAAGAACGGTAACCACCGATGAAACCACCGGCAGAATCCATGACATGATAATGGAGGATCGACGATTAACTGAGCGGTACATTGCTAATGAGTTGGGCATCTCCAAGGAAAGTGTTCATGCCATTATTCACAATGATCTTGAAATGACAAAGGTCTCTGCTCAATGAGTCTTAAAACCTCTTGGAGCTAATCACAAACGACAGCGTCTCAACACGTCAAGAGACAATCTTGGCCATTTTTCTGCACATCCTGAAACGTTTCTTCAGTAATTTGTGAATATGTATGAGACTTGGGTTCATCATTTTTAACCAGAAACCAGAGAACAGTCAAAGCAGTGGAAACATCATAGATCCCCACCTTCAAAGAAAGCAAGGGTGGTTCTGTCTGCAGTGATGGCTTCCATCTTTTGGGATTCAGAAGGTGTGCTAATGGTAGACTATCTTTAAAAGGGCAGAACGGTCACCGGGGCCTATTACGCTAATCTTGTGAAGCAAGGGCGGGTCAGACTGAAGGAAAGCGTCAAGGGAAATTGACGAGAGGAGTCATCTTTCATAAAACAATGCTCCAGTTTACAAGCCGGACGTGGCAATGGCTGCCATTCATGAATGCGGATTCCAGCTTCTTGAACATCATCCTTATTCCCCAGAATTGGCCCCTTTGGACTATTACCTGTTTACCAAGCTCAAAAAAGAGCTCAGTGGTCTCAAATTTGCTTCAGTTGATGGCGTAATTCATGCTGTAGACCACTTTCTACTGGCACAAGATGCTGACTTTTACAAAGATGGGATTCGTATGCTCCAGGATCGCTGGACTAAGTGCATAAACTTGCAAAGGGGACTATGTTGAGAAATAACCCAAAAAAGTTGTCCACAAATAATCCGTTGTACCTTATGCTGAGAACTTATCAATCACCCCTCGTATCTCTCTGTTTTTCTGTATTTTTTTATACTCGCCTATATTTCTATCTGTTGTCTACGCACAGTATATATCTACATCCACCCATTCCTCTCTTTCTGTTTTCTTCGCGTATTTTTAAATCCACTCGTATCTGTCTCTGATTGTTTTATATTTCCACACCCACCCATTTCTATCTCCTCCTCCTCCTCCTCCTCCTCTCTCTCTCTCTCTCTGTTTTCTATGTGTATGGTCCATATATCTTCTTCCTCTTCTTATCGGTCTGCTTATGCCATTAGCGTCAGTCACATGCACTTTATGATATCGGTCCAGAGCAAGGTGAGCGGCCTGGATTGCTGTCATGCTATGTTTTCTCAGCGTCCTTCACCCCATCTATCCACCTTTTCCCTGATCATTCTCGCGCCCTATATCCAGATGTTTTCCAGTTGAATACACGCGCCGTTTGGTTGTTCTGGTTTCATGCGTATCAAATTCCCGAACCGCTTAATTCTCTGATCTTCGATGTAGTCTTTGACATGTGTTGTTCCCACGATTTGCCGGATTCTTTTATTTCGCACTCGATCCTTTCTTGTCTTGTTCAAGGTCTATATACGAGAATCATTGTTTGTGTGTCTATAAACCTATGCCACTGAGTATTTCTCTGAACATATAAGTAACACAGTGTCGAGGTTGCAGAATGTAAAATTATGAAAGGAAACACTCTAGTTAACGGGACAGACAGAAAATAAATGTATTTAGTCGTGAAAATGTCCCACTTTGTAACGGACACGGAATGCATGCTCGTCTCGCGTGAGAGATAATAGCAGGTGCACTTTCCTGGCCGCAGCGTACCTGCTTTTACTGTTTCAAGATGGAAGGAGCGCTATAAACTCTTATCCCAGTTCGCACGACGAGGACTTTACGAGTGCGTAAACAAGGGGTTTTATTTTGTAGAGGTAGTTTGAGATAACAAAATCCATCGTAAACTTTACTGCGTACTTTCAGAGAAGTATCTTCCACGAAGCTGGGGGGCGGGCTTGGGGTTTCACTGATGTGGAGCTAAAAATAGGAACGTGTTTGTTCGCCTGCAGTTATCACTAATGTGATGACGTCATTGTACTAAACTTTGAGTCTTAGCACGGAAGATGTAGTAAAATAAACTGTGCAGTTGGGTGTAATCTCTAACATTCTGGTACACGTGGACAAAATGTTTCCCAGCAAAATTTGACCATTTTGTCCAGTTTTATTTTATCTCTTTTATTTTAGCCCTCTGTTACTCAGCATCATCTCTCTTGTTCTTCTCCATGTCTCATTTAATCTACCCTTACCCTTGTTCCCCTGAGGTGTCCATTTTAGTGCTATTTTTGGTAATTAACTACCAGTCAACTGGAGTACATGCCCCAACCATCGCCTTCGTCTTTCAAGGTTCAAATGTTCAAAAATTCAGACCCCGGATTCATTGCATTCAGGACAGCCCCATATATGCTCCGACGCATGCTACAGCCTCCATCCGAGAGTATGTTTGCTAATACTATGACTTCCGTCACGTGTCGGTTGTTTAAGATGCGTTTTCTGCCACATAGTTCTGATTTCCTGCCAGCATCTTTAATGTGTCCTAGCTCCAGCAATCTCTTCACAGCTACATTTTTTTCCATTCTCACTATTCATTTTCCCGCAGTCTTTCCAATATGGTTTTAGCAATGTCACCCTTGTCCATTGTTTATTTATTTTAGCCTGTCCAGCAAGGATATCTGTCACTTTATTGCCACTTACTCCCGCATGTCCTGGACAGTAAAGCCACGTTAGGCTTGTCACAGCTGACTGGCTTAACAGATCTCAATCTTACGAAGCATAGTCCGTGAATCCGTCACAAGGACACTATTAGCCACATTAACGCTGCCTTCTTTCCTCACATTTATGATACAATGAATGCTTATTTTCCTACGATTTCTGTACCTTTCTAATGATTTCATGTGTATGTAATATGAAGCAAATGTCCTGAAATGCTCGGATTAATAGAAACAGATAAAACATCTACCAGCTTCCAAAGCTGTCTTCTAAGATGTAAGGTGCTGTCTTTTAATATTGTTCCAAATTCCTAACTGGGCGAGTGTCGTTACTGGGGATATGATAAATTAATACAATCATCATCATCAGGTGCCGTGCCGACTGGCGTTGGCTATTATGCTTCTCCAGAGTACACGATCCTTCATGCAGGCCATCTGCTCAGTTGGTGATCTCCTCTCACACCATCTCGCCAGACTGTCCAGTATCATTTCTCTTGGTCTTCCTCTTGATCTTCTTCCTTCTATTTTTTCTATTGTTACAATATTTTCAATGCCCCCTCTTCTCATTGCATGTTTTATGAAAGTACATTGTCTCTCTCTTATTTTTGTGACACGATTTTTTGTCTCTCCAGCTCTTCTCATACATTCTTCATTAGTTATTTTTGCTGTCCAGGGGATTCGCAACATTCTTCTAATAAACCACATTTCTGCTGCTTCTAGTGATTTATGTGCAGACCTGTAAATGAATACAAGCATTCATAATACTTTCTTATAATCGGAACGTAAGCTTGTTTCAGAAGCAAAAACAAAGATGAAAACAAATAACTAACTCGCTGACAAAAAAAAAAATACCCAGAAAACTGTTTGGAAAATTAAACACATTAAACAAGAAAACCATTTCGGCAAAGTTTCAAAATGCTCTCCATTTCTGATTCTGAAAACCTGCACCGTCTAAGGCAAGGACTGTCAATCTTTTTACAGCTGGATGTACGTCAGGGGAACAAAAGTACCAGGGCACAGCTTCAGACCTTAGAAAGAGAATTTATCGCTTGAAACCTAACAAATCACCTCTTTCCAAGCATCCACCAAACTTCTGCGGTGCACCTGCAGACCACCGGTGCATACAATCTCTTCCTTAGGGAGACAAAAGAGCCCAAACTTAACGGCAGGAAAAGAGCACAGCAGGACAACTATGATGCACTCTTAAATTCTTGAAGAACTCCTGCTGACGCTGGAGTACAAGGAGCTGACTCATCTCTTGTGAGGCATATGAAAATGACTACGGAGCATATTTCGCCCTGCTTGTGCCCTCCCACCACCCCTTTTCCCCTCAAAGCACAAAGCCTCATAAATTCTTTTATCTTGCCTTCCCCAAAAACTTCACAGACGATGCTTTTTCCTTCACGGTTTGAGCATGAAAGGAATTAGGTAGTTCCAAAACTGGACCTAGGTGAAGGTTTGTGTAGGAGGGTTTATTTATGTTACTTGATTTGATATTTGATCATCAACATGCGTTATGATATAAACATATAGAAACACGTACCAGCGGTTAGATTAGTTTCTTGTAGATGTACAGCTAGGATGAATCATCTTGAGGAATGTTTCACCGTTATATCATCACTTACCATGCTTCAGTCTGCCACATGTGCACTGCGGTCAACAAACTTTTAACATTTGTTATTGTTGATGTTTTGTCGATGTTTTTATAGGCTAATTTTGTTGTACAAAGTTATTATTGGCTACACAGAGAGGTTACTGATTGGGTTTACAGAGAGCTTTTGATTGACTGTATAGTATAATACTGGCCGAGTAGTAATTTTTTTGACTGGCTGTACAGATAGGTTTTTGCTTGGCTGTACACAAAGATTATTGACTGACTGTACAGAGAGGTTATTGATTGGCTGTACACAGAGAATTTTTTTTTAACTTTGGTGTACAGAGAGATTTTTGACTGGTCGTTTTTCTTCATAAAAATGCGAACTTGCGTTGTCTGCGGTAGAAGGTGTGGCGAAGATCAGGGAATGCAAGGTTGGATTTGGACAGACCTTCTTTATACGTGGAAATAGACCCAGGAGCCAAGAACCTTGACACTCTAAGATCATTCGCTCTATGGGCCAGCAGTAATAACGAACGAGCCTGTTGCTGTGAGCACGGACAGGAGGTAAGACGGGGTCAGTGTCTGTCGTGGTTCAGATTTGTTAAAACTACGCTTTAATTAGGTTATACGAGCAAGATGAATTGTTACAAACAAAAACAGGGGGTTGAGAGGGTTAGATACAAAACCAGGAACTAGGTCCTGAAGTAGGAGGTACCAAGCCAAAATGCGCATCGCAAAAATCATGGTACCAGGCATCATCGCCAGTGTGCGGAAGAAGAAGAAGAAGAAGAAGACCAGGAACTAATATTTTGTCTTCTGAGAAAATTAGAAAGTGAAATGTGAAAAAAGAATATCAGATGAAGAAGTAGCCGATCCAACTATTAATCTGAGAAAGAAACAGAAAAAAAGACAAAGAGACGCCATATCTAGTTTTTGATTGGTGACGTGTTCTGCCAATGACCTTTGATGACTCTGGTTTTCCATTCTAACAGTCACATGATCAGTTGTTTCCTGACCTTTCTAGTAATATCTGATCAGCTCATAACATATTTTCTCCTTTACCCCCTCATTCTTTTCTATTGATGGTTCTTTTTTTTTTTTCATCTGACTCTCTATTTCTGTCTAATTCTATATGATTCTATATCTTCTGTTTTGTCGTGGTATGTCCAAATAATTTTCATTTTGATGTGCATAGCCTAATGATAGAAATCTTCGGCTTGAATCCTCATATAATCTACCGTTATGATCTCATTCATTCATTCATCAAACATTCGCCTTTTCTAACTAACTACTAGGGGCTTTCAGAAAGTAAGTCACCACATCGTTTTTTTTCAGCTAATAATGAGGATATAAGCGTGAAATTTTGCACACTTTAAATATGGCATGTGCCGATTGTGTGAACCAAATTGCACCCCAACAGGCCAAAGAACATGGCTGCCCTAACCGTTGAAATAGAGCGTGCTAGCAACTTGCGGTATAAGCTGCGAATTGTGATAAAATTTCTCGTTGCAGAGAAAGAAACTGTTGTGAACATTCACAAGCGTCTGTATGATGTGTATGGAAGTTTTGCAGTCGACAGGAGTACAGTCAGTCGCTGGATTCAGAGAATCAAAGAATCAATAAGTGGAGATAAGGAGTTGCATGATCGGCCGCCCTGTGGACGTCCTGCCACAGCCACCAAGCCAGACATGCTGAAATACGCTGAGGGCATTATTCTTACTGATAGGGTCAACAACTGGCCTATCAGTCAGTATTGGTATTGCAAATGCAGTTATAAAAGCTCTCGGATTTTCTAAGGTTTACGCAAGATGAGTTCATGGAAGTCTCACAAATGAACATCGATTGCAAAGGAAAGCAATTTCTTCTGAAATGTTGGAGCGTTTCAATGCTGAGGGAGAGAACATTATGGCTAAGATCGTAACAGGTGACGAAACCTGGGCATATCATTTTGAACCTGAGACATAAAGACAGTCAATGGAGTGGCATCATCCGCAATCACCAGGAAGAAAGAAATTCAAGACAACTTCTTCAGCTGGAAAGGTCATGATCACTGTCTTTTGGGACCTGAAGGTGTGATTCTTGTGGATGTTATGCCAATAGGAGAGATAACCAGTTCGCAAGCTTACATTAAAACATTGAAAAAAACTCAATTAACGTTTTCGCAGAGTTCGGCTGCACAAGAATCCAACAGACTCTTTCTCCTTCACGACAATGCGCGCCCTCACACAAGTCTGGCAACACGGAAAGCAATAACCAAATTGGGTTGAACTGTACTACCCTATCCACCCTATAGTTCAGATTTGTCAAGCTCTGGTTTCCATCTGTTTGGTCCACTTAAAGATGCACTCCGAGGAGTAAGATTTGAAGATGACGAAGGAGTGATTCATGCAGCGAAGAAATGGCTACATAATCAAGAGAAAATCTGGTACGGGCTAGGAATACATGCACTTGTTTCGCGCTGGCGTAAAGCCATACAAGTTAATGGGGATTATGTTGAATAATACTGATGTTTTTATGACATATCCGTGTATATTGTATATACATTTCATGATTTTTTAATAAACAGCTCCTGAGAAAAATGATGTTGTGCATTACCTTCTGAACGCACCTCGTAACCAACCAACCAACCAACCAACCAACCAACCAACCAACCAACCAACCAACCAACCAACCAACCAACCAACCAACCAACCAACCAACCAACCAACCAACCAACTAACTAACTAACTAACTAACTAACTAACTAACAAAACACACACATACACACACAAAAATGAATAAATAAAGAGAATTAGTGGTGTGTGAAAAAAATAGATTTGTGTTCACAAATACGTTTAACAATTAGTTTCACTGCCCAAAACAGCGAATCTTAACTATGTTTGGGTGCAAAAAAAGGAGTTCCATGGAAAAGAAGAAGTTCCATGGAAGAAAGTAGTTCCATGGAAAAGAAGAAGTTCCATGGAAGAAAGGAGTTCCATAAAAAGAAAAGTTCCATGGAAAAAAAAGAGTTCCATGGAAAAGAAGAAGTTCCATGGAAGAAAGGAGTTCCATGAAGAAGCGAAAAGACCCTCGAAGAAGCTCCAGAACAACAGAAACTAGTTCGAATGATAAGAAAAAAGATTCAAAATTTGTTGGACAAGTCACGAAAAGATAGAAGTTAGAGAACCAGAAATATCTGGGAAAAAAAGAAAGGAAAGAAATAAGCGAGAAGGGGCTAAAGAAAAGTATTCTCAGTTCACTGACCACGTAGCATGGAAAAAAAAGCAAAGCTTTGAACTGATCAGAGACACCAAGGACCGCACAAAATGGAGAAATATGATCGACAAGGCAATCTGGAACGGCACATGATGATACTAATAACATGAGACATTTATACGCTGGTGATGAAGTTTGGCAAGAAGCTATATTGCAACGAGGAATGATGATGATGATGATGACGATGATGATGATGATGATGACGACGATGATGGTGATGATGATGATGATGATGATAATGATGATGATGACGATGATGATGGTGATGATGATGATGATGATGATGATGATGATGGTGATGATGATGATGACGATGATGATGATGATGATCCAGGATGAAGTTTGGGGGTAATGAATCTCCACTTCCCTCGCTCCCTCGCCTTGATGGTGCACTTAGCCAGACTGTGCCCTGTCCATTCTCGTCTGTTATCTCCTCATCTACATCTCTGCCTTCATCTTGCTCTTTCCCCTTCCACCTTTCATTCTAGTATGGTCTCTAGTACATTGTTTTGTCTTTTGATATGATCAACGTATTTTTTTTGTTTCATCTTTGTTTCTCTGAGGATTTCACGTTGCACTTGGGGCTCTTCTAAAGTGTGCGCATTTGTTCTTTTCCCTCTCCATGTTATATGGTCTAGATGAGGTCACCGGCTGAACTGATGGTCCGTTTGAAAGATCGGGTACTATGGAAAAGCATAATAGCCAACGCCAGTCGGCACGGTACTTGACAATGATAATGATGATGATAATGATAATGATTACAGTTTGATAATTTTCTCCTCCTCCCCCCCCCCCCCCCCCCCCATTCAAATGAATAAACAGTCTCATAATTCACGTCGATGAATCTGTTAAGTGTTTTAAAATTTCCTGACTTAAAAAGTTTGTTTATCGTCTGACGCGCCGGCACATATAATCCCTTGTGATATAAATAGTTTACAATCCGCATTTGCGTCATCCGCGGGAGTGGCAAGGGTTGAAGATAAAATCACAAACTATGTTTAGATATATCACCATGTTCTTAAATCCAGGGGAAAAATAATTATATTACTCAACATTTGATAATAGTTTTCGAGAGCAAATTAGTGGGGTCTGCGAGTGTCCTTTTATTTGTTGAAGTGTATATCAAAGGTAAGCAGGTCTCTCCGTAAGGAAGGAAAATATTTCGGTCACCATCTGGAAAATGTTGCAATGTATCGTTTCGATACAGCTCTGCACCAAACTTACCTCGGCTAAGATGGGTATTTTAAACAAAGCCATTGAGATTCTGATGAAAGAAAAATCTGTGAAAGACACGCACACACACGCACACGCACACACACGCACACGCACACACAAGCACGCACATGGAGGTTACAAACTGCCCAATCAGCGTGCGACTTACTGATGAGAATATAGCCTTTGTACATCCTCAAGAAAAACAATTATCGAGAAAAAAAAATGAGTGTGCTGATAGGTCAAGGAAAATATGGGCACTAACACTAAGGCATGACAGGATTACCTTTACCTTTTACTTTATACACATGTAGTAAATATTGCATCTATCTATCTATCTATCTATCTATCTATCTATCTATCTATCTATCTATCTATCTATCTATCTATCTATCTATCTATCTATCTATCTGTCTGTCTGTCTGTCTGTCTGTCTGTCTGTCTGTCTGTCTGTCTGTCTGTCTGTCTGTCTGTCTGTCTGTCTGTCTGTCTGTCTGTCTACATGAACCAAGACCTTTGAGATATCAGCAGTTATTAGCTCTTGAGTTATCAAAAGCCAAAAAAGATTGAGTTATCAGTATTCCAGAACCTTAAGTTCTCTGCAGGATAAAAACATTGACCTACCAGTACCAAGGAAACTATACAAAAATAACCGCAACCTAAGTCACCGTGAACTCCTGTCACCTGAAGCCAGTTGTCCTCCTTCTGTTCATTGACCTGTGTCTTAAGAGAGAGTCAAAATTAGATTTATGGAAAAGACTGAGAAAACGTACGTATCAAGAAGACTACATACAACAGTTAAAATACGTAATATAATAATGAAAACACACAATGTACAGTTTGGTATATAGTTTTACAAAACTGATGACAGTATGATTATTACCGCTTTTTCAAGTGTACCGCGCATGGCTATTAGATTAAAACGAGCTTATGTGCAAATAAAACAACGGCAGGAAAACCCGTTATGTCATTATGTTATCTGCTACTTTCTTGCTTTATGTTTGCGAGCTTCATTTCTCGCTACTTTCTTGCTTTATGTTTGAGAGCCTCATTTCTCGCTACTTTCTTGGTTTATGTTTGAGAGCCTCATTTCTCGCTACTTTCTTGCTTTATGTTTGCGAGCCTCATTTCTCGCCACTTTTTTTGCTTTATGTTTACGAGCTTCATTTCTCGCTACTTTCTTACTTTATGTTTGAGAGCCTCATTTCTCGCTACTTTCTTACTTTATGTTTGAGAGCCTCATTTCTCGCTACTTTCTTACTTTATGTTTGAGAGCCTCATTTCTCGCTACTTTCTTACTTTATGTTTGAGAGCCTCATTTCTCGCTACTTTCTTACTTTATGTTTGAGAGCCTCATTTCTCGCTACTTTCTTACTTTATGTTTGAGAGCCTCATTTCTCGCTACTTTCTTACTTTATGTTTGAGAGCCTCATTTCTCGCTATTTTCTTGCTTTATGTTTGAGAGCCTCATTTCTCGCTACTTTCTTACTTTATGTTTGAGAGCCTCATTTCTCGCTATTTTCTTGCTTTATGTTTGCAAGCTTCATTTCTCGCTACTTTATGTTTGCGAGCCTCATTTCTAAACTAACTGCACGTTAACAATAGACTCAGACAGAACTCCGGACTCTAAATACTTACATATTATTGCGATATGTTTGTTACGATGAATAATATAAAGATATTTAGTACATACTGTACAGAAAGTCCTCAAGTTACAACTGTGTGACTTACGTAAAGCAGTTGTTACGAATGATCTCCATAAATCATATTATATTAGAAATTCGAGTTACATATTGCGGTTCGTAATAACAAAGATGCTCTACTTTGCGGTGCGCAAGAAAATTTTAATGTTTTTTTTTATTTCATAGAAAGGCACATTGTATACTACATGCTATATACCTGACGTTAAATACAAACGGTACCTTACAATTTCGACTTACGAACAAATTCAACTTACGCACGGACTCACAGGAAATGAGCTCGTTCGTTACTCGGGACTGCTCGTATTACGTGGAATGGTAAACAAAACGGAACGTTGCTGTGTCGTCATGAGAGAGTGCGGGATGTGAAAACATTTTATTGGGAAATGAGAGTAGATTGAAAAGATTGGAATAAGCTCAGGAAAAGCTGCAAAAATTATGACTACTTTTAATATATAAATATATCAGGCACACATTCTAATATGTTCTAGCTGTTTAGATTAGTTCTAGGCATATAGTTTTTTATTTGCTGACTGTATACTGACTTCTAGGATTAGTTACATAGATTTTATGTTAGAGCCAGTCTGACATAAAGAAAAGACATACATGAAACTTATATACTCAGAACACCAAGGTCTTAGGAAGTTCCATAATATCAAACGGATGAAAGAAAGCTATAAGTGCATTAAACGGATGAAAGAAAGCTATAAGTGCATTAAACGGATGAAAGAAAGCTATAAGTGCATTAAACGGATGAAAGAAAGCTATAAGTGCATTAAACGGATGAAAGAAAGCTATAAGTGCATTAAGCGGATGAAAGAAAGCTATAAGTGCATTAAGCGGATGAAAGAAAGCTATAAGTGCATTAAGCAGATGAAAGAAAGCTATAAGTGCATTAAGCGGATGAAAGAAAGCTATAAGTGCATTAAGCGGATGAAAGAAAGCTATAAGTGCATTAAGCAGATGAAAGAAAGCTATAAGTGCATTAAGCGGATGAAAGAAAGCTATGAGTGCATTAAGCGGATGAAAGAAAGCTATGAGTGCATTAAGCAGATGAAAGAAAGCTATAAGTGCATTAAGCAGATGAAAGAAAGCTATAAGTGCATTAAGCGGATGAAAGAAAGCTATGAGTGCATTAAGCAGATGAAAGAAAGCTATAAGTGCATTAAGCGGATGAAAGAAAGCTATGAGTGCATTAAGCGGATGAAAGAAAGCTATAAGTGCATTAAGCAGATGAAAGAAAGCTATAAGTGCATTAAGCGGATGAAAGAAAGCTATGAGTGCATTAAGCAGATGAAAGAAAGCTATAAGTGCATTAAATGGATGAAATAAAATTGTAGGTATATTCAGTTCATGAAAGAAAATCATAGGCACATTAAGTTGATAAAAGAAAATCATAGGCACGTTAAGTTGATGAAAGAAAATGATAGGTACAATAAGTTGATGAAAGAAAATCATAGGCACATTAAGTTGATGAAAGAAAATGATAGGCACATTAAGTTGATGAAAGAAAATGATAGGTACAATAAGTTGATGAAAGAAAATGATAGGTACATTAAGTTGATGAAAGAAAATCATAGGTACATTAAGATGATGAAAGAATGATCAAACGGATGAAAGAAAATTAAAAATAATCTAATGAAAGAAAATTATAAGTACATCTAACGAATGAAAGAAAACTATAATTATAGCATTAAGTACTGGTTCAAGAAAATAACTAAAAAATATACATGATTTACAGGAACGAAACAAATATAAGGACCTGAAGGGCTAGAGTATAACAAATCATTACAGCAAACATATATTACTTTATATGACAAAATATGAACTCCATGAAGAAATACTCATATTTTTCGTGCGAAACAGTTTAAAAGGTTGTTCAACATGAGAATAGCCACAAATCTGTATATAGAACGGAACGTATTGTAAGAAAAATATCCGGGAACTCATCTTCCTCAGGCTATTTATGTCGTCTTTTAAAACAGGAACAACATTTCCCCCAAAATTAGGGTGTCCACAAATTCTCGGACCTTTGGCGTTAAAACAAAATAACCACTCAAACAGCTGGGCACTGGGTTCTATAGGTCCTAAATGTATCCAAAGTTTTTATCAAGTATGTTTATGCATTCTTTGTTTTAGTATTCTGCATATAATTTTGCAGAGATATTGTAGCTGCACTTCGGACGGTCCATAAGCGGTCCTTGTCTCATACAATAAGGGAGGATCTTTTTTTTTATACAGTGCGCATACTCTGTAGCGCAGGCGAGAACATGCTAGACTAAATGGAAATTGCTTTAGGTCAAGAGAGAAACCATGAACTTCATTCTAGCCTTCTCCCTTTCTTCTCTGCACTCTGTATTTGCTTTCTGTGGCAACCAGGGTCTGTCTGTCTGTCTATATGTCCATCCATCCGTATATCTGTCTGTCTATCTGTAAGTCTGTTAGATTGTCTTTCTATCTACCTATATATTAACTGCGTGCCTTGCTTTTTATGGACATTTCAAGGCAACTGTTTGAGCGACTTCCTTTCCATAGGAAAGAAATCGTCTGTCTGTATGAAACTCAGTCATAACGACAATCCGTCTTTCCCTTCCTCATAAAGGGGACTCTATCGAAACATACAGCGTTGGCAAGAAGCTATATTGCAACGAGGAATGATGTGTTTTGAGACACCTCCCTCCTTATTTTTAATTTTGTTTGCCTTCTATCATGATAACACAGTGTTGTGAAATGCCTGCAGATGTTGATAACACGCAGATTATAATAGGGACGTTGTTGTGACTAATTATGTATAGCGGGAACGCACGTGTCATCTAAAACACCGTTCACGTAATGCTTATCTCCCTTTTACGGATATTTACTGATCCTCAAAGTGAACCTGCTAGAATCTGAGAGCTCCTTGTTTTCTGCAATAATTTTAAAGATACAACGAACACACAGACAAATTTTGTTCCAGTATTAACAACAATGCTCGCTGTTCTTTGCATAAACTGGGGGGCGAAAGCTGGCAAGTTTCTTCGTTTCAGTAAAAAAAGAAGAGAAAGCTTAAGAAAATAGAGGCTAGGTGAGAAGATGAGATGCTGGGATTTTCTAAAACTTACTTAGTGCAAGTTACAAGTAATAAGTTGTAAGACTTTAATCACGGACAAATGAATAATTCCTTACAAACATTTCCCTTTATAACTGTAACTAGAGGAGTAATTCTGTCTTAATCATTAAATTAACCTAGGATCCCCTTCCTTGGCCTGTTGTACGCTTAATTTAATAAATACCGCTCGAGTATCAGGCATTCAACACACATTACAAACATAACAAGTGCAATATGAATTTAAAAGTTTGTAATCAAGTAATACATCTTTTAATAACCAGACTAGGCTTCAATACAACTTAACCACAACTGGCAATGACAACCAGCATAATGACAAGAAATATTAATCAGCGATATAAAAATGGCATTAATAAATGAATAAATGAGGATGAAGATTCAGTGCAATACTATCTCAGGCCTGATAACAACGAATAATGAACATTCAACTAGGCTTCAGTATCTCAATGATGAGCTCACTGGGCATATATCCTACACCTAACTTGGCCCTAACATAAGGCCTCCACAAAGAACATGTCTGCAGTTAGCACTAAATATTCTAGTATTTCCTTAACACAAATTTGTGATACTTCACAACAATGGTACATGAAAAATCTCGCAGCCATTAGTTGCATATGGCATATATACGAGAGGTGATTGATAAGTTCTCGGTATAAGGTACAACAGATTATTTGTGGACAACTTTTTTGGGTTATTTCTCAACATAATCCCCTTAAGCACTTAGTCCAGCGATCCTGGAGCATACGGATTCCTTCTTTGTAAAAGTCAGAATTTTGTGCCAGTAGGAAGTGGTCTACAACATGAATGACGTCATCATCTGATGCAAATTTGAGACCACCGAGCTCCTTTTTGAGTTTGGTAAACAGGTAATAGTCCGAAGGGGCCAAATCTGGGGGATAAAGATGATATTCAAGAAGCTGGAAGCCGCATTCATGAATGGCAGCCATTTTCACCGCCGGCTTGTGATCTGGAGCATTGTCTTGCTGAAAGATGATTCCTCTCGTCAATTTCCCTCCACGCTTTTCCTCCAATTTGACCCGCAGTTGCTTCACAAGGTTAGCGTAATAGGCCCTGGTGAACGTTCTGCCATTTTGAAGATAGTCTACCAATAGCACACCTTCTGAATCCCAAAAGATGGAACCCATCACTTTGCCTGCAGACAGAACCACCCTTGGTTTCTTTGGAGGTGTGGATCCATGATATTTCCACTGCTTTTACTGTTCTTTGGTTTCTGGTTGAAAATGATGAACCCACGTCTCATCCATAGTCACAAACTGCTGAAGAAACGTTTCAGGATGTGCAGAAAAATGGCCAAGATTGTCTCTTGACATGTTGAGACACTGTCGTTCGTGACCAACTCCAAGAAGTTTCAGGACCCATCGAGCAGAGACCTTTGTCATTTGAAGATCATTGTGAATAATGGCATGAACACGTTCCTGGGAGATGCCCAACTCAGTAGCAATGTACCGGTCAGTTAGTCATCGATCCTCCATTATCATATCATGGATTCTGCCGGTGGTTTCATCGGTGCTTACCGATCTCGGTCTTCCTGGACGGGGATCATCTTCCAGACTCTCCCTTACATGTTTGAATTGAGCTGCCCATTTCCTCATTGTGTTTTAAGAAGGGGCACTCTTCTCTAGAGTCTCACCATATCATTATGGATCTCCTTCGATGATAAGCCCTTGATGAAGAGGTAGCGAATGACTGCTCAGTGAGAAATGTTATCCATTTTCTCAATTTCTGCCACCCCTTTCCATTTAAGTAGCCTGTAAAAAAATTGGTTCCAGTTAATTTCTAGAAACGTTGTGTTTAATCTTACATTAACCTGATCTACAAATGCACCTAATATCAACTGTGCGTTTCAAGTACTTGTACCTTATTCTGAGAACTTATTAATCATCCCTCGTACATAATAATCAATGTGAGTGAATAGAATACTAACAACATACATATAATAATCATTATGAATGATATAGGTGATAATTAATATGACTAAAAATTATGATAAACCAGTGTGCATTGTAACTGAGCATATAAGATCATACATACAAAAATTATCAAGTGTGAATGATGATGTGAGATGGTGTGAGAGGAGATCATCAACTGAGCTGATGGCCTGCATGAAGGATCGTGTACTCTGGAGAAGCATAATAGCCAACGCCAGTCGGCACGGCACATGATGATGATGATGAATGATGATCAGTATGAAAGTATAGCATATTCAATAAGCGATCCATTACAAGCAAAATACATGCAGAAATATAACACTTAACGATTCAACAGAAATGCACATTTAACACAGTTATATCACTACATACATTACATCGAAACTTACATCAAAACTGCTTCACAAGTACACAAAACATACAGTATATGAAGTGGGCACGGGCAGAGCCCACAGCTAAACAATCAGTCGTCCAAATCACATAATAGAACTAAAATTTACAGCAACAATCCATACACACAACGAAAACAAACCTAACCCGGCCATGTCTCCGACACGAATGATCAGTCACATACTACCCCGGAACAACACGCTACCAAGCCTCTTGGACGATTACGTTTCGGCCAGTGTCGTATCCATCTCGATGCAAAACGCAGAACGTCCACAATTTGATGAATTAGAATGTGTAATATAAAGGATTCGCGTTAGTTTTGAGATTTATTGTCAAAGGGATGGACTGGATTCAGCTTGGTCAGATGCAGTGTTAAAACAAGAGACAGAGCACGCCGGAGAGTTATTTCAGTCAAACTTGCCTGGAGAGATGACACAGTCGCAGCCACTACTTTAAACAAAACTTGGATGAAAAACGATATATTTACAGAAAACAATGAAGGAATACCACGAGAAGACATTACTTACAGAGCTTCATAATCTATTGAGAACTCATGCCAAAATGAAAATGAGGAAGATGGAAAGATAAACATGTTTATATGAGATGAACAAGTGAACGAAGAAAAAAAACTTTTTATTAATGACCAAGGATAGCCTACACAAATTAGTACTAACAGAGTACAGTGTTCATTGTTGTCCTCGAAAAACTGTAGACAAAGCACGATAGGCAAAATAGAAAGAAAAATAACTAAGTAAATGACTGAATCAAACTCCGGCCTGCAGTACGACTAGCCACAGTCTCGCCATGAAAGTACGAGGGGTGTTCAGAAAGTAATGCACCACATCGTATTTTTCATCTAATAATGAAGACAGAAGTATGAAATTTTGTACACTTTAAATATGGCATGTGCCGATTGTGTGAACCAAATTGCACCGCAACCGGCCAAAGAATATGGTTGCCCTAGAAATAGAGCGTGCTAGCAACTAGCGGTATAAGCAGCGAATTGTGAAATAATTTCTCGTTTCAGAGAAAGAAACTATTGTGAACATTCACGAGCGTCTATATGATGTGTATGGAAGTTTTGAAGTCGACAGGAGTACAGTCAGTCTCTGAGTTCAGAGAATCAAAGAATCAATAAGTGGAGATAAGGAGTTGCATGATCGACCGCCCTGTGGACGTCCTGCCACAGCCACCAAGACAGAAATGTTGAAATACGCTGAGGGCAGTGTTCTTACTGATAGGCGTATCACTATTCAACAATTGGCCTTAAAGCTGTCAGTCAGCAATGGTAGTGCAAATGCAGTTTTAAAAGGTCTCGGATTTTCTGACGCACTTTCGACTGCGTCAACAACTGAGAAACGTAACTGGCGAAGGTGACGAATTGTGAAAGTTAAAAACTCCAGAACAAGAAAAAGGAGACGATATTACTGATCACTTAACAACAAGAAGACATGGCAGAGGACAGCTGACAAGAAACAGAACGAGACAAGACAGTACAATAGATTCGTCATCGTAAGCTCACACATCAAAGCCAACCTCCTTCACACATGGAGCAGCTGTCCTCTCATTTTCAGCATCAGCCTACAGAGTTTCCTGTAGGGACGAAGACTGTTCGATTAGGCAGTCAGCGACCCATGACTGCGTCAGTGTTGGCCAACTACAACCTACCAAACTCCACCTCTCAGTTGGTTTCCCCAGTAACTGGCTAACGGGGTAGGGGTCGCCATAGTCCCTATGCTGGTGGAGTCTGCTAAAGAAGTACTGCACGTCCCAGTATGTATGGCTCCACCCTGGAACTGAAAAAAAGAAAAAAAATCCCACCTTCACCCGCTCTCAATCCGACACGATGTTGTGCCTCAACATTTTCACCGAATCGGCTGCAAAGAACACCAGCTCGTATCTCCAGGGAGATAGAAGAAGAAGAAAAAGAAGAAGAAGAAGAAGAAGAAGAAGATGAAGATGAAGAAGAAGAAGAAGATGAAGAAGAAGAAGAAGAAGAAGAAGAAGATGAAGAAGAAGATGAAGAAGAAGAAGAAGATGAAGATGATGATGAAGAAGAAGAAGAAGAAGAAGATGAAGAAGAAGTAGAAGAAGATGATGATGATGAAGAAGAAGAAGAAGAAGAATCGCATTCGCAATGAAATACACCGGGCATGACTGCATATTAAAAAAAAAACAAAAACTAAAAGCCTCGAACAGTATTTCCTTTTCTCATATTACACGGTGCTGGAGCTCTGAGTAGAGTTTATAACAGGGGGAAATTCTCTGAAACAAATGTGTCTTCTTTTACGTTGGCGAAGTCTCAGAGAGGTTCAGATAGGTTCAAAGTGTTAAAAACAGCCTGAAAAAGTTAGGAGGGGATGCATTAACCTTTTTTCTTACTTGTTTGTGTTATGTGTACTACTGGATCCACTAAACAAGAAAAGGTTGCTCTCTCCCTTTCTCTCTCTCTCTCTCTCTGTCTCTGTCTCTCTGCCTCTCACGCACACAGGATATACATATGCACACTTTCATGGCTCTGTATATATATATATATATAGCATTGCACGAAGAATTCACCTGAATGCCAAATTTTGCTGCCAATTTGTTTAAATTATATTTTCTCCTTCTTTAAGTCAACAAAATCACATGGAACAAAGATAACTGTGCTAGACTGACAGTCAAATACCAGGAAAGGTAAACCAAATCTGGAAGAGACCTTCTACTTTATCTAGGTCCCTGCTTTATGTATCAGTTTCAGCTAGACTGAAGACACTTAACTTGTCATGGTCCTGTGATATATAAGCTACCGTTTTCTGAGAGCTGTTGCTTTTGAGTCATCTCAAAATAAGTCACTGTAACCGTCTCCCAATCCGACACGGCGATTGTGTTCCAACATCTCCAGGGCTCCAGCTGCGAAGAACCTGCAGGGAGGTAGAATAGCGGCAACAACAGCAAAATCAAGATGGGTTCAGCAAGAAAAGCCACGGGTATAATCAGCAACCTACTTCAACTTCCATGTGATGTCATGGGCGTGGCTTGACTGGCTGGTGTGAGTTGTCATGGTCGTCGGTTGACTGGCTGGTGTGAGTTGTCATGGTGGTAGCTAGACTAGGTGGTGTGAGTTGTCATGGTGGTAGCTTGACTAGGTAGTGTGAATTGTCATGGACGTGGGTTGACTGGCTGATGTCAGTTGTCATGGTCGTGGCTAGACTGGCTGCTGTGAGTGGTCATGGTCGTCGTTTGACTGGCTGGTGTGGGTTGTCATGGTCATGCCCTGACTATCTGGTATGAGTTGTCATGGTGGTAGCTTGACTGGCTGCTGTGAGTTGTCATTATCGTCGCTTGAGTGGCTGATGTCAGTTGTCATGGTCGTGGCTTGACTGGCTGGTGTTGGTTGTCATGGTGGTAGCTTGACTGGCTGCTATTAGTTGTCATGGTGGTAGCTTGACTGGGTGCTGTGAGTTGTCATGGTGGTAGCTTGACCGGCTGCTGTGACTTGTCATGGCGGTAGCTTGACTGGCTGCTGTTAGTTGTCATGGTGGTAGCTTGACTGGCTGCTGTTAGTTGTCATGGTGGTAGCTTAACCAGCTGGTGTGAGTTGTCATAGTGGTAGCTTGACTGGCTGCTGTGAGTTGTCATGGTGGTTTAACTGGCTGCTGTGAGTTGTCATGGTGATAGTTTGATTGACTGCTGTGAGTTGTCATGGTGGTTTGACTGGCTGATGTGAGTTGTCATGTTGGTATCCTGACTGGCTGGTGTGAGTTGTCATGGTGGTAGCTTGACCGGCTGCTGTGAGTTGTCATGGTGGTAGCTAGACTAGATGCTGTGAATGGTTATTGTTGTCGCTTGACTGGCTGCTGTAAGTTGTTGTGGCTGGTGTGAATTTTGGCAACAATCTTTTGAGTGTTTTCTTTTCCGTAAATATAGTGCAGACGTATGTGTATGTATGTAATTATACACTTGAGTACGTATGTATGTATGTATGTATGTATGTATGTATGTATGTATGTGTTTGTATGCATGCACTTGTTTGTATATAAGTGCAGTGACATGTTTGCCAGCGCTTAAAGGGAAAGATAAGCCAAGAAGATAACTATTTAAAAAAATTAGATAATAATCAACGAATTTATTAACAATCACAACATTTGTACAGAAAGAGTCGGTAGGAGAAATGTACAATTATAGCATTTCTCACATCGATAAATGATGGACTTTTAAGGGAAAATATGACATTCATCTAAGGAAATACAAAGTGACATCGTTCCAGGTTAGTGTAGTTAACAACTCCGGAATCCTGGAATAAACCTTCTTCGACACTTTCAAGATCAGTCAGTTAGTTCAATCATTTGCATGTACCTTGCGGAACTTTGCCTCCCTAACAGCTCTTCTGTAGGCCTTTCGGTTGTAAGCAAGATGCCCTGTAGCTGATGCATCCATTTGCAGATTATCAACGATCTCTTGCAGCCATCTTCGCCTTGGTCTTCCTCTATTTCATTTTCCCATTGTGTGTATCCTCTTTACTAACCGACCCTCTTCAATATTAAGTTCTTGTAATATGGATATATTTGTTCTTTTTGTGTCCATGATATCTAAAGAACAATTCTGTAGCATTTACATTCGAAGGCATTTATGTGTTTCTCAGCTGTTTTGTTAAGTGTCCAGGTCTCATAGGCATATGTTGCGATGGGAAAGATGCATGCCCTTAAAAATCTTATTTTTGTAGTTCTGTCTGTTCTTCTCCACAGATTCTTTAGTTGTTTTACTTTCCGAAGGGCAATAGATGTCCTCCTTTTAATTCCCCTCATTGTATCTCCATTATTAGTTAGTAATGATCCAAGATATTCAAAACTCTCCACCTCTTCCATTTATTCAAGACACAGGTGTAAATAAGAGAGAAAAACTCCTTGTTGTAAGAGGTACACATTTGGTTAATAATAATGTCTTCAGATAGAACGCATGTATTCTCCTATTTTCTGATTTGCAGACCCAGGTTAAGCCCAGCGTGGATCCTGTCTTATCTCACGGAACATGGGTCACAACGTGCGCACGTAAGCGGGAGCAACATCTCTATATGCTCACGTATGACGCCGAGTCAAACAGGCATCAGAGAACAGCCCCGGTGTGTATCTATGTATACATGTGTGTATAAATATCTATAACGCGTGTGCGATCATTCGTCGGTACTTCCCGTAGCTGCCATGCGCGGCTGTGTTGTTGTATTTGAGCCGTGGTTTTAGAGTAAACTTTTGTTAGTTCTAGCATTGTGATCAAGCTTGCCGGTATTTAAGGTGTATAGTGATCTAACTTACAGATATGTAAGGTGTATTGTGGTCTAGCTTACAGACATGTAAGATGTTGTAATAGTTAGGGTTGTACTCAATCATTTCTTGTTTGTTTCAAATTTTTGCTACGTTAACTGCAGAATTTTCAAATATATTTAACTTCAGCGTTCGCGGCATTTGCATTTGGTGAATATACTTTTAACTGTACATAATCTTTTCGATCGAGGAGTTTCTGCAACAGGTGAGAACAGTTTGTTTTAGATTTTAAAGACTTGTTTATGATGTAAATGTGTTAATTTGGTTTTCCGTAGTTTAGGTACTTTCAAACATAAAAAGCAGTGAGCAAGCCCGGGAAAAATGACCTAATTACAGTATAATACGAAATTGTCACGGTCTGATTTAGCATTAAATGTGAATATTTTCTTTTTCTATTATCTTTCTTTCGTAAACATATTTTTAAAATTGCTTTTCTGTTCAGTTTTTCTTTTTCTGAACTTTTCATCTTTTCTCCCGCCACCTTGTGTTCTACAATATTGTCTGACAAGTTTGTGAAAGCATGCTTATCATGATTATGCCACCTTTGAACTCTCTCTCTATCTCTCTCTCTGTCTCTCTCTTTCACGTTCTCTCTCTTTAGCTCTCTCTCGTTCTGTCTCTCTGTCTCGTTGTCTTTGTCTCTCTCGTTCTCTCTCTTTCCTTCTCTCTCGTTCTTTCTCTCTCTCATTATCTTTCTCTCTCTCGTTCTCTCTCTTTCCTTCTGTCTCGTTATCTTTCTCTCTCTCGTTATCTTTCTCTCTCTCGTTATCTTTCTCTCTCATTCTGTCTCTCTGTTTTTCGTTCTGTCTCTCTCTCTCGTTCTGTCTCTCTCATTCTGTCTCTCTGTCTCTCGTTCTGTCTCTCTGTCTTTATCTCGTTCTGTCTCTCTCTTGTTCTGTCTCTCTCTTGTTCTGTCTCTCTCATTCTGTCTCTCTGTCTCTCTCTTGTTCTGTCTCTCTCTCGTTCTGTCTCTCTCTTGTTCTGTATCGGTCTCGTTCTGTCTGTCTGTCTCCCAGTGCGGAGATCCAGGGGATTTCCGAAAGAAATTTTCCAAGTCAGTGCGGCCTCTTACACCCCCACCCCCCCCCCCCCCCCCGCCCTTCCTCCACCCTGGTGCATTTTTGTTTTCATCAACTTCGGCGCTCCAATTCCGTCCCCCCACCCCCACCCCAACATTCCTTAAAACAGGAAAAACCCTCCAGACCCCAGAACTAAGCACCGGTTGAACACCCCCTCCCCCCCCCCAAACCCCCCCGGTTCTGCAGAGAAACTTCACTGATCTCTCTATGCTTGGGTAGTGGGATCTTGTTTAATTTTGTCAGTCAGTCATTTGCATGTCCCTTGCGGAACTTTGCCTCCCTAACAGCACTCCTGTAGGCCTCTCCATTGTAAGCAAAATGCCCTGCTGTTGATGCATCCATTTGCAGGTTATCAATGATGTCTTGCAGCCATATTCGCCTTGGTCTTCTTTCTCTTTCTTTTTCCCATTATGTATCCTTCCAAGACGGTCTCCTCTAAATTCTCATGACGTTTAGTATGTTCAAAATACTTAAGTTTTCTCCGTTTAATTCTCTTTACTAGCAAACATTCTTCAACATTAAGTTCTTATAGTATGGATATATTTATTCTTTTTTTTTTGTCTCTATGATATTTGAAGACCTCTTTCTGTAGCACTTACATTCAAATGCATTTATGTGTTTCTCAGCTGTTTTGTTGTGTCCAGGTCTCACAGGCATATGTTGAGATGAGAAAGAAGCATGCCCTTAAAATCTTATTCATGTAGTTCTATCTGTTCCCCTCCACAGTTTCTTTAGTTGTTTTACTTTCTGAAGAGCGATAGATGTTCTCCTTTTAATTTCCCTCATTGCATCTCCATTTTTAGTTAGTAGTGATCCAAGATATTTAAAACTCTCCAGCTCTTCTAATTTTTCGTCCTTGGTATATATTTCAGCTGCCTTATTTGTTTTGCCAATTGTCATTAATGTGGTTTTCTTTACAGTAAGATAGAGAATGCTCTTCACTATTCTTACGGACTGAGACTAGTTTTGTCTTTTCGTGAATTTATCTCCTTCTCCTGTGAATAAAGTTCTGTGATTTGTCCACGGTTTTACTGTTGGCGTGGCAGTTTTTATATAATTTTTAAATTTAAATTGCCATCTAAATCGTATCAGAAATGTCAAAACCTAACTCCCTTTTGATAACTTCCAGTCAACCAGAACTATTAAAATGAAGTCTCATATTCTTTCTGTGGATTTCTTCCAACACATCTTCCTCCTTATCCTTCTCGTCTTCCTCCCTTTCATCATCATCATCATCATCATCATCATCTTGTTGTTTCTATATTCTCTTTTGTCTGTTTGCAAAGGTAAAAGTGACCCTCTCATGCCTTAGAGACACATAGGGATATGGTGTTAGTGGCCATATATTCCTTGACCTGTCAGCACGCTAGAGGGTGATATGGCCAATATCACGCCTGGCCGCCTTTCCTTCCCCAACTCTAGAAGAAGTCGGGTATCAATTTCTACAAGCGGGAGAGTGGGGCGTCTCGGCCGGATTCGAACCACCAACTATGGCTAGGAGATATCAGTGCACCATCCACTTCGCTACTCAGACGCCCTTTGTCTGTTTGGCTTAAATATAAGTTGCAAGTGGTGCATACACGTGCGTTTAAGATTTTGAAAGGCATTTTGCGCACCTGCATTCTGTAATCTGCGAAACTGATTTTCCTGTTTTCAGTGCATATTATAGTGGAGGAACTTTCATCCTTTTTTTCAGTGCATATTGTAGACTCATTGAAGTAACTTTTATGTTTTGCAGTGTGCACCTGGCAATGATCTCTGGTTTAGAAAGACTACTCACTTTTAGATGAATAGGATTGGCAGGATCTAGGATGAGCCAAGAAAGTTGAAATTTCAATTTCACCTCAGTCATAAATAGAAACATTAAACACGTTGTGGAACTCCGCAGACAAATAATAGTAAGAATTGTTTACACTTTCCTTGTCACTCTATAGAAGTAAAATTATGAATTATAAACTGCTAAAGCAAGTTCTACGTTTGTGAAACGTAATACAATAACAAAGATAAGAAAACGGCAATTATCATTCTTGTGACATGTGATGAGAAGAGAGAAACTGGAAAACATCATAACAATGGGCAAAAACTGAAGGCAGGAGAGACAGAGGACGATCGAGGGGACAGAAGCTAGAAGGCCTGACATTGTGGCATGGAAAGAAATCAGCAACAGTTACTCACAAATGTCAAAGACCGAGGTTTGTGAACGTGTATAACCGCCCATGCCGCCGGGCATGGCACGTGATGATGATGGTGATGATGAACCCAAGTTCACGTATTTGATACATGCTTCATGAGTCACAAGAACCTATTCGGTAGCCTCTCCTATCTCCTCTTCCTTGTTATAAGCCTACTCTAAAACACGTAGAACCAGAGCTGGAGTGTTCCAAAATCCTTGCACCCGATCATGGAAAACAGTTTGCACCCGATCATGGAAAACAGTCTGCACCCGTTCATGGAAAACAGTAAGTGCTGTTATTTCTTTTAGACAGAAGCAGTGCCTCCTGGGTTTCATTTATTCAGATTTGATTGTCACGTTAGTTTTAAGACGGAAAAAATGTTAACTTCGTTTATACGTGCTTTCACACGTTATGTTCTTAACTGTTTAATGAAGTGTTTTCTCGTTTTCGAGGCAACATAAAAGTCTTTAAAGTCTTAAATAAATATATTAACATTTACAGTCTTCGTGAGCTGCCTAGCCTTCTCCTTTGGATATAGCAAAAAAATTTTGACGACTCCATACATATAATCTTTAGTGATTTAGTGAACTACCCTCTCTTTAGGAGTTTGAATATTGATGAACTATTACCTGCTTCTTGCCTCCGGATGCTGTGTATTGATGAACTACTACCTTCTTCCCTTGACATATTTACAATGTATTTTTGTTTATGTATATGTCCGTGAGACCTATTTTATTAGGTTAATTACTTCTTCTCTTTTACTTTGAATGTATGCATATGCATGCAGGAAACTCTCTACCGTAGAGAGCGGAACAACAACACAACTCCTTCAGATCATCAGAGGAAGTACCCCCCCTCAGACAAGTATTTCGGCCCTTTAAACTCCTGACACTCTAAGGGGGGTGGGCCCCTCTGGGTCATGACTCCCAGAGGTCTTGTGAGTTGTTGCTTTTTTTTTTTCGGTCCCGGGATCGAACCCATGATCTTCCAGTTGCCACGCGTCTTTAGCGATTTAGCTATGGAGGACTGGTATTGGTTGTGGCAAATGAAATTACTTATGCTCCCAATGCTTGTTTCGCATACTCCACAGCCAGCATGAGGCCTTTTCTGCTGTTTCTGAAAGGCTTCTCAATGCCCTTGCTCTTACTTGTCCCTTTATGCCCAATTGCTTACATAGGTCATATGCTGATGTTGCTATGAATCCTCTTGCTCCCACTTCTACAGCTATCACTTTTGCCCTGATTCCTGCCCCCTGCCTCAGTTGTTTGACCAGATCATTGTACTTCTCCAATTTGAATAAATGCTGTTCCTCTATTCTAGTTTCGTATGGGACCGTAAGCTCGATCATTATTAATTCCCGTTTTTCTGTGGAGTACACTACAATGTCCGGTCGCATTCCTGTGTTCTTAATGGCAGTCGGGTATTCTCGTCTTTCTGGAAGGTCCGCTGTCACTTCCCAATCATTTGTACCATCTAGCAGTGATGGTAAGGGAATGTCCCTGATTTCAATATTTGATGTCGTACCAGCACCTATGAAGTATTTAGGTGGGACCTCAACTCTTTTGCTGTTTTGTAATAGTTAAATCTTACACTCTTTTGATATCTTTTTTCCTAATTTAATTTGTTTATTTATATTAAATCGAGTGTGTGCGAAGAATGAAAGATGGAGTGATGAAAGGCAGAATGTAAGACGGGCTTGTGTGCCCAATTCTTTACAATTTACAAATAAAGATTATTCATTCATTCATTCATTCATTCATTCATTCATTCATTCTCTCCGGATGTTGTGTATTGATTAACTACTACCTTCTTTTCTATCGATGAAATACTGCTCTTCCGGAGGTTGTGTACTGATAAACTACTACCTTCTCCTTCCATCGGGAGGCTGTGTATTGATGAACTACCCGATCACCTTCTTCCCTGTTGTGTATTGATTAACTACTATCTTCTTCCCTGTTGTGTATTGATGAACTACTACCTTCTTCCCTGTTGTGTATTGATGAACTACTATCTTCTTCCCTGTTGTGTATTGATGAACTACTACCTTCTTCCCTGTTGTGTATTGATGAACTACTATCTTCTTCCCTTTTGTGTATTGATTAACTACTACCTTCTTCCCTGTTGTGTATTGATTAACTACTATCTTCTTCCCTGTTGTGTATTGATGAACTACTACCTTCTTCCCTGTTGTGTATTGATTAACTACTATCTTCTTCCCTGTTGTGTATTGATTAACTACTACCTTCTTCCCTGTTGTGTATTGATTAACTACTATCTTCTTCCCTGTTGTGTATTGATGAACTACTATCTTCTTCCCTGTTGTGTATTGATTAACTACTATCTTCTTCCCTGTTGTGTATTGATGAACTACTACCTTCTTCCCTGTTGTGTATTGATTAACTACTATCTTCTTCCCTGTTGTGTATTGATTAACTACTATCTTCTTCCCTGTTGTGTATTGATTAACTACTATCTTCTTCCCTGTTGTGTATTGATGAACTACTACCTTCTTCCCTGTTGTGTATTGATGAACTACTACCTTCTTCCCTGTTGTGTATTGATTAACTACTATCTTCTTCCCTGTTGTGTATTGATGAACTACTATCTTCTTCCCTGTTGTGTATTGATGAACTACTACCTTCTTCCCTGTTGTGTACTGATGAACTACTATCTTCTTCCCTGTTGTGTATTGATGAACTACTACCTTCTTCCCTGTTGTGTATTGATTAACTACTATCTTCTTCCCTGTTGTGTATTGATGAACTACTATCTTCTTCCCTGTTGTGTATTGATGAACTACTACCTTCTTCCCTGTTGTGTACTGATGAACTACTATCTTCTTCCCTGTTGTGTATTGATGAACTACTATCTTCTTCCCTGTTGTGTATTGATGAACTACTACCTTCTTCCCTGTTGTGTACTGATGAACTACTACCTTCTTCCCTGTTGTGTATTGATGAACTACTACCTTCTTCACTGTTGTGTATTGATGAACTACTATCTTCTTCCCTGTTGTGTATTGATTAACTACTATCTTCTTCCCTGTTGTGTATTGATGAACTACTATCTTCTTCCCTGTTGTGTATTGATGAACTACTATCTTCTTCCCTGTTGTATTGATGAACTACTATCTTCTTCCCTGTTGTGTATTGATGAACTACTACCTTCTTCCCTGTTGTGTATTGATGAACTACTACCTTCTTCCCTGTTGTGTATTGATGAACTACTACCTTCTTCCCTGTTGTGTATTGATGAACTACTATCTTCTTCCCTGTTGTGTATTGATTAACTACTATCTTCTTCCCTGTTGTGTATTGATGAACTACTATCTTCTTCCCTGTTGTGTATTGATGAACTACTATCTTCTTCCCTGTTGTGTATTGATGAACTACTATCTTCTTCCCTGTTGTGTATTGATGAACTACTACCTTCTTCCCTGTTGTGTATTGATTAACTACTACCTTCTTCCCTGTTGTGTATTGATTAACTACTACCTTCTTCCCTGTTGTGTATTGATGAACTACTACCTTCTTCCCTGTTGTGTATTGATTAACTACTACCTTCTTCCCTGTTGTGTATTGATTAACTACTACCTTCTTCCCTGTTGTGTATTGATGAACTACTACCTTCTTCCCTGTTGTGTATTGATGAACTACTACCTTCTTCCCTGTTGTGTATTGATGAACTACTACCTTCTTCCCTGTTGTGTATTGATTAACTGCTATCTTCGACTTTAATCATTCCAACTGAGAAACGTGCACTAGACACACGTTTGTTGGGATAACTGCCTCTTTGAATGGGGTTTACGTTGTAAACATCTGTTAGTGCATGATGGGAAAAAAAACGTAAACAGCCATTGTCACGAGTATGGGAAGATGCCAAAACGAGCACGAGGAAACACTCTTGCAAGATGTTGTATCTGTCCCTCTCCACATCATTTCTGCTGTTGGAGAGGAAACCTTTTTGTAATAGAGCGAAACAACCACATATCTTCTCTAACCATCGCAGAAGTAACTCAACCACGATCCACTCTCAACTTTGGCAAGCGCTTTGACTTCAAGCTATTGACTTGCAAAGAAAGGGTTGGGGGGGGGGGGTTATATGTATCTCTCTATCTACTTGTGTGTCACAGCTCATATGTAACTCTGGAACTATCCCCATATAGTAATCTGCTTGCTTGATGTGCATCTGTCATAATGCATATTTGTCTGTATGCGTTATTTTTCAAACATCAGTAGGGAAGCATATAAAAAGGACAGACAGACAGACAGACAGACAGACAGACAGACTGATTGATTGATTGATCTTTATTTCAAAAGGGTTAAGAATTGGGCACGCAGGCCCGTCTGACATTCTGCCCTTTATCATACATCTTTCACTCTATTCCAGACATTCTACAAATATGCTGTTCATATAACAAACATAACTAACATTGAAGCTGAAAGACATAAAATAAAATATAACATTTACGTTTCACTCTTTAACATTCACTCAGTATAGAAGTAACTACATACATTATAAATGACTATCTACTAAACAAAATTTTCGGGACTATACAGAAAACAATTAATTGTATTCGGTGTCTGTAAGAGCAGCTTAAGATAACAGACAGACAGACAGACAGACAGACAGACAGACATACAGACAGACAGACAGACAGATAGATAGATAGATAGATAGATAGATAGATAGATAGATAGATAGATAGATAGATAGATTTTCAAATATAAAATATAAAACGTCAGTAGGGGAGCATATAAAAAGGATAGATAGATAGATAGATAGATAGATAGATAGATAGATAGATAGATAGATAGATAGATAGATAGATAGATAGATGAAAGTAAGGCGTCTTCTGATAAATTATATCTTTGACACTCACTTTATTGACGTGCATTTGGACTTAGCAATTATCACGAATAGAATACAAGCTATTGGTTCTCAAATTCCCACGCTACCTGGCCTCTACTAACAAGCATTTCCGTAGCAGAATAGAAAGAAAAATGAAGGGAAAACGCGAAATTACCTATATTTACAGAAGATTGTTGGGGGAAAAAACGTTATCTCTCTGCTATCTATTTTTAGGTCCACCCTGCGGAAAGTGGTATTCCAACTTCATACCAGATCTAGACGGCCACTGCCAGGGGGAGAAAAATCATCTAAAAGTTGGCACTGAGTTACCTCTCCTTTCTATTTTTGATGAGTTCTCCTCCTCGTTTTCCCCATTTTTTTTTTGTTTGTGGGGGGGGGGGGGGATGTTCATTTACGTTTTGACGAATTCAGAGATGAAAGTATATTTATTCCGTATTATCCCAGTTAAGCGTAAGCAAGGTACTTTCACGGATTTTTTTTTGGGTTCTTTCTGGAGAGAAATTAATTTATGCGGAAGAAAGGAAAGCCTAAAATAAGTTGGAACAGCTCCCGTGGGTTAGCTGTCCCAGTCGTTTACTAACACTTTTGATGTTTCTAGGTCACGCCTGCTGAATCTGATACAGCACCGACCCGGCAACTGAGCGTCTGAAACGTATAGAAAGCAGCAACAGGGATATAATTTTGGATAGTGAAAAAAAAATGGATTAGAGATAACAGCGATAAATAGAAGACGCTCACAGAAGCTGCGAGGAAAGTATAGCACAAAGCAAAACTGGCAGAGACCCGGATGTTGCTGTTTTTCGTCTGAGATATTGCTCATAGGCCAAACAGGCGTTTGTAATGATCGGTGAGTGAGAAGAGACTGAGACAAAGACCATACGTGGCGTAATTCGTATATTTGAGACATATTAACAGACTATGGGAAAAGGGAAAGGGAAAATAAAAGGAAAGGAGTGAACAAAATGAAAAGAAAGTCATTACGTCGAAAACTATAGCGCAACATCTGAAGATAGGCGTCAGCAAATGCTTTGTATGTCTCCACATTGTTCTGTGTTGCAAAAGATTGGATATTAAATGGAAAATTGGTGCCCTTGAAGTCTGGGTATAACCATGAAAATCTGGGGATTTCACTGAATAGAAAAGAAAACAAAAGAAATAACAAATCAATTGACGCTGAAAAGATTAAATAATACCAAGCATAAGAAGCACAGGGAAAATTATAAGGAAGAAAAGAACACGAGGTCGACAATGATACTGAGTGGTGGACACAATTTAAAAACAAAATTGGCAACATTGAGTGGATTCATCTTGGCCGGGTAATCGGTGAAAGGAAAGAACAGAACAACTGAAGGACTATTTCAGCCAGTTTTTTCCTGGGAAGAGATCACAGAATGATGACGTGATGAGAAGAGAGATACTGACCAAGCGACAGACTGTGTTTAGATTGAAAGAAAAAAAAATGTCCAGTGCATGCCAGACATGCTTATAGGGGGAACATGATTTCAGTGTTTATATATTTTTTTTTCACTGACCTATCAACATGCTCTGAGTTCAAATGGTTTATAGGTAAAGTCTAGTAATTAGTTCCAGTGGTTTGTAGATAAAGTGTAGTAATTAGTTCCAGTGATTTGTAGATAAAGTCTAGTAATTAGTTCCAGTGATTTGTAGATAAAGTCTAGTAATTAGTTCCAGTGATTTGTCTATAATGTGTAGTAATGAGTTCCAGTGGTTTGTAAATAAAGTGTAGTAATGAGTTCCAGTGTTTGTAAATAAAGTATGGATGTAGTAAAGAAAATGGATAGAAAGAGATCACACTCCATGCACCCCTTTATAAGCAAAAAAGTACAAGCAAATATCAGTTCTTCTTCTTCTTCTTCTTCTTCTTCTATAATTCTCAGATGTCGACTTGTATACGTTTGAATAAATTAGTTGTCGCTGTAGTTGGTGTACTTCCCCATAAGCTTCTCCTGAACTGATATAAGCGATCGCCACATCTGTTTTCCTTGCACCTCGTATGTTGGGTACTCCTGCAGAACATGTTCTCCCTTCATCTTATAAGTGCCACATGGGCACATGCCAGCTTAACAAGACACAGGAACAAACTTATCTGGAGATTGTTTACATCTTTTGGAAAAGAGATTACAAAATGCACTGAAAATGTACTTTCGTCTAACACCTACAGTTTCTAGTTTTCCAAAATATCCCCTCAGTTTTCGTCTTGAATGCAGTAAAAGAATTAAAACTGCGCTTAAAATCTCTAAAACTTTAAACCAAAAAATTTTAAACTATGTCCGTCGCCCACCTGTTATGCATATCCCCAGCTTCAAAAAATCGTGCAGTAGCCTTCTAACATGCTCTTTCACTATTTCTCTCGTGGATTCTGAGTATAAAACAAAAGGAAAATAATTTATGTGTAAATTTATGTATACAGCCTGTTAACTTTTATTTGAGATTTGTAGACAACCGGTAGATGCGATCCACGCTGACCAAATTTGGAAGTTCAGAACGACCTTTCCTTCGGAAAGGGGGAGTAACCGAGTTGTCCGATTTGACAGTAAAGCAACCTATACTTGACAAGTTAGGGTCAGTTTTCCATTCATAACTCAGCCGACAAAGAGCCTGTCCAATCTCTCGGTTAGTACCTCTAGTAACAGGCCTAGACTGGCTAACGGGGGAGGGATGGTCGAAATCCCCTTGACGGTGGAGTCTACTAAAGAAGTATATTGCGCGCGCGCACACAAGCACACACGCAGACATACTCTGCTGTTTAGCTCTGCTCAGAAACTGAACAAAATACTCGCTGTAACCCGCTCTCTCTCCGACAAAATATTGTGCCCCAACATCTTCACCGCATCAGCTACAAAGAACATCATGTTCTCAAAGGCAGGGAGAAAGAAGAAGTAGAACTCTATGTTAGCACAGGTTGAGACTGATCCTCGGGTTCTGACTTCATACTCGTAATTCTGTGACCGAAAATTGACACTTTGCTTCATAACATGAAAAGACACTGATTATTGTCCTTAGAATCCACCCCTTCGTTGTCAAATTTGAATCTGGGAATCGCTAAACCTGTTTTACGAAACTTCATGATGTCCTCTTCCGTTGATAGTATATTTTCAGTATATGCTGTGTATGATTATAAAAATAGTTTTCTAACCTCACCAAGATTTTGACGACACACTCTACATTTCATCTTCCATTCTTGCACAACAGGGGAACGAACGAACGAACTTTTCAAAGGGTTAAGAATTGGGCACACAGGCCCGTCTAACATTCTGCCCTTCATCACACAGATTTCACTCAATCACAGTCATTCAGCATTTGTTAATGAGGATAATAATCATGAAAATACAATTAAATTATTACACAAATAAATAATAAACTTACCTCTTGTCCATACAAGATTTATGCAAAAACATGAAATAAACTTGCATTCTTATATTCATTCAAAACTATCAAATTTATACAAAAGCAGTATACAAAATTACAACAATCAAGCCATACTTTAAACTGCTTTAGACTATGCTTAGTGAGGCATACAGTCCATATCAAACAGATGTTGACAAAGTTTGAAATTATAAGAACGAATATTACTTTTAAGGAATAAAGTTTTTCATGAGTTGGTAGGGGATTCCTAAAGTGGGCAGATGAGTAAGAGAAGTTTTTTTTAAACATGTCAAGCCTTGGTTTTGGGAGAATACAATTGCTTAAGCGTTGACTGTGTTTTGGGTTGGATTTGAACAACGACCACAGACAGGGTGGAGCATTGTGCCATAGAATTTTATGAATTAACTTGGCCTTGTTGAAAAGAAATCTCTTCTTGAGGGGTAGAATATCAAGCTGCTTGTCCTTATTTGTAATATATGCTGCATTTTTGCCATCTATAAGCTTTAGTGCTCGTTTTTGAAGTGAGTAAAGTCTTTTCATGTTTAACATGGAACAACCATCCAAGACTGTGAAACAGTATTCCAAGTGTGTTTGTATCTGTGCTGTGTAGTATATTTTTCTGGTGTATATGTCAAGAAAATGTTTAATTTTAGTAAATTAGTAAACTTTTTGTGCAATGAGTTTGGTTAGATTGTCTACATGACGATTCCAGCTGAGGTGGTGGTCATTCTGAGACAGAGTTTTATGTTCACTAACATTCTCTATCTGTGAAGTTCCAACATGGAGTTGTAGTGTTGTTGTTGGTGAATTTGTTAACTTCTGTTTTGTTGTAATGTGCATGGATTTTGTTTTGCTGGTGTTTATGAGCATTCGGTTGTTGTTGCTCCAGTTAATTAGATTGTTTATTTCAAATTGAAGAGTTGACTCAAGGTTAATACAGTCATTGTCCCTAGTGTAAACTGTGCAGTCATCAACAAAGAGGTCACAAGATGATTTTTTTTAGATGAAGTGGAAGATCACTGATGCAGATGGTGAAAAAAAGAGGACCAAGAATAGATCCCCGTGGAATCTATTCTAAGTCCTCTCTTGCTGGTGAGAAAGTAGAAGTGGTGGCGTTGACGGCCTTCAAAAGCAAAGTCAGCTGCGACGATTGCAGGTGTCCTGGCTGTGGCACGTGGGAAAATAGGCGTGACATAGATGGCACTTCTGGCTGTTGTTTCATGTGGGAAAATAGGTGTGACATAGATGGCACTTCTGGCTGTTGTGGCATGTGGGAAAATAGGCGTGACATAGATGGCACTTTTGGCTGTTGTGGCATGTGGGAAAATAGGCGTGGCTGTGATGGCACTTCTGACTGTTGTGGCATGTGGGAAAATAGGCGTGGCTGTGATGGCACTTCTGACTGTTGTGGCATGTGGGAAAATAGGCGTGGCTTTGATGGCACTTCTGGCTGTTGTTTCATGTGGGAAAATAGGTGTGACATAGATGGCACTTCTGGCTGTTGTGGCATGTGGGAAAATAGGCGTGACATAGATGGCACTTTTGGCTGTTGTGGCATGTGGGAAAATAGGCGTGGCTGTGATGGCACTTCTGACTGTTGTGGCATGTGGGAAAATAGGCGTGGCTGTGATGGCACTTCTGACTGTTGTGGCATGTGGGAAAATAGGCGTGGCTTTGATGGCACTTCTGGCTGTTGTGGCATGTGGGAAAATAGGCGTGGCTTTGATGGCACTTCTGACTGTTGTGGCATGTGGGAAAATAGGCGTGGCTTTGATGGCACTCCTGGCTGTTGTGGCACGTGGGAAAATAGGCGTGGCTTTGATGGCACTTCTGGCTGTTGTGGCATGTGGGAAAATAGGGTTGGCTTTGATGGCGCTTCTGACTGTTGTGGCATGTGGGAAAATAGGCGTGGCTTTGATGGCACTTCTGACTGTTGTGGCATGTGGGAAAATAGGCGTGGCTTTGATGGCACTCCTGGCTGTTGTGGCACGTGGGAAAATAGGCGTAACATAGACGGCACTTCTGACTGTTATGGCATGTGGGAAAATAGGCGTGGCTTTGATGGCACTTCTGGCTGTTGTGGCATGTGGGAAAATAGGCGTGGTTTTGATGACACTTCTGACTGTTGTGGCATGTGGGAAAATAGGCGTGGCTTTGATGGCACTTCTGACTGTTGTGGCATGTGGGAAAATAGGCGTGGCTTTGATGGTACTTCTGGCTGTTGTGGCATGTGGGAAAATAGGCGTGGCTTTGATGGCACTTCTGACTGTTGTGGCATGTGGGAAAATAGGCGTGACATAGATGGCACTTCTGGCTGTTGTGGCATGTGGGAAAATAGGCGTGGCTTTGATGGCACTTCTGACTGTTGTGGCATGTGGGAAAATAGGCGTGGGTATGATGGCACTTCTGGCTGTTGTGGCATGTGGGAAAATAGGCGTGACTAATGACAGTGACTGTGATGCTATTAATTAAAGTATTAACGATGGCAGTTTCTGCAGTATTTTTTTTAACGTAGAATGGTGTTTTTGGTTTCATTAGTAGTGGTAGTATGTTCGTGGTGGTGGTGGTAGTAGTAGTAGTAATTAATAGCAGTAGTAGTAGTAGTAATAGTAGTAGTATCAGTAGCAAAAGTGGCTGTAGTAATAGTAATAATACTAACTTTAGTAGAAGTAGTGGTAATAATAACAGTATCAATACTGGTACAGGCATTAGTAATGCTAGTACAGATACTAGTAGTAATATTAGTAGTAGCAGTAGTAGTTGTATTAGTAGCATCATCATCATCATCATCATCAGCAGTAGTAATAGTAATAGTAGTAGTAGCAGGAGTAGTAATATTAGTAGTAGTAGTAATAGTAGTAGTAGTAATAGGCGTAGTACTCATGAAAGTGGTAGCACCATTTCTTGAAGTAGCATAAGTAGTAGAAACAGGTAGTAGTTGTGATGGGGGGTAAATCACAACAGTGCTAGTTCTTGTAGCAGTATTATAAATGAAAGTAACAGTATCACAGTGCCGAATGATGATGACTAGTCTGAGTACAAAAAAAACGCTATCACAGTACGTCTACCAAACTCTCAGCAGACTCGAGCTTACGTAGCACGTGAGAGACACATTTTAACCCTAACAAAGCACGTGCATTGTCAAAATAAACAGTTAAAGAGAAGGAAAGAGTTAAAATTGTTTCTGCAGATGTGTTCAGCACACTCGTTTTGCTGCTAGAAGACGTGTAGATGTGCGCGCGTGTGTGTATGTGTGGAAAGCAAAATTCCTGCACCACAAAGTGTGTTCAGAATTCTGCCTCGCAAACGTGCAGACTTTTCTGTCTGGGGCATCAATTAGTCTGTGGATCTGGTTAATACTAAAAAGTTAATTTACCGCCACTATCCTGTGTCTTTTTCCGCAAAACAAGTTTAATGTTTTAAAGTTTGGGCTGGCGTCTTTTCATTGTCTGTCTGGTACAGTCTGAATGAATTGTTTCTTGTATGTTTAACATATTCTGATAGAACTGAGTCTTGTATGTTTAACATAATCTGAAGGAACTGATTCTTGTGTGTTTAACATAATGTGAAGGAACTGATTCTTGTATGTTTAACATAATCTGAAGGAACTGATTGTTGTATGTTTAACATAATGTGAAGGAACTGATTCTTGTATGTTATATACAATCTAAATGACTTCTAAAAAAAGGTGACTTCTCAGAAGAGTTCATTACTCCAGGTAGTACATCGATCCATGGACTGTAAATCAGCCTGGTACAATTAGCGCAGTTCACAATGAAAATGCAATCTTAGTTTTAGTTGGACGTAGGAAAGAGACCATAAAAAAAAAAAACAGAGAAGAATAAGGTAAACAGATAGGAACTTGACTTCAAGGAAAAAAAACACTTACAGTTCTGTAGGAAAATTCCTTCGTCGCTCCATAAGTTGGCCCATATTCGTTTCCGTCTGAAGAGTCCTTACATGCTTATCTCAGAAGATCATCCGGCTGCTTCTCAGTTTACACACGAACGTGTCAGAGATGTTGTGTAACCAACTATCAATCGCTCATATCGCTCACAGCAAGACAAGGCAAAAACCAGTAGAGACAGGCACACACATTATGATGAGGAAAGAACTAAACAAATAAACTGCGAGACATAAGAAAGAAAATCCATATCACCATCAGATATATATGAGAAGATCTCAAAAGTTGGGGGAAAAAAAGCTAGCAATGACAACAACGACTTGTGATCTTTGAAAATAAGTGAATAAAAGTTAAACTTTATTTTCACGGTTTGAAATTTTTGATATATACAATCAAACTTTGTTTAGCTCGATAAGCAAGGAAATTGATTCTGATGAAGTAAATTAAACAGAGATGCTCGTGGCCAAAGGCAAACAGTAGCAGCGTTCATACAAAAACAGCAACATTTTAATTCATCTGATTTCTTGCCTTTAGATATATAACATAACAGATAATAAAACTAACATTCGTAATTCACGCATGCCAGAACAGAGAGAATCAATATAACATTCACAAACTTGCTACTTCGTGTAAAAAACAAAAAAGAATGTGACATTTACTCGTCCTAGAATAGAGGGTGAAATTTGGGTCGAAATTCACAAACTGTTTCCTGGTAAAGTTCAGAAAAACAAGTTTTTCCTTCATAGGGAGCAGTTTCCTGACAAGACTAGACATGCCAAAACTAACCTCCCCTGGCGCTTTGATAAATCAGCTCAGAATAAAATGCTTTTTTTTGTTTAGCACAGAAAGCTATGGTAAAGTATATATCTCAGAAAGATGGGCTGATGGTAATGTAGAGAGTTATACAGAACTACAGTGCTGTGAGAATTCCTGGTTTTTGTAAAAGTGAAATATGAAGGAACAGCAATGGAAAAAAAACAGATAGGAAGAAGTCAAAGAAATAGTAGTACATATTAAAAAAAGCGATCAGAATTATTAGGATAGTCAGCAAACATTTCTAAAAGCTCTGATGTGGTGAGCTCTAATATAGTGAGATTTGATGTAGTGAACTCTAATATAGTGAGATTTGATGTGGTGAGCTCTAATATAGTGAGATTTGATGTGGTGAGCTCTAATATAGTGAGATTTGATGTGGTGAGCTCTAATATAGTGAGATTTGATGTGGTGAGCTCTAATATAGTGAGATTTGATGTGGTGAGCTCTAATATAGTGAAATTTGATGTGGTTAGCACTGGCATAGAGATTTGATGTGGTGAACTCTGACACAGTGAGATTTGATGTGGAGAGGTCTAATATAATGAGATTTGATATGGAGAGGTCTAATATAGTGAGATTCGATGTGGAGAGGTCTAATGTGATGAGCTCAGATTTTGTGAGCTGTGATGTGATGATGTAAGCTGTGTTTTCAGTGACCTAGTCGCTGCTCTGAATACCAGAACAGATAAGATGAGGACTGCGGTAAAAATCGCTCTATTACAGAAGAGATTCTAGCAGTCCTCCTCTCCTGACTGCTAGTATGTGTGCAAACTGCGCCGCCACGTCTGACGACCTCTTGTGGATCAGTGGTGAAAAAGTTGTAGATAACAGTGAAATGTTATCATAGGATAGTATTGAGGCATTGCTTTTTCTTTTCTTTCTTTCTTCTTTTTTTTTTTTTCTAAAGTACAATCCTGTCGACAGTGCGCTGTATGTATATTATAATTTTTCATATTATCACTCGAATTTAATACACTTTAATACATTTTACAAACAATAAGATAACAGAAGTAAAAATACAACGAATACAGCGGTAGAGGACGACTGAAAGAGAAGTTATCTGACACAGGAGCATGTATCACATCACAAACAATGGTTAGAGTGTGTGTGAAGAGATACGATCACAGTCAACTTTGTGGTTTCATTTGATGATGATGATGATGATGAACGTTATTCTGCTTTAAGATTTTCGCGCCGTAGTAGATTATAGATTGTCGAAAACACATTCCACCAACAAATGCTTTTACTTGTCGATAACGTGATCTCTCAGAAGCAAACATCAGCATCATAAATAAGTATTTGATCATAAACAGCGTGGTTCTCTTAAACAGAAATCTAATTATTAAATCGTTCTTTATTTCTCTAACGTCAAACGTCAACCCGTATCTTTGTTATTCTACACTGAACGCGTCTGTTTATGTAACTCATTTACAATACGTCTTTTTTGAAGCGCATCAGTAAATCTCGTTATAGATCAGCCCACGGAATTCCTGTTTTACGCCCAATGAGTGACTCATTATGCCTAAATAACGCTATGGTGTTTCAGTGGCTGCCTTTTACAGTGACTGATACTGAATGTTTTGATTATCAAGCTTAAAGCGAAATATTAATTTGAATACAGGCAATAATCTGAAGTCTATCAAACAAAGTATGGTGTATATTCTTGTAATTACGTCTATAAATATTGAACCAGTTTAATACATTTGTGAAATAAGTTCGTGATATCAAAGATAAGACCATGCTTTATACAGAAAAAACCCCTTTAATGTAACATTTGGACTTTCACCTCCATCATACAACAGTTATAAATGTAGGGAAAAGATAGATAACAACGGTAAAGAAGGATACTTATTATTTTCTTTAATTAAATTTGAAATAAACATAATTTAAGAAACTTCACAAATAATAACTTAAGATCAACATATAAAATAAAAACTTTGTCTTATTTTGCTCATAGTTTTAATTGCCCATTATCTGCTCTTATTTATGATTTTGTTGTTGTTGTTCTTGTTCTTGGCCGACGTAGCCGCCTACATACTGAGAATTCATTCTCCGAAAATCCAAAATTCGGAACATCTTGAGTCCCGTCATGACGCCACATGTGGAAAACTCCACACCTGATCTCATGCGACGGGTCGCAGCAGGCAAAACCTAGGCACACAGTATATTTTTAGCGCCCCTAACGGCTACACGCGCGCACATACACACACGTGCACGCGCATATACACAAGATATTGTCTACCAAGAGATTGGCTACTAAAAAAAGGGGGAGAAAACCCCCCCTGGCAACTCTTCTCAGCTGCGACTTTCATATTTTTAGTGTTAAGTTTTTATGCGCGAATAAATGTATAAATGTGAGAAAATGACTGCTTATCTATAGCATACAAGTTTCAGATTCAGCAGTGATTGTGATGCTACATAACCACAGATTGATGGCTCAGTACTTTGTTTCATGATCTCATTATATTTACGTAAATGTGCCCAAAAATCCGAAAACAAAATCTGTTTCAAAGCATTCCGCGGATAACGGATACACTTTTAACATTTATACATTAACTAAATCTTGTTCATTTTATAAAATATTTTCTTGTGTTAACATGCCAGTTTAGTAGTCTACGTATTTAGAAAACCTGCATGCGTAAACAGAAACTAGTAAATTTGTGTGTAAATTTGTGTGTTCTGCGACTAAACCTCGGCCGTGAAGACATCATGCCCATGTATGCCAGCGAAAACCAACACGTCTGAAAGGCATTGCCCTTCTTGTTGGCTGATGTACTCAACAAATACCTGTTGGAAAAGTTTCAGAATAAGCAGATGAGTCATCTTTGCTCTCTTGCGTTGGAACTTTGGCTGATTATCTCCTTGTGCTGGTTTATTTTCTTTGCAACGTTTGCCGTGAATATCAAAATCTTTTCTTTTGTTAGAAACTAACAAGAATGTAGGAGGAAGAATGTTTGGTTCTGGTGGATTTTTGAAGCTGTAAGGTTTTCGGAGCTACTGCTGACTTGTTGTTGTTGCTACGGCTATAGTAGTAGTAGTTGTTGTGGCTATAGTAGTAGTTGTTGTCCGTCTTCTTCGTCCGCTTTTGCTACTACTTCCACTACCGTTAATACCATTACTATGGCTACAATTATTATTATTAATACTACTACTATTATTGCTAGTCATGAAACTATTACTACTACTACTACTACTACTACTACTACTAGTGTATTACTGCTGCTATTACTATAGTTCTACTACTACTATCATTACACTACTACTACTACTACTACTACTACTACTACTACTACTACTACTACTACTACTGTATTACTGCTGCTCTGCGTTCTTCGTCTTCTCCTACTTCATCTTTCTGTCTCTTTCTTTCTTTCCTTGTTCTTCACATTTTTATGTGTATCTTTTCTTTCGTTCTTATATTCATGCAATATTAATACTTTTGACACTATTAAATTCTGAGCGATGTTTTATACTCCACTATTTCCTCCCCACCCCCCAACTCCAACCCCCACCCCACCCCCGCCCCACCCCACCCCAACATTCTCAGTTCTTGAGACAGTATCCTTTTCCATCTCTCTGTCACACTCTCTTTGTGACCTTGGTGTCTAAGGGCGTGCAAGTTGCTAGTGTTTTCGAGTATGTCATCCCTGAAAACACCCCCCCCCCTTTTCCCCCAATCCCTCTCCATCACTCCAACCACTGGCGCCTCTTCTGGCCCAGGCACAGAACACATGGGACCTAAGCGGGCTCCTGACCCGTTCATTTAACGACCGTAATCCAGGAGGGAAAGTATGGCATACCATTTTTTAAATGCACTCAGTGGTTCAACTTATCAGTGCATGCAGCAACACCAAGACTGGGAACTTGAGCTCGTTACAGCCGTTGCAGTCAAGATCTTGAAACACTGCCACTGAGCTGGATGGGGAGAGGGTTACAGAGATTAGACTGAACTCCAGGAACACATCTGATGAATGCGTCCTATCATTAAATTCATTACCGCAGAAATACATCTATGTACGTTCTGTTTAACCGAAGGGAAGCAACGAGACAGCCTGTTTCCCAGCAAACAGCTGGAAGGTTTGGCATGGTGTTATGCACACCCTTCTAGAATATTCGTCTCTGAACTAAAAACGTGCTGTAGGAAACAGCATAGTAATTTAATGTATCTCACCTATGACGTACGGTTGCTAAGGAGACAGGGGCAATTACCGCAGTAAGGTGGGTAAACTCGTTAAAAGAATGAACGCCAGAAACCCGTTGCTTTTTCTGTGAGCCAGCGCCCGTGGGAAAGCAATTTGTTCCGTTTCTTTGATGTTCCCTTTCTCTTTTTTGGATGACTGTGGAAATCATTCTTCTTTGCTATAAATAACATTACTAACACAAACATAGCAAGGGGATAAAATTATTAGCTGATTTATATTATCATAGCTTATGATGAAGCTGGTTAACATAATAAAGGACAATATCACATTAACAGAAAGGGATACAAATGCAGGAAAAATAAAACAACGAAAACAACCCCAATATTTCGACCAAAACCTTTCTGCAGGGACAACAGGAAAGGCATCAGAACAAATAAACGCAAAGACGAAAATGAGAACTCTTTTATATTTGATAGATCCTGTCTGAGTTTAGCATAAAGGAAGAGGAAGTGAATAGTTTTAGCTAAATTTAAACACACAGCACGTGAGACATAATGAATGCACAGTTGTGATTCACTAACGATATAAAGAAACGTGAAGAAAAGACGTATGTGAAGTAAATAAAAGCATTTTAAAAATATGTATCTTTGCTGTTCTCCCAGAGTCGCTGGTGCACTGTTTTCACAGAGTTACTTGTCTCCCAGAGTCGCTGGTGCACAGAGTTTTTACAGAATCGCTGGTACACAGGTTTTTCACAGAGTCGCTGGTGCACAGATTTTTCACAGAGCGCTGGTGCACAGAGTTTTCACAGCTACTTGTCTCGCAGAGTCGCTGGTGCACTGTTTTCACAGAGTTACTTGTCTCACAGAGTCGCTGGTGCACATATTTTTCACAGAGTAGCTGGTGCACAGAGTTTTCACGGCTACTTGTCTCCCAGAGTTGCTGGTGCACAGAGTTTTCACAGCTACTTGTCTCCCAGAGTCGCTGGTGAACTGTTTTCACAGCGTTACTTGTCTCCCAAAGTCGCTGGTGCACAGATTTTTCACAGAGTCGCATGTGCACAGAGTTTTCATAGCTTTACTTGTCTTCCAAAGTCGCTGGTGCACAGATTTTTCACAGAGTCGCTGGTGCATAAGGTTTTCGCAGAGCCGCTGGTGCACAGTTTTCATGGAGTTACTTGTCTCCCAGAGTTTCTGGTGCACAGATCTTTCACCGAGTTACTTGTCTCCCAGTGCCGCTGGTGAACAGAATTTTCCAAGAGTCTATGATGCACAGAGTTCTCCCAGAGTCTCTGGTACACATAGTTCTCCCAGAGTCGCTGGTGCACAGAGTTTTCATAGAGTTTCTTGTCTTCCAAAGTCACTAGTGCACAGAGTTTTCACAGAGTTACTTGTCTCTCAGGGCCGCTGGCTAAACGTCCTCTGCGCAAGAAGATTCTCTCAGTGTTGCTGAACTAACTTCGTCTCTACGCAAGTCTCTTTCCCTGGGAATGATAATTGTGAAGCTCCTTGCTAAATCAAACCCACGCACTTAATGCCATCCGCGACCTTCACTTTCAGGCAGACTGCAACATCCTTAAGGCGACCAGCCGTGAGACATTCAACTCTTTGTCCAACTTTATTCTCTTCTCCCAACCAAGTCCCTTTCTGACTAAGCGAGTCCCCAAAAGTACTTTCTTTGATCTGAAATTAATTACAGTAATTATTCTTTTTATATACCTGAATTTTCTGTTATACAATTAACAAGCCACAGCCCAAAATTTTCATTCCCAAAAATGTTATGTTAAATGCTTTGTGACGAATTCTTGATCTAATGAAGAATAACGAACAGAAAAGTCGTTGATATTACAAGGATAAGTGCGCGGTCGAGGGTTCGAATCCCCACCTGAGCGGGATTTTTTTTCCGACCAATACGGCCCTGAGGTCGACCCAGCCTCGTAAAATGGGTACCAGAGAAAATCTGGGAAGTAAAGGCAGCGAGGAAAGGAACTGGTCACCCTACCTCATACGCTGATGACCCAGCATAATGAGGTCTCTAACGCTTCACCCCCTACGGCATTTGAAATGCTATGGGACTATCTTTACTTTTTTAAGTGCGCGGTGATTTTGATTGACTATAACTATAAGCCCACAGAGACTTTTATTAAAATTCTCAGTTAGCTTACTAAAACATTTATTACTACCAGCAAGGTCTACGTCCGTACCGATTCAGATCATGAAAGATTTATTGCGCGTTGAAACGTATGAATAATGTCATGATAATGAACTGAGATTATTAACACACTGAGACAGGCGAATACCATCAAGAATAAGACATTGATATTATTAACACACTGAGACAGACGAATACCATCAAGAATAAGACATTGATATTATTAACACACTGAGACAGTCGAATACCATCAAGAATAAAACACTGATATTAACACACTGATAAAGACAAATACCATCAAAATTAAAACATTGAGACTATTAACATACTGAGGCAGACGAGTATCATCAAGATTAAGACACTGAAATTATTAACTCTAAGCCAGATCAATGCCATCAAGATTAAGACATTGATATTATTAACACACTGAGCCCGACGAATCCCATCAAGAATAAGACATTGATATTATTAACACACTGAGCCCGACGAATGCCATCAAGATAAAGACACTCAGATTATAAACACACTGAGACAGACAAAAGACCATCAAGATTAAGATACTGAGATTATTACCACACTGTGACAGATAAGTAAATATCATTAATATTATGACACACAATAGGGACATTGAATGTAGTATATATATTTTTTCCCTGTCCATTCGGTTCAGAGAAGCAGCCCACGCAAAATGTGTGTGTGTGTGGGGGGGGGGGAAAGTACAGAAACCTTAAATATGCCATTATATACAGCAAATCATCGAGCCCTCTCAATATAACACAATATTTTAGTTCATTTATATTGTTCAGGATGATTGTTATTATTGAATGTTCTATTATCATCACATCTCACCTTGGTACATCACACGTCGAAGTTTCACATACATGGCAATAGAAGATTTCTCATGAACATTTCACTGATTCATTTTAATTTGACAAATAATATCAATATGATCAATACGTATAGCTGATAACTCACTTGTAATAATAGGCATAGGCACGATTATACACATTTCATTATTTTCATCATAGTAGCACGAAATCTCACAAAATCACAATATCAAAATTCTCATAATTCTCATAGCAGTATTTAAGCAGCGTTCACAATATTCAGTAATACAAAAGCTCTTGGTAACAATTACTGTACGATCTCTTGCTACACTAGTTCAATCTAACACTATGTCTCTATCTCTACATTTCTCTTGCTGAATGCCTCTTCCCCTCCTCTCTGCGTCTCTCTCTCTTTCTCCTCCTCTCTCAGACCCCTATCTGCTCTCCTCTTCTTCCTCCCTTTTTTCCACCTGTCTACCTCTCCTTTTATATTCGTAAATTCTGACCACGCCAAAACCGGTCGCAACTGGCGTCTTCACTTTATTCTCTTTCATCTCCGTCGTCTAATTGTTACCTCCCATTAACAAGTCCACCATCTCTTTCATGTTACCTGCTTCGGGACCTGGTCCGTTCTCTGTTCAGTCTTTGATCTACTGGTCAATTGTTCCCCCTGGGCTACTGCATGTGCGCGCGAAGTCGCACCTCTCGAACTGGACCACTCTCACGATCTATCAGATCTATCGATACGGTTTTACCTTTGATCAGGTCTTTGAAGTACCGAGTATCCGTTCCTCGCTCCTCTAACTATAACTTCTCTGCCCCCCAATACATTCTTTATTCCTGATCATGTCACTAATAATAATAATAATAATTATAATAATAATAATAATAACTATAATCATTACTTACAAGGCTATGCTACATACCTCCCCTCGTTTAAGTCATATTGTTAACATTATGACTCAAAAAAAAACTAGCAAAGTGCCTTGTAAGTAATGAGCTACCAAAATGTATTTCCATGTGGACCACAGTACCAACAAAAATCACTTTGCGGTCACCTCCCCTCGTTTAAGTCAGAATGTTAACGGTACCGACTACATCTCCATAAACATGGTAACCACATTCTGTCAATATACCATTCATAATTATCATAAGAAGAAAACATGTATCACCATATTTGTATCTTGTTCAAAAAAATTTCCAGTAAGACATTAATTCATGTCTGCTCTTCTACATCAAAATGATGTCTCATACACACTCAAGAAAAAGAAAAGCATACATTCTTTCAAATGACCAAAAAATACTGTCATTACATTTGAGGCCCAACCTCAAAACGAATCACTTTATTGCCCTTATGATGAATTTTCAGTCGACAAACCTCCCGTTTCTCATCATCAGTGGCAACCATAGGATATCTCATACACATTCCCTGATACATACTCAGTTTGAAAATGTGATGTACTGGTTCCTGAAAGACCAGAATACTCCCATCGTATTCTCACGAAATTTGTTCCACTGACTTCAATTATTTTAATTTTCAGTCGACAAACCTGCCGTTTCTCATCATCAGCGGCAACCATAGGATATCTCATACACATTCCCTGATACATACTCAGTGTGAAATGTGATGTACTGGTTCCTGAAAGACCAGAATACTCCCATCGTATTCTCACGAAATTTGTTCCACTGACTTCAATTATTTTACCCCCCAAGTACTCCTCTATCATGATAACTCTTGGGTCTCCATCCTCTATGCCAACCATTTTTAGTGGTGAGGGTATCCTCGTATTGATAATCACAACACAACCTTCTCGGTTCCACTAAACAATCTGGCAACACCCAAACATCTCACCCTACTCTTCTTAATACAAATGAAAAGTTTGTTTCCATATCTCAAAAAAATATTGTATATGCACTTCATTCATCATACAAAAAATATGCAATATTACATTATTATTCACCATACAAAAGATACATAGAGTGTTATGCTACTAACACTCTCAATTTCTGAGCATTTCAACATTAAAAATACCCTAGTAGCAATGTAAAAAAATGTACATCATCAATGCGAGCCATATTAGTCTCGTCTCATAAACATAAAAAAATTAAGTCACATTATCCTCAAGATATGTATACCTGTATGTACATCAGTTTGAAACCTTTGCATCCCCAAAAAAAATGTAGCAACCTCGTAATTGTGCTCCTGTCAACCTACCAGCATTTATAAGATGTAAAGTTAATAAACCCTTATGGTAAATAAAAAGAAAGCACACATCCTCTTGATTCCTCACATCAGTAAAAAGAATAGTAATGATCATTTTACTCTGTCGCTTCTTCTGTTATATTTCTTATTTTGAAATTTCATCTGCTCAGTACATTTCTGGTTTTTCCTAAATCACATCGGTTCAACAGTCTGGCACGTGATCGCTAGTAGTCAATACTTCTCATTGTGGCCGCTTATACGCCAGGTCGTCTCCTCCCAATTGTCAGGAATAGGCACGGGCACCATTATAACAATGTTTTATTTCAATTTTTATTGTTCATTATTATTGTTATTATTGAATGTTCTATTATCATCACATCTCACCTTGGTACATCACACGTCGAAGTTTCACATACATGGCAATAGAAGATTTCTCATGAACATTTCACTGATTCATTTTAATTTGACAAATAATATCAATATGATCAATACGTATAGCTGATAACTCACTTGTAATAATAGGCATAGGCACGATTATACACATTTCATTATTTTCATCATAGTAGCACGAAATCTCACAAAATCACAATATCAAAATTCTCATAATTCTCATAGCAGTATTTAAGCAGCGTTCACAATATTCAGTAATACAAAAGCTCTTGGTAACAATTACTGTACGATCTCTTGCTACACTAGTTCAATCTAACACTATGTCTCTATCTCTACATTTCTCTTGCTGAATGCCTCTTCCCCTCCTCTCTGCGTCTCTCTCTCTTTCTCCTCCTCTCTCAGACCCCTATCTGCTCTCCTCTTCTTCCTCCCTTTTTTCCACCTGTCTACCTCTCCTTTTATATTCGTAAATTCTGACCACGCCAAAACCGGTCGCAACTGGCGTCTTCACTTTATTCTCTTTCATCTCCGTCGTCTAATTGTTACCTCCCATTAACAAGTCCACCATCTCTTTCATGTTACCTGCTTCGGGACCTGGTCCGTTCTCTGTTCAGTCTTTGATCTACTGGTCAATTGTTCCCCCTGGGCTACTGCATGTGCGCGCGAAGTCGCACCTCTCGAACTGGACCACTCTCACGATCTATCAGATCTATCGATACGGTTTTACCTTTGATCAGGTCTTTGAAGTACCGAGTATCCGTTCCTCGCTCCTCTAACTATAACTTCTCTGCCCCCCAATACATTCTTTATTCCTGATCATGTCACTAATAATAATAATAATAATAATAATAATAATAATAATAATAATAACTATAATCATTACTTACAAGGCTATGCTACATCAAGACGTCTATTTATCCCCTTAACACTGAACTCTATATGAGGAAGGAGACAAAGATACTCAGCTCACAGAATGAGGGTTCCCGAATACAAAACGCCCATCAGAAGTTCTTCACGGACAAAAAAAACTTCCTAATGACAGAAAACGTAACAGAATCTGAACATGTTTACACGGACCAAGAGTATGCCCCATGTTTTGCTCCAAATGCCAAACTCGAGACAAAGAGAGGAAAAGAAAACTATGGCAAGTTACATCATTTAAAGAAAAGAAACAAAAGTAGCATTCTGTACTGTTCAAGTTATTCCAGATGCCCTTTGTTGGTCGTCCTTTTTTTTTATCAAACTCATTTCAAAGATAACGCAGCATTTCCAGGTAGTTATCTTCTAGAAACTGAGTTGTAGATCAAATACATGGTAATTTCGCGGAATTAGGCATGGGACTGTCTTATGCTGTCTTCCTTTAACTTTCCTTGTTTTGGTGTTTGGTTTTTATTTTTTTCTCCCATGTATATTATTTTTTTTTCTCTTGAGTTGTCCAATTTTTTCCTATTCCTTTTTCTTCTGTTTTGTTGTTTTTCTTCATATTTTAAAAACCTCTTTTCATCATCATCATCATCATCATCATCATGTTCCCGTCTTCTGTATGAAGGCTGGAGGTAATGAATCTCCAGTTTCCTCACTCCCTCACCTGGTGATGCACTCACTCAGTCTGTGTCCTGTCCAGTCTCACATCTTATCTTTCCATGCACATCTCTGTCTACCTCTCACTCTTTTTTCCTTTTATCTTTCCTTCTAGTATTGTATTCAGTATATTATTATGTCTTTTGATATGGTTAAAGTATTTTTTATCCCTATTTCTTTGAAAAGTTCACACTGAACTTGTAGCTTTCTAAAACTTGTATATTTGTTATATTCGCGTTACATGATATATAATCTAATTTCATATAGATGCACATTCCTGTTGCATTTATCATTTTACTTATTCTGTTTTCAAGTTTCTTCTCCATATAGTTGAACATAATAGATAAATCATTTTCTGACTTTTGACGTGTTCAAAACTACCGACTTTTTGGCCTACATTCTACTGTTTGTAGGCCAGTAGGATACATCGTTCAGGACTATGTCAGCTATGATATACTGAGACCCACCTAATGACCCACTGAAGCGAACCAAGAAGCTAAGCTTGGATGCTCGACAAAGGAATTATAAACAGAGCCCAGTTTATGAAAGGGGCGGAAGTACAGATTTGGACTATAACAGCGCATATACTCGTAGACGCAAATAATTTTACGCTAAAATTCATCTTACAAAAAGTATTCTTATGAAACATATTTACATTTATTGTCCTGTATTTAATTTATGCTGCGATCAGAGCAAAATAATTCGTGTTCCGGGTCTGCAGTATTCTCATAGAACATTAGCTTGTTGAGCAGTGATCTCTTTTAATCTTCGTGAGAGATCAGCAAGTTTTGTCCGCTTCTGACATGTGACCACATATAATATTTTGTGAGCTGTTTTTTTTCCCTTTTGTTGTGCAATTCAGGAAATATGTTTTGATTTGAATTTTAAGTAGTACGATATACTCTGTTTTCACTTGAAGTTTAATATCTTCTGTTTAGTAGTACGATATACTCTGTTTTCACTTGAAGTTTAATATCTTCTGTTTAGTAGTACGATATACTCTGTTTTCACTTGAAGTTTAATATCTTCTGTTTAGTAGTACAATATACTCTGTTTTCACTTGAAGTTTAATATCTTCTGTTTAGTAGTACGATATACTGTTTTCACTTGAAGTTTAATATCTTTTGTTTAGTAGTACAATATACTCTGTTTTCACTTGAAGTTTAATATCTTCTGTTTAGTAGTACGATATACTCTGTTTTCACTTGAAGTTTAATATCTTCTGTTTAGTAGTACGATATACTCTGTTTTCACTTGAAGTTTAATATCTTCTGTTTAGTAGTACGATATACTCTGTTTTCACTTGAAGTTTAATATCTTCTGTTTAGTAGTACAATATACTCTGTTTTCACTTGAAGTTTAATATCTTCTGTTTAGTAGTACAATATACTCTGTTTTCACTTGAAGTTTAATATCTTCTGTTTAGTAGTACGATATACTGTTTTCACTTGAAGTTTAATATCTTTTGTTTAGTAGTACAATATACTCTGTTTTCACTTGAAGTTTAATATCTTCTGTTTAGTAGTACGATATACTGTTTTCACTTGAAGTTTAATATCTTTTGTTTAGTAGTACAATATACTCTGTTTTCACTTGAAGTTTAATATCTTCTGTTTAGTAGTACGATATACTGTTTTCACTTGAAGTTTAATATCTTCTGTTTAGTAGTACGATATACTGTTTTCACTTGAAGTTTAATATCTTCTGTTTAGTAGTACGACATACTGTTTTCACTTGAAGTTTAATATCTTCTGTTTAGTAGTACGATATACTGTTTTCACTTGAAGTTTAATATCTTCTGTTTAGTAGTACGATATACTGTTTTCACTTGAAGTTTAATATCTTCTGTTTAGTAGTAAGACATACTGTTTTCACTTGAAGTTTAATATCTTCTGTTTAGTAGTACGATATACTCTGTTTTCACTTGAAGTTTAATATCTTCTGTTTAGTAGTACGATATACTCTGTTTTCACTTGAAGTTTAATATCTTCTGTTTAGTAGTACGATATACTCTGTTTTCACTTGAAGTTTAATATCTTCTGTTTAGTAGTACAATATACTCTGTTTTCACTTGAAGTTTAATATCTTCTGTTTAGTAGTACGATATACTGTTTTCACTTGAAGTTTAATATCTTTTGTTTAGTAGTACAATATACTCTGTTTTCACTTGAAGTTTAATATCTTCTGTTTAGTAGTACGATATACTGTTTTCACTTGAAGTTTAATATCTTTTGTTTAGTAGTACAATATACTCTGTTTTCACTTGAAGTTTTATCTTCTGTTTAGTAGTACGATATACTGTTTTCACTTGAAGTTTAACATCTTCTGTTTAGTAGTACGATATACTGTTTTCACTTGAAGTTTAATATCTTCTGTTTAGTAGTACGATATACTGTTTTCACTTGAAGTTTAACATCTTCTGTTTAGTAGTACGATATACTGTTTTCACTTGAAGTTTAACATCTTCTGTTTAGTAGTACGATATACTGTTTTCACTTGAAGTTTAATATCTTCTGTTTAGTAGTACAATACTCTGTTTTCACTTGAAGTTTAATATCTTCTGTTTAGTAGTACGATATACTCTGTTTTCACTTGAAGTTTAATATCTTCTGTTTAGTAGTACGATATACTCTGTTTTCACTTGAAGTTTAATATCTTCTGTTTAGTAGTACGATATACTCTGTTTTCACTTGAAGTTTAATATCTTCTGTTTAGTAGTACGATATACTGTTTTCACTTGAAGTTTAATATCTTCTGTTTAGTAGTACAATATACTCTGTTTTCACTTGAAGTTTAATATCTTCTGTTTAGTAGTACAATATACTCTGTTTTCACTTGAAGTTTAATATCTTCTGTTTAGTAGTACGATATACTGTTTTCACTTGAAGTTTAATATCTTTTGTTTAGTAGTACAATATACTCTGTTTTCACTTGAAGTTTAATATCTTCTGTTTAGTAGTACGATATACTGTTTTCACTTGAAGTTTAATATCTTTTGTTTAGTAGTACAATATACTCTGTTTTCACTTGAAGTTTAATATCTTCTGTTTAGTAGTACGATATACTGTTTTCACTTGAAGTTTAACATCTTCTGTTTAGTAGTACGATATACTGTTTTCACTTGAAGTTTAATATCTTCTGTTTAGTAGTACGATATACTGTTTTCACTTGAAGTTTAACATCTTCTGTTTAGTAGTACGATATACTGTTTTCACTTGAAGTTTAACATCTTCTGTTTAGTAGTACGATATACTGTTTTCACTTGAAGTTTAATATCTTCTGTTTAGTAGTACGATATACTCTGTTTTCACTTGAAGTTTAATATCTTCTGTTTAGTAGTACAATATACTCTGTTTTCACTTGAAGTTTAATATCTTCTGTTTAGTAGTACAATATACTCTGTTTTCACTTGAAGTTTAATATCTTCTGTTTAGTAGTACAATATACTCTGTTTTCACAGGCCACCACTGGTTGTGCTACTTTGAATAAACGTTTGTGGAGTCCAAAGAGAACTAAATGGTGATTTGTGACCATGCTACTGCGAGATAAAGGTTTTAGACAGTTGCTTCTGCTGACGTAAACACTCAAGTCTGTTTTTTCCAAGAAACCAGTATTTGAAACAACCGGGAGTTTCCATAAAAACACGCTCACTTTGCAAGCAATTGTATGGAGAACTAAATATTGAGATTTACGTGGAACGAGGTTGGTCATTACTAGAAACAAATTAAAGGAAGTTTTTCATCCATCGAAAGTCAAAAATGGCCACAGGAACACGCCTGGTGCAGGAGATCAGTGACCAGTTCCTTAACTGCAAAATCTGCTTCGAGAACTTTAGAGACCCCAAAACGCTGTCCTGCTTGCACACTTTCTGCTGCGCCTGCTTGCAACATCAGTACGACCAAGAAGTGAGCAGCCGGGCAAGCAGGTACGCTATCTCTATCTACAACAGACAGGTGACGTGTCCTCTGTGTCGGAAGAAAACTGATCTGCCTGCAGGCGGGGTGAAACGACTTCCTGACAACTTTCTGGTGTCCAACCTAACAGAGGTCCTTGCCAAGAGGTATCAAGAAACTAGTGCTTGAATAACTAGTGGAATGCATACGTTTACTACTACTACTACTACTACTACTACTACTACTAATAATAATAATAATAATAATAATAATAATAATAATACGACTACTACTACTACTAATAATAATAATAATTCTTTATACCTTAAAATTATTCTAAAGCAAGTATATTTTCCCGGTATCCTTCCTTTCGCTCTACAGTATTCGGGGGAGGTTAACCATTTTCTCATTCGCACGTCTCAGAAGAACGGCTAGAGACTTCTTGCAATGCTCCTTTAGGGTGGGCTACCACCTTGTCTTTTTTTCAGTTCCATTTGTGTAACGTTTTTTTTTTAAAATTTAAATTATAATCCTTTTTTTTATCCTAGGGACTTGTCCCACTCTGTGACGGTGCTTGAGATACTGTTGAAAGATTCTCAGTTTTGTGCTTTTCTTTCTTCGCCTGAGAAATTGGTAGGGAGAAACTTTGAAAGTGCTGCACTAAAGTTGTCTCCACTTGGTGATCTGCTCCTTGCGTATTTACGTGCTCCATACTGCTAGAAATGTAGCAGCGAAGCAGGGGATGCCATCAAAGAGATGCGCGGAGCTACACTGTCCACTACTTTAGGATTTCTTCCTCAGGATTTTAACAGTATCTTACCCTGCTAGCCAGGGACATGCCTAAAGCATGCACAAGCCAGTGGACTTGACAGCCGTAAGTGCTGTCACACCACAAAAGACGTAGTTGAAGTGACTTGTATAAGCGTGCACCAGGCCACATCAGTTCAGCCGCTGTCGAAACAGTTTCATTATGAATATAAAGTAGAACAGTACAAACAACTTTGATCTTTTCAGTAAATGCAGCATGTCCTCCGTGATAAATGATTTCGTTTGCTCAGCCATTGTCTTCAAAAGCTGATCTTCTGGTTCCTCTTGTATGATCTTTGTACTGTATTATAAGTACATAAATTAAAATCAGTAAAGTTCTTCTTCTGGTTAAGTAGATTTTATTAACGAAGTTCAAAACTTGAAGTTAATATTCTTAAGTTCGCCGACTGCATGATTTCATTTCAATGGAACAGTCAGAATTCATTCGTCTGTACTCGTCGTTTCATTGCTTCTTAAGCACAGTTAGCAGCTCATTGGTTTATCACCTTCCAGGACAGTATCCAAGGTGCCTCCATGTGAGATATGTTCTACTGTTCGCTCTAAGAACGTGGACGCCTGCAGTAAATGTCTGGACTGTACCAAGCTCTTGTGTAAGGCTTGTGTTGACCTTCACCTTGCCACTAAGGTGACACAGCACCACAGTCTCATTGATCTGGAAGGAGAAAAGGACATTCAATGCAAGGTGAGTGCCTCATTGCGTGATGCTGTTTAAATTTGTTTTCTTTCCAAGATAAAAATGGTCTGTGTTGAAATATGCATAGAAATTAACTTTAATTAAAGCTAATCTGTAGAAGATTAAGATGGCTGGAACTTGTAGCGAGAATGAATGACAACTGTATTCGTAATTTATGAAGGCAAACTTGTACAGGGAAGAAGACCACGAGGTAATCTACCTCGTAAACAGAAATTTCTAAATGTATGTAAGTCAAATATGAGGGGCTTTTCAACCAGCAACGAGGACTTGAGATGACAGACGGAAGATCGATAGCAATCCCGTGTGAGTGCAGTATTATATGAGGAGGAAACGAGGGCCAGATCTGAAGGAGGAAAAAAAACAGCAAAAACTCCCCGATCATTGCAATACAAATACTCCTGCTATTTCTGTGACCTAATATGCATATTCAGCTGTTTAGAAAATGATGATCAACAATGCCCACAACGAACATCTTTCTTTTTCTCAACCGTCTTATAAGACGACAGTAACAAAATATTTATTTAACGATAAAATTCTTACGTATATAAATGTGACTGACAAGATCTAGGAATTTCTGTGTGAAAGTTTTGTTATTTTATTCTCTGAGTAAACTACAATGTCTGTATTTAATCTCGAACAGTAACGCTGTTATTCCATACAAATCTTATTTGATTGTATGTTTCTGTGCATAATGTGAATTATACAGCAGGCTAGTTATATCTTCCTGCATAAGGTGAACCTCATTAGCAGGTAAAATATATGGCATGAAACAGGGGAAGCAATCATCAGTAGTTAAAATATGTGGCATAAAATAAAGGAAGCGAGGATCAGTAATTTAAAATATGTGGCATAAGACAGGGGAAATTATCATCAGTAGTTTAAAAGTTGTGGCATAAACAGGGGAAGCTATTATCAGTAGTTTAAAATATGTGGCATAAAACAGATGAAGCGAGCATTGCTCAAAAAAGATTCCAACCTCCGCTACTGTAACCGTACGAGAAGACGAGCCGAAAATGAAACAAAAATGAATATATCCAGTGGTTGACTGAAAATAATGCTTGGAAGAAAAAGCTGTATCAAAGTGGTTAATTGGTTCCATATGTTTATCTCTCGACAAAGCTATGGGTTGCTCTGTGAATTCAACTGTTGGCAGAAGTACTTCATGCACATCTCATATTTTTCCATCCATCTTTTCTTCTGGGATCTGGTTTGTGCACATGGTAAGACCGTAAAAAAACGCAGATTTGAAGGATGCGGTTTAACTCGTTCACTCCAATACAGCAGTCTATGCTGTTAACTCGTTCACTCCCATACAGCAGTGCGTGGCTATGCTGACCAATGCTTAGAGAGAGATTTAAACAAAGTCTAAATAAAATAAAAAGTTATGCGTTTCTAACCCAACCCATATTTCAAATTATAGAGTAACTTCCTTCCAGTTTCCTTCTACCAATATTTCTCATCACAATTTATGTTGACAGAGCTTGGAAATTATTTCAGGAGTGAAAGGGCTCAAGTCTGGAGATCATGTTAGCATGCACCGAGTGGAGTTTGTTGGTATTTATTTTATATAGATTTAATTTAAGATTCTATTCGGAGCACTAAAACTATGGTTTATCATTTGACTTTTTTAGCTTCAGAGCGTAATAATAGTAGTGTGAATTCTCTTTTAAAAGTATTTCTGTGAAATTCGTTCTTTCGCTTTCTTGACTAAACAGATTTGATTTTATTACCTCTTATTTGTACATTGAGCATTGATTTTACTTGAGTTTTATGATCTCAGTCAGTCATGTGCATGTCCCTTGGGGAACTTTGCCTCCCTAACAGCTCTCCTGTAGGCCTCTCGGTTTTAAGCAAGATGCTCTGCTGCTGATTCGTCCATTTGCAGATCATCAACGATGTCTTGCAGCCATCTTCGCCTTGGTCATCCTCTCTTTCTTTTTCCCATTAAGTACTCTTTCAAGACTGTCTTCTCTAAATTATCATGACGTTTAATATGTCAAAAATATTTAAATTTTCTCTTAATAATCTTCCTTACTAGCCAATTTTCTGCAATAATAAGTTCTTGTAGTATGGATATATTGGTTCTTTTTTTATGCCCATGATATTTGAAGGACTCTTGTGCAGCATTTACATTCAAAGGCATTTATGACAGTTTTATGACATAGTTTTATGACAGATCATTCTAATTTACAGGTTCACCCCGAGGAGAATGTCCGCTTTTATTGCGAGCCGTGCGACGAGTGTATATGTGTAGTGTGTGCCTTTCAACTGCATAGGGACCATGAGGTATGCTCTTTCAGTGACGGGTCTGTCAAGTACAGAAGCAGCCTGGAGACGCTTCTTGGCAAGTGCAGAGATCGGGTGAATGACGTCAGCTCTCGGCTTCGGGCTATAGACAAGTATGAGACTGTAGTGAAGGATGTGAAGGAGAGGATTCGAGATCTGGCTATAAGCTACATCTCCCAGGTATAAAGTGTCATATAATTATAAGCTACGTCTCCCAGGTATAAAGTGTCACATAATTATAAGCTACATCTCCCAGGTATAAAGTGTCATGTAATTATAAGCTATGTCTCCCAGGTATAATGTGTCATGTGACTATAAGCTACATTTCCCAGATATAAAGTGTCATGTGACTATAAGCTACATCTCTCCGGTATAAAGTGTCATGTTACATCTCTTTGGTATAATGTAACATCTTGCTGTAATTTATATCTAACAGATATAAATTGTCATCTGACTATAGGTTACATCTCCTGGGTATATCAGTAAAGTGTTATCAGGTTATACAAATTTACATCTTCAGATATGAAGTGTCTTCCGGTATAAGTTATATCTTCCAGATATAAAGTGCTATTTTTGGCCGCAAGTTGCGTATCCTAGGTATTAAGTGTTATCTGACCATAAATTGCATCTCCCAGAAATAAAGTACCATCTGCTGTAATTTACATTTCCCAGGTGTAAAGTACCATTTGGTTAAAAGTTAATCTCCCAGATATAAAATATCCTGCTAAAGTGTCCAAGATCTGCATGGGAAAAACTGATTTTCAGCCTGTCCTTCGAGTATTTCAGCAAAAACTTCAATAACATAGAGACAGAAAATAAGTTACAAACACAGAGTTATTAATGAGTCTGTGAAATATTTCAAACTTCGCAACAAAGAAAATGTGTAATGGATCGTGATTATTCTTATGCCGGGAGAAAGATAAACTCTTCAAGTATTAAATAAAGCCCAGCTCAGAGCTTTCGTAGTTTGCTGTTAGGAGGAAACAGAAGCAAATGTGGCGTTTTGTAAACGTGAGCAGTCATTTTGCGGTTGTAATACGCAAGAACTTCGTCCGTTGTGACTGTGCAGCGACGATTTCAAGTGGAATACAGAAGGCAGCTCTTCGACTGTATCAAGAAGTGGTATGTGAAATTCCAGGATGAAGGCGGGGACTTCGCTGGTAAGCTTCTCTAACACTATTCACAGTTTCTTCGCTTGGTCCTGGACGTCCCTGTCGAGGAGCTGTGCACAGACAACCTTCATCCTGAAATTTCGCTTACCGCTTCTTGATACTGTTAAAAACAGGTGCGGCCTTCTGGAATTTCGCTTGAAATCGTCGCTGCATTGTCACAACGGGCGAGGTTCTTGCGTATTCCAAAATAGAAAATGACTGCTCACGTTTACTGAACGTCATATTTGCTACTGTTGTCTCCTAGGACCAAACAACAGGAGCTCTGCGCGCGGACTTTATTAAAAAAACTAGAAGAGTTTCTCTCTCTCTAAAACTAGAAGAGTTTCTCTCTCTCTCTCTCTCTCTCTCTCTTTGTGTAAGAATAATAATGATCAATTACATAATTTATTTGTTACGAATTTTTGAAATGTTTAATGGACTTATGAATAATCCTGTATAAAAGTGTTTTGTGAAAGTTTCATGTAGTTTCTACTACTCTCAAACCGCATGTTAAATTATGGAATTCCAAATTAGTTGCACCTGCCTATTCTGAAGCAGATCCCAGGATATTATTTTTGTCAGAGAGTATTGTTTCATGTAAATAATATCGTGTTCTACGTTTTTAAATTCTCTTATATTTTGTAATCACAGGTTCGAGCCAAAGAGAAAGAGCTGATGAGACGAATAGAAGAAGAATATGGAGGAGAGATTAAGGATTTTGTGGACCAAAAACAGCTACTGCAGGAAAACTTGGACGAGCTACAGAGTACCTGCAACTTGACGGACATTATGCTTAAGGACAAGGGAGTGGAGCTTCTGCTAATTAAGAAAGAAATTGAAGGAAAGATGACCCAGTTATTAGAGCCACCCCTGCCGGAGATGCCTTCGGATCCGAAATATGATGTGAGGTTTGTGCCTGGAGATGTAGCCTTAGGCCGTCTTTCGTTCGGAAATGAGGAAAATAAAGAGCACGACATCTTAGATGATGAGATTCTTCTGAAGAAAATGAAGATGCAAGAATCCACCGCAAGTAATGGAAGCTTATCCGTGTCACAGACTAATGAACCAGACGTTATAACAAACACAGCACAGAATGAGAAGTGTAAAACAAAAGAAATGTTTACATCCATGAGGTCGGACATGAGAGCCGGGTTTTGCAACACAAACTCACAGACAGAAGCAAAGTCCCTAGTTTCTCGTGACACGTGCACAAACAAAGTGGAGACTCGAGAAAGGGGGGTCTTCGCTAGAGTTTCCGACATGAAAGCGAGGGGTACAATGACTGAGAGATCGGATGTTCGTTCGCTAAAATGTCAGACTGATCAAGTGGACTCTAAGGAAATGTCTAGTGACCTGCCAAATACTGACTCAGGAAGCAGGCAGCCTTTTCCATCTACATTGGCAAAATCTGGGATTGTATCTTCTGGACCATCTACAAAACACGGCTATTCGGGAATCATTCAGTGCAATGAAGATATCAGGTCTATCGAACTACCAGGAGCTGAATCAAGGAGAGGAGCGAATGCCACTGGTGATTTTCATCAGACAGATTCAAGAGGAAACTACAGACCAGCTCCAGATCTGTTACCAACTTCAGTTGGTTTTTCCAACTTTTCTTACACGCCCAGTCGCGGTATAAGAAGCATTAAAACCCAAACTGAAAAGTCTGCACCAGAGGTAGACCTAACAGCAAACTCAGCAGACAAAGAGTTTGTAAACAGTAATGTACAAAAGCCAACGGAAGCGGAGAATCTGAGACAGGAAAATGAGACACCTGCTCCCTTACGCATTAGAGAGCGACCGCGGCGCGTACGCACCGTAGACACTGGTGTCTTGCCAGTTCATCAGGCTAAAAGAATACAGGACATGACAGATAGCGCAACTTTACCTGGAAATATTCATTTCCGTGATGCAGGTGTTCATGTAAGCTGTGATATCTCCAGCAAAGACACTCAGACGACTTCAGTCAAACGAGACGATTCAGGAACTTCCACTGATCGTAAGAGCCAGTTAGTCAGATCAACATCCACCCAGGCCATTAGCATGACTGACAAGGACACAAGCACGCCCGTCGTTACATCCGAGAACAAGATCACCTGGACTGAACCAACACCCACCTCTGACAGAGCAACATCTACAGTGGCTACAAAAACTCAGGAGCGTTGCACTGGAACAGTTCCTGTCAAAAGTGGAGATATCGGCATTCAGGTAAAACCTTACTCCAGCGCCGCCTTTACCAATACCCCAGTTGTTTCATCCTCGGACCAAGAATCTCAGACCATTATAGAAACCATTGACCAGGGAACTATACCAGACGCAGACATCGAGGTTCGTTATTCCAGAAAGGACAAAGTAGACGAGATAATGGACAGCTCTGTAGACTTTATAACACCACCACAGTCGCCAGGTAAATCACAGGTTAAAACTGTGGACAAAGCAACTGACCCTGTCAGAATACCTTGCTTTTCCAAGTCAACTGAAACCGTGAAAGTGGCCATGATGACATCATTCACAGAAACGACATGTGTTAAGTTTGTTGACAAAGACACCTCCACAAGCGTAACAAAGACCAACGATCAATGGACAGCAACACCACAGCCTCAACTTATCAGCACAGGAGTGACCCCGCCTATTCCTGCCACTCTGGACGTAGGCGTGGCTACAAACATTACATTAACAGACGACCAAGCTACTTGTACGGATGTGAAAGCTTTCAGGGACTCTCATACGGAAACTATAGTGGTTGTATGTGACAATGAAACTCTCACAGAAACCATCAAACAAGCGGACGCCCAAACCAGCGTGGAAATTCACACGGACAACCAGGAATGCGAGACAGACATTACAGAAAACATTGACCAGTCCTCAATGACAGAGCGTTACAGTCCTAGAGATACAGTTCATACAGGCACCAGGTCCAGACAGTGCGAAGCACCCGTACTCCACAACAAGGAAACTAACACTAGTCGTAGACGGAGAAAATCCAAAGAAAGTCAGACTTTGTTTAGCCCCAATTTGTGCTCTTTCTGCGGTTGCACATACGCTAGCCATGGGCAGGATAACACTGCTCCCTTGAGCGGTTCTTCTGCAAGTGGAACCGTGTTTGAAGATCTCCTGGGGCCTTCTCTGAAGGCGTTCAAGGACAGTTCCACAATGCCACATCCCTTAGACACCCAGGACGTAGGGACAATGGCGATCTCGTGCGTGACATGCCAGCACGAGTTCCACGAGACAGCCATACAGACATCACATCCTAAGCTTTATGACAAGTCCTCAGCCACGTCCTTTGAACTTGACCTGGATTTTTTAGAGCGTGCACTCAGCAGGGAATACCAAGTGAGTATGACACCCTCTACATGACTTGTGGTTATAAGTGTACTGTTTCATACTTGTGATTTTAAATCTACTGTTTCATATTTGGGGTTATAAGTCTACTGTTTCATACTTGTGGTTATAAATCTACTGTTTCATACTTGTGTGACAAAATAGTTATTTCTTTTCACAGTAGTAAAAACATTTACTTTATAAGACTTGTTATATATATATATATATATATATATATATATATATATATATATAGTTACTCTCATAAAACCACGAAACTTGAAATTTTCAATTCCTGTGTGATCCCAGTGTTAACATACGGTTGTGAGAGTTGGAAATAAACCAGTCTACTCAATCAAAGACTTCATGCATTTGAGAACAAATGTCTCCGTAGACTATTGAACATCAGATGATCCGACTTTAAATCGAACGAGTCAATAAGACAGGAATGGAACCAAGTCTACGTATCAAGATACATCAAAAGACGTCGACGAGCCTATCTCGGCCTCGTTCTCAGAATGGACGAGTCCAGACTCCCTCGCCAAGCCCTCACATGGTCTGCGAAGGGCAAAAGAAAGCAAGGCAGGCCAAGGGAGACTACGTAGAACCATCACTAGAGAGAGTACAACTTTGAGCTTCAAGTCCACCCAAGACCTACAGCGGGCGGCGGCGAGTCGTCAGACATGGAAAGATATGATTTCCGCCCTATGAGCCAGTGTTGGCCCTAAAGGAATGTCAGTCAATCAGTCAATCTCTTATATATTTCTGAAAGTCAAAATGTTTTCTCGTTCGGACATATTTGAGAATTTTTTTCCCTTTCTTATAAAGGTCTTGACTTCTTCTTCTTCTTCTTTCTTCTTCTTTCTTCTTCTTCTTTCTTCTTCTTCTTCTTCTTCTTTCTTCTTCTTCTTTCTTCTTCTTCTTCTTCTTTCTTCTTCTTCTTCTTCTTCTCTCTCTATTTTAGACTGATCTTACAGACACCGAATACAGTTAATTGTTTATTTTGAATAGTCTTGACATTTTGGTCTAGTAGATAGTCCGTATATATGTATTTAGCTACTGCTGTACTGAGTGAATGGATAAGAGCTAAATGTAAATTTTATATTTTATTTTATGTCTCTCAGCTTCATGAACAGCATATTTGTAGACTGTTTCGAATAGAGTGAAAGATGTATGATAAAGGGAGAATGTCAGATGGGCCTGCGTGCCCAATTTTTAACCATTCTGACATAAAGATCAATCAATCAATCAATCTCTTTCTCTCTCTCTCTCTCTCTCCCTGTTTATTTCTCTCTCTCTCTCTCTGTCAGTATCAAACTGTGTGTGCCCGTCTCTCTCTCTCTTTCTCTCTCTCTCATATTGTGTGTACATATATATATATATATAATGCTGGAAAATCACCAAAACCATAGAAAACAAGTTGAATTCTTTCCAGACTAAATGTTTACGTAGAATTAAAAAAATATTTTGGCCAAACACCATAAGAAATAACATCTTATTGGCAGAAATGCAGATGAAACCACTGACAACAATTATTGAGGAAAGACGCTGGCGATGGTTGGGACATGTGCTCCGAATGACTGACAACTCACTACCAAAAATAGCACTAAGATGGACACCACAGGGGAGCAGAAGTAAGGGTAGACCAAAAGAGACATGGAGAAGAACAACAGAAAGGATGTTGAGCAATAGAGGGCTCACCTGGGCAAGAGCAGAAAAAAAGGCGAAGGACAGGCATTTGTGGAAAACCCTTGCGGAAGCCCCATGTGCCCTGGGCACTTAAGGTTCAGAGAGAGAGAGATCTACTAGACCAAAATGTATATATACACACATCTTTTTCTCTCTTTTCTAAGACCAATAATCCAAGCTGGTAATACACTTAAAGGTTATGATATTATCAGAGAGTACCAGAGTGGACATTTTCTCTAATAATAATTATTATTGCTATAAAATAAAAAAAATAATAACAAGGAATAATAATTCCTGATAAAAGTAATACTGCTTTATAAAATGTGTATTAAAATAATTTTATAATATATGATAATAGAAACGTGGTAATTAGATATTACACTATTAATTAAAATCCCGTTACCTCGATTATAAGTTTTTATCTATTGATCACTTTACGAATTCTTTACATTATGAAAAGGATATACAACTTGTTTGAAAAATATACACTTACAGAGTCTGATTTCCTCCAACTAGGATGCGACCACGTCCACGGAGTCTCTGCCGTACATTGGTCTGCTGAGTGAGATTGACGTGGACGAGCTAATCGTGGTCCCAGAGGCAGCCTTTGAGCTGGTGTCCGATACGGACTCGGACTTTGACCTCATCATGGTGGACGACGAGACCAGCACGGATTTCCTGCAGTCTGTGGAAGCTGGCACCCAGACGACACCAGTGTCCGCTGACGACAGACCTGGCAGCCCGAGCAGCTGCCTAGGCTCCATGACTGAGAGTACCGGAAGCAGAGGTGTAGGGGAAGTAATAAAATCCATGGTTCAAAACCATGGCTTTAAGTTAGACATGCCATGTGACAGCTCCCAGTCCAAACATCTCGTCAGCATTGGGATCAACACAGTTCCGAGTCTGACCTTCGAAAAGGAGACGTGCACTCCGATAAGGCATCTCTTCAGCAAGGGTACTATGACATTCTTCGTCTCCAAAATGGACAAATCCACCAGCACCTTTAACCAAGCTCGCATAATCACTGGGTCAAGTCTCACCAAAACTAAGTCTGAGGACAAGATCACTATGACAGCCAAACCAGAGAAAAAGGACGTCGGAGTGGAAACAGAGCCCACGGCGATGGATGGTAGAATAACAAAGTGCATATCGAAGCTGCGGAGCGTGTCTGAGAAACTAAACAGCCCGCCAGCAAGGAAAGCCGCAGACCACGAAACATTTTTCGGCACCAACTTCAGCGCATCGAGAAGTGGAGTAGATGGAAATGACAGGACGAGCTCCCCTGGAACACCTAATGGGGATAAGCCTGAAGAGGAACGGCAAAGACAGCTGAAAACACTTCTGGAGCAGACAAACGCATTGCTGAGATCGAAAGATCGTTCTCCAATGCGGAAACCTCAGCCTATAACAACACTGAAAGTTCGGCAACCAGTGCCTGTAGAGTCAGGCCCGTCGAACACAGGTGCTTCTGGGAACGCAACGTTTGTGAGTTCCAAGTTACTAAAACCTGATGATGCTGCCTTCTACGATAGTAGAAGCTTGCCTCGAGGCATGTCATATGAGCGGCCAGGAGTTGTCCGGATGGGTAGTCAGCCTTTGTCTCCAAGCCGACTTCCACTGCTCAGGTACAACTCTGCACCGGGAAGAATAGCTACTGTTCCTACACAGACACTATTAAAGAAGCCCTGTCAGACCACACCCATATTAGGGCGTTGTCCTTCTCCGAGGCTGTCTCCTAGCAAAATACCAATCACAAAGAAACCCAGCCCGCCTGACTATCCAATCAAGCAACAACAGCAGCAACCACAACCAATAGAGTCGATATCTCAAGATGCATTACCCATCATACCTCCTTTACGACGTCCTCTACCCAGCATCACCGAGACTAGAACACCGTCGTCATGCTCTGACTCCTCCACCACCTCATACATCTCAGCAGAATCTGTCACATCTGTTGGCCCGTCATCTAATAGGCTGTCCACGGACTCCACAGCTCCTTCTGCAGTATCTTCCAGACTTTCGTCAGGTTCAGCATCTCAAGCTCCGATCTGTAAGAAACTTTCTTTAGAATCCCCACCCACCATCCCACTTTCATCATCTAACCCACTATCAGCGGACTCATCTTCGTCTTCTAAACCAGTTTCGAATCGATTGTCCGTGGAATCCGCCACCACACCAACTTCAGCATCTGATAGACTGTCTGTGGATTCTGTTACAGTGCCATCAAGGTCTCCTTCAGCTACCACTTCTTTGTCTTCAGTTTCAGCATCGCTAACAGATTCTGTGTTCAAGAAATCGTCATCAGATCTTCACAGCCCTGGCTCTAGCGAAACGCTGGAAGAGAAGAAGGACGAGAAGTCCACCACAACACCCACAAAGAAAAGCGGAATGGGTTTCATGCAGAGGCTTTTGTCAAGGAAGAAAAAACCTCAAGAAGGTAAAAAGGAACCAGTTTCTGTAGTCAAAGCCGGGCCAACCACAGCTGCAGCTGTAGCAGCCCTAGCTTCAGCAGCGCCACCTCTTCCGGCACCAGCCCCAGAATCTCATGCAATCGCGCATCTTCAGCATCCGCCTCATCACTATCCTCCTCTGCCAGAGCACTGCTCGCCGTCACTACCTCGCAAGCCACGACCGTTTGTCTACGTGCAGCAACGTATAGTCTCTATACAGCAAGACAACGTGGAAGAAATGGTGGAAAGAAAAGCCAAACCGGAAGACGCCAGACCTGACGAAACAAAACAAGAGCAAACTTCCGGCAAAGAAACGCTAAAAGATAAAGACAAATCCGAGAAACAAAAAGATGCAGCAAAGAGAGATGCCCAGAATGAGAAGGAGAAAAAAAAGAAGAAAGATGAGAAAGACAAAGAAAAAGCGAAAGCGAAGGTCTCTAAAACGAAAACAAAGAAGAACGAAGACAAAAGTAATCCACCCCTGTCTAGCAAGAAAGATGAAGCAGTGGACAAGAGAACTGAAAAGTGATTCAGTCGATACTTAGAAAGGAGGTCTCGATTCTTCTAGTTCCCAGAATCTGACATATTCGATTCTGCTCTGATCAAAGCTTACCTAGAAAAACAGTACTCTCCAATGCATATCTGTATCATTAGAACTCTGTAGTTTATCATAGTTACCTTAGACACATTTACTGATCCTGCTGTCACCTGTAATAGTTTCTTAGTTTTTTTCTTCCTGTACGTCATATACAAGCAGTATAGTTTCTCTTGTGGTAGGTCTAAATTCTGCTTCATTCTTATTTGTACTAGCTTCACATCTTCTAACGTAATACCAAATATAACCGTTTTAAACATGCTCATTTTGTAAGTACTTATGCTTCCAGTTTCGTATTTTCAGCTGTCTGGACAAATGGACAGGTCGCTCCCTTGAATCCAATTGTCTGTAGGAGTTCTTCATGCGCTCCTCATAGTCTTCCATCCAAACTTTTTTTCTTGGAGCACTGACGGGGGTTGGGGCTCCAGATTCTGCATTAGAGAGTGCACAGGTTTGTGCACTGTGTTTTCTAGAGTCTGGAGATTGTTCTGGCATGTGTAGAGAGGACTTTGAGTGATCTTTGGCTCATTGTTGATGGATTTGCTATATATAATATAAATCATGGATTTTTTTATCCATGTACAGTATAACAGTTTATTAAGTTTCGAAGACTTCTTTGACTTTACCAGAAATTTAGCCCCGTTGTTGCATTTAGAAGTTCTTTCTTCTCTGTTCTTGACCTCCTTTCGTCAGATGGGGACTCTGATTGTGTTATATAGAATAATCTACATTGTTACAACTCCCTGTAGCACTGTGTATATTATTTTAAACAGTTAATTATACATAACATATAATAGTTTGTTGTATTCCTTTTAATCTTTTCTACACAATGTAGTAGTTTTACAGGGTAAAGAGTGCTACAGGTATAATAGTTTATTGTATTCCTTTTCATCTTTTCTATATTATGTAATAGTTTTACAGGGTAAAGAGTGCTACAGGTGACAGTTTTCGTGTACCTTAGCTAACTCTTTCACTACAAAATAACATCGGCAGTATTGGTAGATTCTGCACATCTATGGGAATCAATGCTCTGAGCGATATTTGGGCAAAATCTAAATAAAATTAAAAGTAACATATTTCTAACCCAGCCCATAGTTTCAAATTATAGACTAGCTTCCATCTAGTTTCTTTGTATCAAAATTTCTCATCAGAATTAATTCTCAAAGAGTGTGGATATTAATTCATGAGTGAAAGAGTTACGAGTTATTTCTTTCCACGGACATTTTCGACTAGACTGTTGACTTCTACTACTAGCCGTACTAGTGACAGAGACTTGTTGACTTCTACTACTAACCGTACTAGTGACAGAGACTTGTTGACTTCTACTACTAGCCGTACTAGTGACAGAGACTTGTTGACTTCTACTACTAGCCGTACTAGTGACAGAGACTTGTTGACTTCTACTACTAGCCGTACTAGTGACAGAGACTTGTTGACTTCTACTACTAGCCGTACTAGTGACAGGGACTTGTTGACTTCTATTAGCCGTACTAGTGATAGAGACTTCTTGACTTCTATTAGTCGTACTAGTGACAGAGACTTGTTGACTTCTATTAGTCGTACTAGTGATAGAGACTTCTTGACTTCTATTAGTCGTACTAGTGACAGAGACTTGTTGACTTCTATTAGCCGTACTAGTGATAGAGACTTCTTGACTTCTATTAGTCGTACTAGTGACAGAGACTTGTTGACTTCTATTAGTCGTACTAGTGACAGAGACTTCTTGACTTCTACTACTAGACGTACTAGTGACAGAGAGCAATGTACACTGCAGAAACTTTAGACAATCTCCGTGTGGTATTCTCAATTTATGTTATATCAGCACTGCTGAGTACTGCGCCACCTGCGCTCGTTGATTTTCTTAACTGTCATTAAGATATAGGAATCAGAGATTATTTTTGCCCGAAGTTCTATTATAAGTTGATGGAACATCTGGAAACCCAGTCACTCTTTCCAGATCCCATTTCCTCATATTCCGTAACAGCTCATTAGTAACACCGGACACTTGTCAGTGAACAGATAGTTAACTCATTTATCTTCTTGAACGTGGCTTTATAGAAAAGTGAGCAAAAACTACTGCCAGTATTTTACAAAAGACGTAGGCATGTTTTCGAAAGGAAATCTTCTAAAATTTAATCTATTTTCCAAACACCTTGGTCTGTGCAACTAGCAGAGACTTCTGTCATTCGTTGGTGCTTCTTTCCCGCAGACTTCTGTAGTTCGGCTTTCTCTTCTTCTTCCTCCTCCTCCTCAGCTTTCCGAGCCATTAAAGCTCATTGATGCAATTTAAGTTCGCCTCCATTCCTCTCTATTCCTAATTTCTTTCAGGTTGGTGACACCAGTTTTCTGTATATCTTGTTCTGTCTTGTCAGTCCATCTCTGTCTCGGTCTACTTCTCTGTCTTGTTTCCTTCATCTCTTGTACATATATCATTTTCGTTTATCTGTTCTCTTCCATTTTTGTACATGACCAAATCAGCGTAGTCTGTTCAGTTTCATTACATTTATAATCCAGTGTGATTTAAATAAGCTGTTAAATTCACTGTTCAATCTAGCTCTTCATTCTGCACTGTTTGGGGGGGGGGGGGGAAAGATTCTTCTTAAGATCTTGTTCTCAGAGACCTGAAATTGTTGTTTATCTTTCTTTGTTGTACTACACGTCTGTATAGTTCGTAATTTCCTAGTTCGGCTGTGCAAACAAAAACAAGAGACAGTGACGCTACAATTCGACCTTCAAGCATGGCGAATAAACATTGCAGAGTATATCAGTTTTAATTAATATTTAACTGTGCTTAATTGCGAATCAAAATAGCTTGTTATACATGGTTGGAAAATTAACGCTTTATATAAGCTGTTTTAAAAGCGCCACGACGTAAATTTCTGTAGTTAAATAGTTTTGCGGTGGAAAAATAGGTATAATCTGGACTATTTTAGGCATATAACATGTATTGCGACTTCTACCATTTATATATTTTACAGATCTGCTATACAGCAAATGTTAATATATCACCGACAGACTTACACAGCACCAGAGCAAGCCTCCTGATAGCATTCGTATCTGCTGTGAGGTGGTGCGCTTACATCAATCTTTAACTGCTGTTTGAGTTGCTTAATCGACAGAGAATCGCCTTCTCGTGCCAAGTGATAAGCAAGAAAGTGATAGCTTATGGCAATATATTTAAATCATTATAGGCGAATCTTAACTTCGAAACACACAAACCCCTAACAACAACAACAGCGACAACAACAACAAACAAACAAACAAACAAACAAATAAAACACACAAGACCAGTAAATTGGCCAGTATCACTCCTTGTGGATTTTGTAGACTTTTGTGTAGGCTTTTTTTTTAGATTTTGAAATATTATTTTAGGTTTTTATATGGCTAAACAGAGGAATAAACAATGGTAAACTAAGTGGAAAAGCCAGTTTACTACAAAAAGGAATAAGCTAAATAATAATATAGTGGGAGAAATAAGAATTATAACAAATTAGACGATAACAAAAAAAGGTAAATGCTGAGAATGCAGTTTTCCTAAAACCTGTGTGGGAGAAAATATAAAGATTAGATGGAAATTTAACACAGACGCAAGTCTGGGGGTAATCGAAGTATTACGCATTTGCCGCGAAATCTCAGGTGTGTAGTCTATTTCAAGATCTGCACTACACACAGCAGGTATACAAGCCCACCTGTGCATTTCCCAAACTTTCGAGAAACTTGAAGAAAGAACTTTGTGCTGAACACGCAGTTAGCAGCACTAAATGCTGATCTTGACGTTTCTCAGCGAACTTGCCAGTTCCTTAGATGTAACAGTTCCAGATGTGTAGTCCTTATTTCTAGTTAGCTTTTATTGAATGGAAGTCGGTAATTAATTATTTTCTTGAAGTGAAGTTTTAACACTAAAACCTGATGATGTAATGAAGAACTAATGGTTATACGAATGAGTCTAAGAGTAATTCTAGAAAGGCATTAGCTAAGAGGTTAGAGAGCTGATTCCCACGCGAAACCCGGACTGTGGAGAGTCAGGTTAGCCCCCTGGGTCATGTACTATAGGGCCCCTTTTCGAAACATGGTAAACAACTCTCATGGGGAAAAGTAGGGTTGTCGGGCCCCTTCCACAGCTTTGAACCCCCTCTCTGCCATACAACCCAGAGTGATTTAAACGAAAGTTCGTCTGCATGATTAACCATACGAGTCAGGTGATTTGAAGTAAAGTTTACCTGTAAAATCATGCATTTATGATACAGTGATTTGAACGAATGTTTACCTGTAAAGTCAGCCATAGGACGCAGAGTGTTTTTAACTAAAATTTAACTGTACCATATTACACTTAATAATTTTATCCAAAGTTTATGTAGAAAATATATTTTATATATCTGATTAAAAACATGAGTACTTTTATGGGCTAAAATTTTGCAAATAAACTATTATATAATTTGGTATTATTATTTATATTATTATTAACAAAAAGCTCCCATTCACCTACCTGCAGTCGAAAGGTCTCTAATTCAGACTGGCAAGTTCGCTGACAATAAGACTATATTGGGAAGAGCGCAGTATAACTTTCGACCTCTATCGCAGTGGTGGGCCTCCAAATTGCAAGCGTTATTATTCATAATTAGTACTGAAGTTATGACTGAAAGAAGATTTATCATGAAGAACTGAACTCTGACAAAGCGTATATCTTAATGGCAATGTGTCAGTTACTGAACAAAAGGTAATATGGCTAAAGTCTTTCAAAGGTCTTGGGATTTTTTTTTTCATGTATAAATGGTTCCCATACTGTGCTCAGATTGCTTGGACAGTAAAACTGATTGTCTAGAAATTCATTCACATTCCGTATAAAGATAAAACAAAACATTTTTAGATTGTATGCCGCATTAACGTTTCTAGCATTGACATGAAGTGGAATTTCTCCAATCCTGACAATTAAGATTTTCAACGTCAGCAAAGTGAAGGTGACCTGAATGGAAAACTCTTTGTTATAGAGAACGAAAGAAATGCACAACTCACAGATCATCAGAACCAGTAACATGCTCAGATAATTTTAAAAGTTGCGTAGATTTCCGCATCTATGCTGAGTCTAGTGTACGTTATGAATGTATATGCTTTAGGAACAGATAGTCTCGTAAATAAGCAAAGTGTGCATCAAATTAGCTTCAAATGCAGGAGACTTCGTCTGTATTCATGACAAATAAATATAACTTTTTTAAAAATAAATTTAAAGAGAAAAACAATTAATGGGAACTTCTAGTTTTCCTGAAGCGGATTCGCTGACAAGTGTTCAATCCATGAACTAAGATTGAAAATGTGGATTAATAGACAATAACAGATGTTTCACATTATAAAATGGACAAGGTTTACTATTTAGGATTACAGTTCCCGTAGGATCAATATTTATAGGCCAGAGACTATTACACAGACTTGGACATATGTTTACATATAAACAGAAAGCTCTCTAATATAAAGAGCAAAACAGCGCAGATCATTTTAGATCTCCAGAATAAGTTCTCTTTGCCAAGTCAGACTCTGAGTGGCTGATTGGCTTGTGTATGAAATCACCAAAGAAAAGCCGCAGAAAACAATTAGTTGTTCTAACGCGCAGAAATCTGGCAGTGTTTTCAATGTCTGATGGCAGGAAAGCTGTTTCATAAACGCTGAAACTTTATTTTGGTGACACTCGACGTGCCCTCGGTAATAAATGTTACATTTTTGTTATTGTTGTTGAATGGTTTTAAAAAAAACCAAACTGTCCACGAGCTTTCTTCTTATTATAGGTCCAATGTTGTGATGAAGAAGGTACGTATTGCTGCTGTGCGCATGTATTTTGAAAAAAAAAGAGCAAAAAAAAAACTAAAGGTAAGTTTCGCATTTCAAGTACATATTCGAACATCTTTGAGTTAATTATCTCCCTTAGCTCTCTTGCTCCAAGACAACATTGGTGTTGTTCGCAGATCTGGCAGACATATGTGAATCATCGGGCAGAGCAAAGTCTGAACAAAAAGAAAAGTTGCCTCTGTCTAACACAATCTGTGTTTTTAAATGATAAATTGGCTTCCATTCGGTTTTTTTCCTACGAAGATTTCTCAACAAATCTTTTTCTTGCACAGAGTGGGAGTTGACTGATATCTTTTTCGAAAGGGGCCCATAAGGGTCGTGATGGTCCCTTATCTGTTTCGTTAATTTTCACTTTATTGATTTCTCTGTGGTGATTGGTTAAAATGGTATTAGCAACTTAAGACCCAGTGTCAGTTGTATCTATACACATTATATCAACGCTATGCAACCTATGCAGTATTTACATGAATAGTGGCAGCGACGTAACTGGGGTTTATGGTCACTAAAGAACTGGAAAAGGGGGGGGGGGGAAGATAAAATAATAGGCCCTTCATGCCCAAGAATCGGCGCCCAGGATAGGCGCCCCACTAACCTCACCCCAGCTACGCCACTGAGTAGTGGTGCTACTTTTGTACTGTAGCTGAAACTGTCGGTATCTATTCTATTTACTTTACGTTAGATAGGAGTACTGAATATAAACTCCAATAATTCTGTTGGAATAAATAAATTGTTATCATTTATAGTAATCTGACCAATCTCTTTGTTTATTTTGTAACATTCAGTAGCTTTTTTTTTCTTCTTTTAATGGTCTATCATTGTAACAAGTCTGTGCATGAGAAGGGTATATAAGATGTATTAAAGTTGATAAATATGGACCTAACCTATAATAGTGATGGTGATGACAATGTCCACGATAGTGATGATGAAAAGCACGATAACAGTGTGTGATACTTTCCTGCCTAAAGTCTCTGTCAAGCAAGGAAGTGGAAGCCCACGTTAAGAGTTAAAAGGCTATATAGTTATCATACCCTTGCAGAAGCCCCATGTGCCCTGGGCACTTAAGGTTCAGAGAGAGAGAGAGAGAGAGAGAGAGAGAGAGATAGTTGTCATAGAGATGGAAATGACTACGGAAAAGGACAACAACTGAACAAAATGATAAACGATACTTTAAGAAAAAGAAGTGGTAATGAAATGATAATATTTGCAAGCATATCCTATGTACTTAGAATCAATCCAGTTCTTTTCTGTTCTGTGATCCACTCTTAATGTCACACGTTAAACATGAACAAAGTTTTGTTTTGTTTTTTTTTCTGGAGGTTAAACCTCCCAAGTCTGTCATTTAAATAAACTCTTAGTAACAGCGTGACTAGGAAGTGCGGTTCTTAGAAAACCCGTTCTCAGCGACTAGATTCTTGAAGAATGTAGCCGAGGTTCTTGGGGTTCGGGTCCTATTTGGGCTGTCGAAGTCTACGCTATAGAGGCCGAATTTGGCGTAGTAACCACTGGTCCACTCTAGATTGTCCATCACTGACCAGGCTGTGTAGCCTCGAACATCCACACCGTCTAGACGGATGGCTACAAGAGTAAAAATAAAATAATAATGAATTTCTTTAACATCAGAAAAAAAGTACTAAGTTAACCTACTTCCAGAAGTATTTTAAGTACTTTGGCTCTATCTTCATACAGTGACAAAATTACATGAAAATGATTCAAAATAGGCAAAGGAAACTGAAGCAGGTTTTCACTTTAAAAAATGTGCTACAGTGTCAAAGTTTTGTCATCATTTCATGCCGGATCTCAGTGCTCCAGTCTCTGTCAGTGAATTTGGATCTCAGTGCTCCAGTCTCTTTCTGTGAAGGTGAATCTCAGTGCTCCAGTCTCTTTCTGTGAAGGTGAATCTCAGTCCTCCAGTCTCTACCTGTGAAGAAGAACCTCAGTGCTCCAGTCTCTTTTGATGAAGGTGGATCTCAGTGCTCCAATCTCTTCCTGTGATGGAGGATCTCAGTGTTCTAATCTCTTCCTCTGAAGGTAGATCTTAGTGCTTCAGTCTCTCCATATGAAGTTGGATCTCAGTGCTCCAATCTCTCACTGTGAAGGTGAATCTCAGTGCTCTAATCTCTACATTTGATGGAGGAACTCAGCGTTTCACCTGTGATGGAAGATCTCAGTGCTCCACTCTCTTCCTATGATGGAGGATCTCAGTGCTCCAATCTCTTCCTGTGATGGGATATCTCAGTGCTCAAGTCTCTTCCTGTGATGGAAGATCTCAGTGCTCCAGTCTCTTCCTGTGATGGAATATCTCAGTGCTCCAGTCTCTTCCTATGACTGAAAATCTCAGTACTGCAATCTCTTCCTGTGAAGGTAAATCTCAGTGCTCTAATCTCTACATTTGACGGAGGATCTCAGTGCTTCACCTGTGCTGGAGGATCTCAGTGCTCCAGTCTCCTCCTGTAATAGAAGATCTCAGTGCTCCAGTCTCTTCCTGTCATAGAGGTTCTCAGCACAAAAAGTGCACACTCTTCACAGCACCGGGGAGAATCCTGTCGTACGGTGGGGGGGGGGGGGGGGGGTGAGGTGGCGAGCAGGATTCGATCCTATACCCGAAGTCTGAGATTGACGCAGAGACCGCGAGCTTATCGATTCGGCCAATCCTATCTTCCAGATCTTCACTCGAAAAAAAGTAACAAGATGAGGACAAATGAATTATAAAACCCAAATTACCATTAGTAGGAGAAGACAATCGAAACTCTACAGACTTGTCTTGAACTGAGAAGAGTTAGAGAACTTGAGGTCAATGGAGATTTCACAGCACAATGGAAATCTAACTAGACACACAGGCAGTCGTGGAAACTGACCAAATGGCCAGGGAAAAGAAAGGCACTTGATCTGATTACGGACGCCAAAGAAGGGCCGTCCAGAATACAGCAGATAATCTTGGAATATCTTTCAGTTCGGCATCTAATAAAGATAACGTCGATGAAATTTATCCAGAAAATATTCTGCCCTCACAACTCTCAGCACAAACATTCAGTAAATGACATGGATCAGTACGTTTGAGAGTGTCAATCAATGAATGCTATCGGACCGTTTATTACTAAACTTCAACAATATGACCTTTCCATATTCTAGTGTATTCATCAGAAAACAGATTGCGAAGGCTGTCATCCACAAGGTGTGGAGGACACAATGACAATGTATAACAGGGGAAAAAGCCAATGAAAAGAAATTAAATCTAAATTATTCTCAGATAGGAAAAGATGCAATTTGAGAATATTTTCCACGTACTTTCAAAATGATTGGAATTTTTTTTTCTGTTACACACCAAAAAGGCTCCGGGGTTCACCCAGCCTCTAAAATTAGATATCAGAGAAATCTGAGAATGTTAAGCGGCCAGGCGTGATACTGACCACATCAGACTTTCATATGCCGAAGGTCATGAAAAATACGAGCCTAACACCGTATTTCCCAATATGCCTTAATGGCATGGAAACGAGAATTTTATCTTTACCTTAATTTCAAAATGAGATTTTCTTCTTCTTCTTCTTCTGCTTCCTTTACAAAGCCATACAATAATAAGAAGATTCTAAGAACAGCAAATCTTTCGCCATAAAGCAGGTAGAAGAATTCAAAACCTAACACTTTAAGGCAGATAAAGAGTTTTAAACAGAACACTCAAAAACCGGTAGAAGATTGCCAACTATAAAACTATAAAACAAGACAAAAAGGTGTTAAATACAAAACACCATAAAATAGGTGGAAGATTTCAAGACACAGCAGCCGTATCTCCTTTGTGATATTGCAAGCTTACTTTGTATAGACGAACAGAGAAGAAACATATTCGATACCTTTCAGTAGCTCATTGATGTAGTTAGCGTAGTAATAGATCCTGTCTGGGTCATGTAGGTCAGGTTCGCTTGGTCGACCGCTCTCGGTGACGATAATTGGAGGATTGTTAAAGTGTTCTTTAGCCCAGACCAGAATTCTACGGATCCCCCAAGGATTAACTTTAAGCCAGTCCGCCTGTGTACTGTACACGGGAAAAAAGTTTAACGATGGCAGATGTGTGCCCTCATCCACAAAGAATAGATAATATTTAGTATTGAAAGATAGAGGAAATTATATAAGCTTCATGTCCTCATTAGTCCGGGAAACTGTTCAGATATTACTGAGAGAAAAATAAATACAATTTTTCTTATGCCACAAGCATTGTCATACCATGATAATTGGAAATCAGTCACTCAGTCATTTGATTATCCCCTGTGGAATTTTGCCTCCCTAAATGCTCTCATGTAGGCCTTTCGGTTGTAAGCAAGATGACCTGGTGCTGATGAAGGTAGATAGAGGTGTATGGTCCAGTTTTATAAGGCGACTGAGGGAGTGAATAAGGTGAGAAAAGTGAGAAAAAACGAATAGAAAGTATGAGAGTGAGATGAGAATGTATCAATGAAAATCATACAACATCCAATATTTCGGCGTGAGCCTTTTCCGAGGGTTACATACACAAACAAGACAAAAAAAAACTAAACAGAAAAACTTATCTATGTGGCATTCTCCAAAAGTATGAAACACAATAATGTGTGTCACATAGACGAGTCATAGAGATCAAAGGGGGCCACAAAGGATACCAGATAGAGCCAATCGGAAGGAAGAGGCGGAGAAAGGGAGGGAAATAGGTGGGGAGGGGGAAAGGGAGGGGGAAGGTCAATAGACACCTGTAAGCCGCTAGAGAAGCAGGTGTTGGAAGAGGGAGGGGAAGCGAAGAGATAATGAATGAAGAATTTGCAGGGAGATAATGTGAAACTGGTGAATAGGACAAGACCCTATACACCCACAGGTCGCCAGAGAAGAAGAGAAGGTGGCGGTAGGGAGGGAAGCTAGGAGAAAGAAATAAGAAAGTAGAGTATAAATCGCAGAAAAAAAGTGGAAAACTAAAGAAGTTAAAGAAAGCTGAAGACATTGTTAATTCCAGTTGGGTGGAGACAGCCAGCCTGGAGAATAAGGCGCTATTCTAGGACCCTCCGAGATCGTACATCAGCAGAACAAGAGCAGATCGCACTAACAGAAATGTCCTGTTTCCCCCTGTGGTTGCTAAGGCAAACATGTTTAGCCACAGGTGTTCAAACCCTCTTATAAATGTTAAGATGTTTTACGCTTAGGAGATCGTTTTTGTCAACATCTTAACGACATTTTCATTATCTCTCCGCTTCCCCTCCCTCTTCAAACACCTGCTTCTCTAGCGGCTTACAGGTATCTATTGACCTTCCCCTTCCCCACCTATTTCCCTCCCTTTCTCCGCCTCTTCCTTCCGATTGGCCCTATCTGGTATCCTTTGTGGCTCCCTGTGGTCTCTATGACTCGTCTATGTGACACGCATTATTGTGTTTCATAATTTTGGAGGATGCCACATAGATAGGTTTTTCTGTTTAGTTTTTCTGTCTTGTTTGTGTATGCAACCGTGGAAAAAGGCTCAGGCCGAAAATTTTGGATGTTGTATGTTTTTCATTTATACTCTCCCATCTCACTCTCATACTTTCTATTCGTTCTTTCTCACTTTTCTTACCTCATTCACTCCCTCAGTCGCTTTGTAAAACTGGACCATACACCTCTATCTATCTTTATTATTTGAACCAGTTTTACTGCAGTCATCATCACTTTTATCTGCTGCTGATGCATTCATTCGCAGATCATCAACGATGTTTTGCTGCCATCTTAGCCGTGGTCTTTCTTTCTTTCTTGTTCCCATTATGTATCCCTCCAAGACGGTTTTCTCTAAATTCTCATGACGTTTAATGTGTCCAGAAAATTTTAAGTTTTCTATGTTTAATTCTCTTTACTAGACAAACGTCTTCAGTATTAAGTTCTTGAAGTATGGATATATTTGTTCTTTTTTTGTGTCCATGATATTTGAAGAGCTCTTCTGTAGCAGTTACTTTCAAAGGCATTAATGTGTTTCTCAGCTGTTTTGTTAAGTGTCCAGGTCTCGCAGGCATATGTTGCGATGGGAATGATGCATGCCCTTAAAAATCTTATTTTTGTAGTTATATCTGTTATTTTAGTTGGAAATAAGCGTATATAATAATCGTATTATATATCTTATCTTATATCCTTCTCTTGCCGTTAAACGTCACATAGGGATAGCAAGGTAGTTCGCCAATTTTTCCTGTTTTCGGCGAGCCTTTTAAACCTCATCAAGGGATTTTAATTTGGTCTCTCTTAACAATGTCCTCTTTAGAGCTTCACGCGGCCTGCTTCTTTTTCTTTACTTGATATCTCGTTTTGGGATTCTCTGTTTCTTCTCATCACGTGACCAACATATGTTCATCTTCTTTTCCTGATCACCCATGATTCTGGTTGTTGTTCAGTCATCTGTCTTATCTCTGCATTGTTCTTGAATTCGTTCCACTTGATGCTGAGTATTTTCCTTAGGCATTTGTTTTAAAAAGAATCTAATTTCTTGTCTATTTCTTTAATTATTTTCCAGCTTTTGCATGCTTAAATGAGGGTGGATATTACATTTGAATTGAATAGTCTTAACTTGGTTTTTGTGCTTATAACTTTTGAATACCATATGTTCTCAAGATTCTTGAAGATCGATGCTGCTTTTGCAATTCTAATTCTAACTTCCTTTCTAGTGTCACCATCATGGTCTACGTAGATGCCAAGGTATGCAAATTGATTGACTTCTTCAATATCTGTCCCTTCTACGTGTATTTTTCCATTTTAATTAATGGGAGGTTTCATTATTTTTGTTTTGTCCTTGTTAATCTCAAGTCCTATTTTGCTAGCCAGTGAAGACAGATTATCTGTTTTTTCTTGCATGGAATTCACATTATTACTGATAAGAGTTATGTCATCAGCAAAATCAAGATCTTCTAGTTGGGTCCCATGTACCAGGTCAATACCTGTGTTACCTGTGCAGGATTTTTTCATTATGAAGTCTATTGTAATTCCAAAAAGCAAAGGAGACAGTATACATTCTTCTTTCACGGCTGTTTCAATCTGGACCCATTCACTCATCCCTTCTTGGCTGCACAAACATATCCATTGTATAAGTCCTTAATGACGTTGACAATTTTAGATGGTATTCCATATAGACTTAAAATTCTCCATAATGAATCTTTGTGTATGCTATCAAATGGCTTTTTAAATTCTATGAAGTTCAGTATTAATGGTTTCTGCTGTTCAATATGTTCTTCAAGTATTATTCTTAGAGTAAAGATCTGGTTGAGACAGCTTCTCCCTTTCCTAAATCCTGCTTGTTCTTCTCTCATTGCAGTATCCACTATATCTTTAAGTCTATTCAAAATGAAGTTGCAAAATACTTTTGACACAGCTGATATTAAGATTACTCCTCTCCAGCTGTTACAGTCATTAAGGTTGCCTTTTTTTTTTTTTGGTAATTTAACAATGATTCCTTTTTTCCATTTAGAAGAGACCTTTTTTTTATTTCCAAATCTTATTAAACATTCTCTGTAGTTGTCTCATGTTGTCATTATTGATAGCTTTTAACATTTCGGGTGTTATTTCATCTTCACCTCCAGCTTTGTTGTTAGCCATTAAATTCACTGCTGTTTCAATTTCATGCAATGTAATTTCATCTAGGTTGACATTTAGTTGTGGGGTTGGTAAGTTGGTTTCAAGTTTAACAATATGATAACGCCATAGTAATAATAAGAGAACTGTTAGATCCTGTAGCGAAATGATAAAGGAAAAGAAGGAAGTTATAAAGCACCAGCATGATAACAAAATACAAAAATAGATGTCAAAATTTAGATGCGTACTCCCCCCAGCAAGGATCCGTTTTTATTTCGATGTCTTGATCCTCCTCGTAGCTGACAGCTGAATTTGGATTAGGTTTGTTTCCCACCAGGTTAGTCGTATAGTGGTTCATTCCGAGGAAGTCGTAGGCACCTGGAAAGAGCAACAATGAACAAGTGAAAGTACTGAGAAGTTTGAGGAAATATGTATTAAAGGCTGCCATTCGAAACTGTGGTGTGCCCTCTACATTCCAAAGTAGAATCTAAGCTTTTTTTAATGGGCTAAAATGAATTGTGTTGATACAATAGTTTTACAATTAGTTGTGCTCAGCAACATAACGTTCGGTGAGTTCCATAACAACCAGCAACTAAGTACTTCAAAACTGTCTTTTAAGACGAAAACAATTGCCATTAATGTTTCCAAATCAGTTACTAACAGTCGTTGCTACACTTCGATGTTCCCATACTTGTGTAGACAAGTTTTAACTTCGAACGCGGAAGAAAAGACGGCTAAGTTTTTGTGGAAACATTCTTGCGTAGCATTTATCTACAATTAATAAATCTATTAAAATGAAAAGCAGTCTCTGCATGTTCCGTCGGACTCTACCTTTGTTCATCTGCTTCTCGTTGTCTGTGAACTCCGGAAGTCTGGATGTGGACAGACCTTGTTGTCTGCTCTTCCTTCCGATAAATTCTTTCATAACTTCCGGGTAGTCACCGCTGCCAGCAAATATGGCGTTCCCAAACCTAAATAATAATAATAATAATGATAATATAGCCTGTTTTATTTCGATATTATTCTTTTGACAATGAAATTTAAACCTCATTTGTCTTCCTGTTTTTGCGAGTTTTCTTGAACATGTAGCTTGGAAACCGAATAATTGAAAAACTCATATGCATTATGAAATTTATTCGTGGGAGTCATATAAAAATGTCAGTTGATATGTTAGTGAATCTAGTAATCAATGGTTGAAAAAAATGGACGATTGCGCTCAGTCATTGAGTGAAAGTGTATGTGGTTACGGTGCCTTTTTGAGAATAGAGGGTTTAGAAAAAGTTACGATCGATGGGAGCAAAGATGCTGACCGATTTAACAGTCAGCGACCAATAACTGACATGCTTGCGTCAGAGTTAGTAAACCATAGGTGACCAAGACCCTGTCTCATCTCTCCGTTGGTATCCCCAGTAACAAGTCTATCCTGACTAACCAGTTAGGGATCCCCAGAGTCCCCACGGTGGTGGAGTCTGCTAAATAAGTACGGCAGACCTCTGCTTTTTAGCCCCACTCAAGGACTTAAAAATAGCCACCATAACCCGCTCTCAATCCGACACAATTCTGTGTGTTAAGACAGCTCCAGGCAGTCTGAAGACGAAGACAAGACGAGAAGTGACGGTATATTGAAGTTTCTCTGCAGAACAAAACTCAAATAAGGCGAAGACAGAACTGAACAAACACAACCAAATGGCAAGGGAAAAAAGAACAGCAAGAAATATGACTTAGAACACAAAGTTTGGCATATAAAAGAGAATACTGACCATAAATCATTTCGCAGAAGGCTCTTAATTCTGAACGTGCATACATTTTTCAGTAAAGTAATTAGCGATGACAAATTTTTAGCACATCATAACGCAGGGTTTGTCAAAGAAAGGCAGTAACTAAGAGGGAAAAGCAACATCGTTTACAAATAACTGAAAGAAAAATAGCATGTTCTTCGTGAAAGAACGAAGCTATTTATTTCCGATCATTTGTTCTTGTGGATATCGAGTTGCCTGTGTTTCTGTAGCATTATAAGGATTGCTGTATGTGTGGTGGCCACTCAGACTTTACTACAGCACACGGCAAGCAAATTACAGTGCGAACGTTGGTCATTTCGTCATGTGACTGAACTGTCATATACCTATGTTGCGAGAGAGGTTTTTTGACGGGACTTTGGTGGGAGAACAGCTGTGTGAAGGCCAAAGGATGGACGTGGTGCAGCATGGGACGTCTTTATCTGTCTACGCGAGTGCTGAGAAAGTGATTAAACATAAAATATACAGTGTAATCCTGGAGCTGGGCTCCGACCTATTCTCTAACGGAGAGGTCGTTTTTGAGCTGTAGTCAAAGTCAACATGAAGTGTTCGTTTGTTTGGAGGTTGTAGTATGTTGAGCTGTCACTACTTACAACATGAGTTATTACACATCCAGCACTAGATCACTGGCTATACGTACTGAACTTACCATCCCAGCTTAAAATCTATTGCTCTGTCTGCAGCGAGAGCGTCCTCCACAGACTCAGTCAGGGGCTCTTTCCACTCAATATCCAAAGTAATACCAACAGACCCTGACAGACATTAATACAGCATGTAACACAGAACTGCAAAAGCAGCAACTATCTTTAAGAATCTTGAGAACATATGGAATTCAAAAGTTATAAGCACAAAAACCAAGTTAAGACTATTCAATTCAAATGTAATATCCACCCTCATTTATGCATGCGAAAGCTGGAAAACACCTAAAGAAACAGACATGAAATTAGACTCTTTTGAAAACAAATGCCTAAGGAAAATACTCGTCATCAAGTGGAACGAATTCAAGAACAATGCAGAGATTCATTCATTCATTTGCATGTCTCTTGCGGAACTTTGCCTCCCAAACAGCACTCCTGTAGGCCTCTCGGTTGTGAGAAAGATGGCCTGCTGCTGTTGCATCCATTTCCAGATCGTCAACGATGTCTTGCAGCCATCTTCGTCTTGGTCTTCCTATTTTTCTTTTTCCCATTATGTATCCTTCCAATAGGTCTTCTCTAAATTATCATGACGTTTAATGTGTCCAAAATATTTAAGTTTTCTCTCTTTAATCCTCTTCGCTAGCCAGCCTTCTTCAACATTAAGCTCTTGTAGTATAGATATATTTGTTCTTTTTTGTGTCCACGATATTTGGAGAACTCTTCTGTAGCATTTACATTCAAAGGCATTTATGTGTTTCTCAGCTGTTTTGTTAAGTGTCCACGTCTCACAGGCATATGTTGCGATGGGAAAGATGCATGCCCTTAAAAATCTTATTTTATGCAGAGATAAGACAGATAATTGAACAACAACCAGTCTCATGGGTGATCAGGAAAAGGAGACGGACATATGCTGGTCACGTGATGACAAGAAACAGTCAGAGAATCACAAAACAAGCTATCAAGTGGAACACAACAGGCCAAAGAAAAAGAGGCAGACCACGTGAAACTCTAAAGAGGACATTGTTAAGAGAGACCAAATTAACGGGCATAAAATCATTTGATGAGGTTGAAAAGCTCGCAGAAAACAGGAAAAATTGGCGAACTACTTTGCGAGCCCTATGTGACGTTTAACGGCACATTAAGGATATAAGATATAATAACACAGATATTGCCAGTTCTTGTAACTACTGGTTATAAATGTAATAACTTTCTCAGATCTCTAGATAAGAAAGGAAATGGGATGAATAAGTCACTATAACTTTTATAATATTTATTTGAATGGAATTTTGGGAGATAGCAGAATAAAGGAAATGTACATGTCCACGATATTCACAGTATACAAGGTGATGTACTTGGGAAATAAAATGTTGATAATATTGAGTGTAAGACAGTCAATGATTTTGGTATAAAGAATTTATGTAATAAGCAAATAACAAGGTACTGGAATCTGATTACACAAACAGTAGCATACATGATACACCTTGATGTGATACAAAATAAGGTGGCCCTAAGTAGCAATGAAAGCGAGTGGAATTTTTGGAAATTAAAAATAATTTGATTATAGTCTGTACTCAAATAATAATGTTATTGGTGGACAATGTTTTTTTTGTTGTTGCTGTGGTCATGATGTTAGTAGATAATACTGTTGCTATGATGACCATGATGATGTTAGAAGATAATACTGTTTCTATGACCATGATGATGTTAGAAGATAATACTGTTGCTATGACCATGATGATGTTAATGGATAATACTGTTGCTATGACCATGATGGTTTTAGTTGATAATACTGTTGCTATGACCATGATGACATTAATGGATAATACTGTTGCTATGACCATGATGAAAAAAGGGCAACCTTAGTGACTATAACAACTGGAGAGGAGTAACCTTAATATCAGTTGTGTCAAAAGTATTTTCCACGGTCATTTTGAATAGACTTAAAGATATAGTGGATACTGCAATGAGAGTAGAACAAGCAGGATTTCGAAAAGGGAGAAGCTGTCTCGACCGGATCTTTACTCTAAGAATAATACTTGAAGAACATATTGAACAGCAGAAACCATTAATACTGAACTTCATAGATTTTAAAAAGGTATTTGATAGCATATACAGAGATTCATTATGGAGAATTTTAAGTCTATATGGAATACCATCTAAAATTGTCAACATCATTAAGGACTTATACAATGGATTTGGTTGTGCAGTCAAGACAGAAGAAAGGATGAGTGAATGGTTCCAGATTGAAACAGCCGCGAAAGAAGGATGTATACTGTCTCCTTTACGTTTTGGAATTACAATAGACTTCATAATGAAAAAATGCTGCACAGGTAACACAGGTATTGACTGGGTACATGGGACCCAACTAGAAGATCTTGATTTTGCTGATGACATAACTCTTATCAGGAATAATGTGAATTCCATGCAAGAAAAAACAGATAACCTGTTTTCACTGGCTAGCAAAATAGGACTTGAAATTAACAAGGACAAAACAAAAATAATGAAAATTCCTCTCAATCAAAATGGAAAAATAGACATAGAAGGGACAGATATTGAAGAAGTCAATCAATTTGCATACCTTGGCAGCTACATATATGCCTGTGAGACGTGGACACTTAACAAAACAGCTCAGAAACAAACACATAAATGTCTTTGAATGTAAATGCTACAGAAGAGTTCTCCAAATATCGTGGACACAAAAAAGAACAAATATATCTATACTACAAGAGCTTAATATTGAAGAAGGCTGGCTAGTAAAGAGGATTAAAGAGAGAAAACTTAAATATTTTGGACACATTAAACGTCATGAGAATTTAGAGAAGACCATATTGGAAGGATACATAATGGGAAAAAGAAAAATAGGAAGACCAAAACGAAGATGGCTGCAAGAAATCGTTGACGATCTGCAAATGGACGCAGCAGCAGCAGGCCATCTTTCTCACAACCGAGAGGCCTACAGGAGTGCTGTTTGGGAGGCAAAGTTCCGCAAGGGACATGCAAATGAATGAATGAATGGCAGCTACATAGACCAGGATGGTGACACTAGAAAGGAAGTTAGGATCAGAATTGCAAAAGCAGCATCAATCTTCAAGAATCTTGAGAACATATGGAATTCAAAAGTTATAAGCACAAAAACCAAATTAAGACTATTCAATTCAAATGTAATATCCACCCTCATTTATGCATGCGAAAGCTGGAAAACAACTAAAAAAATAGAAAAGAAATTAGACTCTTTTGAAAACAAATGCCTAAGGAAAATACTCAGCATCAAGTGGAATGAATTCAAGAAAGAGATAAGACAGATGACTGAACAACAACCAGTCTCATGGGTGATCAGGAAAAGGAGATGGATGTATGTTGGTCACTTGATGAGAAGAAATGATCAGAGAATCCCAAAACAAGCTATCAAGTGGAACACAACAGGCCAAAGAAAAAGAGGCAGACCGCGTGAAACTCTGAAGAGGACATTGTTAAGAGAGGCCAAATTAACGGGCATAAAATCCTTTGATGAGGTTGAAAGACTCGCCGAAGACAGGAAAAATTGGCGAACTACTTTGCGAGCCCTATGTGACGTTTAACAGCACGGGAAGGATATAAGATATAAGATGGATATAAGATATAAGATGGATATAAGATATAAGATAAGATGATCATGATGATATTGGTGGAAAATATGAAGATAAAATCACTGATAAAAGTGAACATTTTGCTTACACTGGTTATGCCACACTTAATCATGTATAAGTTTAGGGTAGAAATGTTAAGTAATGATAAATATATAAAGGGAGAGCCCTTGCTATTGTCCAGATAGGGGTAAAGAAGGCGGCGATGGAAGGATGGAAGAGTGGAAGGATATATAAAGCAATGTCCTATAATTTATTTTTGAATGCCTTATCTAGCACATGTGCTAGCGAAGAAGTTACATCTCATGTGAAGCCGACATTTGTAGGTAAAAATATCGTAATACAATATGTTGTATATTGTTTGAAGAAAAAATGTAAGCAGTTCCCATGGAATGGGTAAGTACTTGTAAATATTTCTCTACAGTCCCTTTGCCATGCTCTTTTCCGCACTCAGTTAAGCAGAGTCTGAATGTGGTGTTACTTCACGGTCTAAGATGGATTTTACTCATGGGTAAGTGGAAGTACTTTAAAATATTGAAATAGCAGTAACATTAATACACATTGTAAAAAAACAGTTTTGTTAACACAGCTGTGTGTATTGTGTATGTAACTAGAATAGTCTCTGCTTTGTGGGAGAAAAGGAACATGGCGTGCACTGAACATCACATAAATGGCATGCTCTCTCCCACAGTGGTAGCGAAGCAAGCCAAAAACTATTCAGCTCGAAATGAGAAAATACAGTTGAAATGGATTCACTGTACGACAAGCGGGCGAGAAATGCGCGTGATACAGCAGACTGGCTCAGCAAACTACTCCCTTCAATTTTAGTTTTGAACGTTTACGACGCACCCCAGTTTCTGACACAGATTTTTTGAGGAAAAATTCATTTAACAGGAAAAAATAAATAACGGGCTTCTATTTTTCTCTACAAAAGATTAGAAATATGTAAAACCCCCATTTCCGTGCCATTAAGGCATATTGGGGATGTTTTCCAAGACCTTCGACGCATGAAAATGTGACGTGGCCAGTGTCATGTCTGGCCACAGATTTCTCTGGTCCTCATTTTTAGAGGTTGGGTGGACCCCAGGGCCTTTTTAGGTGTGGTAGTACCAGAAAAAAATCCTCATCGCTGTGGCTTGAACAAGGGACCACCAGATTAATAGACCGTCTACAGAATCTAAATGACTTTAATTGCTGACCACATGAAGAGAATAAAATAATACTAAACACCACAGTGCAAGAACATTTTTGGACACTAAAGAAGAAGAGTATGGCACTATATACATCGGTGAATAATGGAGACAGATGGACAGGGAACTGCTTTGTCTGATGCAAAGTCATGGAACGTAATAGAAGGAGCTCGTAATGAATTTTTAGCTTGCAAATGTGTATAACTACACAGGAAAATCCCGAATACTGCTGCCAGTGTTAGTACATTAGCTATTTAAAATAAATGAGATTGCGCTCTGAAATAAATTAAGTATTAAATGTATTCCATGACGCATACCTCCATGTTTGGCCTTGAAATCGTTCTTGTACACATGATAAGTACGAGCATGTGAACGGATGATGTTGTGGGCCACGTGGTACACTCCTGTTCCAGGTTTTGATATTCCAGGAGCGAAGATTCCGTTGCCGTAGCCCAGCCAGCTCACAACATAGGCCTCATTGAAGGTAATCCAGTGCTTTACCTGTACATAATGTTTATACCGATGTACTCACAACATAGGTCTCATTGAAGGTAATCCATTACTTTACATAATGTTTATTTCTATGTACTAACAGCACACACAACATTATGTGCACCGAAATTACGTTCCATAGTATAAAGGGAAAAAATAAATGCTAACATTTCTATGCATGTGCGTGCAGAATACATAACGTATGTATAATGACAGACAGACAGACATAGATAGATAGATAGATAGATAGATAGATAGATAGATAGATAGATAGATAGATAGATAGATAGATAGATAGATAGATAGATAGATAGATAGATAGATAACACACACATACACATAAAGAAGTTATGACCTGTGGTAACTGATGACATCAAACTTACCCTGTCTCCAAACTGCTCAAAGCAAAGCCTGGCGTAGGCTTCGAACAAGTTGACAACGTTATCATTCTCCCAACCTCCCTGGTCCTGAATGGCTTGCGGCAGGTCCCAGTGGTACAGGGTCACCATGGGAATTATGCTGTTCAAATTATCACGCAAAATCCTTCATAAAAAATGGCCTATTATCTTACACTGCTCTCTCTCTCTCTTTCTCTCTCTCTCTTTCTCTCTCTCTCTCTTTCTCTCTCTAATTATATCAACACAAAACATTCTTTACACTGTCTGATTCTGAGATGTGTTATTTTTGGTATCGGAGACTTGCATTCTTATATTTCTCCATTAAGCGCATATTTGCAGGTTTGCCATATACCTGAATATTTGTTAAATCAGAAATACAGTAATTCGCTGATCTAAGGCCGACCGAGTTACGGCTATTCGTAGTTACGGCCAATGTCCCATAGGACTGTTCAATGTGCTGTGATTTTCTTTTAGATCAATTTACAAACATCTGCATTTCTACAAACACTATAATTCCACTAACAAACAAAAGAAGGAGATGAACAAGTACATTACATCATCCTTAGGTGAGTACAGAATATATGCCAGTGGGTGAGTACAGAATATATGCCAGTGGGTGAGTACAGAATATATACCAGTGGGTGAGTACAGAATATATGCCAGTGGGTGAATACAGAATATATGCCAGTGGGTGAGTACAGAATATATGCCAGTGGGTGAGTACATAATATATGCCAGTGGGTGAGTACAGAATATACGCCAGTGGGTGAGTACAGAATATATGCCAGTGGATGAGTATATAATATATGCCAGTGGGTGATTACAGAATATATGCCAGTGGGTGAGTACACTCTTGTGTGTTAATGAATAGTTATAACAATATGATACTTAATTTAATGTGTTGTGGCTCGTATTTTCTAATTAATTTTCACAGTTACTCTATTAATGTGCTTTCTGCTATGTGATTGTAAACATTTTTATTAGCTATGTAACATGTTATAGTAGTGAAATGTAGTACTTTTTTTTTTGCTAAAGTAGTGGCTGGGTTCCCTTTATAACGGCCGACCGATTTACGGCCAACTCGGCTTACGACCACATCCCACTGTCTCAAACGCGGCCGTAAGTGGGCTCGTGGCTGTACCCTCCATTCAAGTAAATATTAAACATTCAGTTTTACGATGAACATGATGTTGGCTATATCTGCAAAACCTGTAATCAAATAGTCACTAATTAAGTGAGATATTGCATACGAACTGTCCCAGATATCATTTAAATTAATATAGTGCAATATCGTAATAACGTGTAACTTAAATGCTATCATCATCATCATCAGGTGCCGTGCCGACTGGCGTCGGCTATTATGCTTCTCCAGAGTACCCGATACTTCATGCAGGCCATCAGTTCAGTTGGTGATCTCCTCTCACACCATCCCGTCAGACTGTCCAGTATCATTTCTCTTGGTCTTCCTCTTGATCTTCTTCCTTCTATTTTTCCTGTTGTTATAATATTTTCTATGCCCCCTCTTCTCATTGCATGTCCTATGAAAGTGCATTGTCTCTCTCTTATCTTTTTGACAAGGTTTTTTGTCTCTCCAGCTCTTCTCATACATTCTTCATTAGTTATTTTTGCTGTCCAGGAGATTCGCAACATTCTTCTAATAAACCACATTCTGCTGCTTCCAATGATTTTTGTGCAGACTTGCCTACTGTCCATGATTCACTTCCATATAACAAGATAGGTTCAATATAGCATTTTAGGACTCGTTTTCTAACATTCATTGATAAAGATGTGTTAGCTAATATGTTTCTCATTCTCTGAAATGCAGTCTTTGCTTGGCCTATTCTGTTCCTAATTTCTGTTCTGCATTTCCCATCTGAAGTTTTTACTGCTCCAAGGTATTTGAATTTCTGCACCTGCTTTAGAATAGTTCCGTTTAATTTAATACTGCATGCTGGTGGATTCTGTTTCTTAGATATAACCATAGTCTCTACTATAAAGTATGGAATATTAATGACCAGACTGCAGGTTTCAAGTGTTCTCAAGCAGGTCACGGTATGTTTGGCTGTTGATGGTGGTTACTCTGGGGCATGTGATGTCCCAGGAGTTGGTCCTTCCAGACTCAGAAGAGCATAGGCATCAGCGTCTTTATATTTCTTGCAGTATCATTACTCATCATGACAAGTTTTGAATGGTTCAATGATATTTACATTTCCAAAGACGAATAGTGAACAAAAAATCATAATATTTAGAAATCTCTGGCACAATTTAAAACAAATGATTTCACGAAACTATGGAAGATATTCACTGTTACTGGCGTCTTGACGTGCGTGTAGATGACACTGAAGAAAGTTTGGTTTGCGAGTATTGTCTTTGTTGAGGCAGAAAAACAACGGAAGAAAGGGAGGAGAGCTAGATGAACATATCACTAAGACTCCATACATACAAAGCTGGATCTATAAAACAAAACAGAAAATGAGAAACAAAACTGTATAGCAACAGAATTCTGGACTGCCAGGCTACAAGCAGCCGTCAGTCAAAACAGGACAAGATTGATATGGCTCATTTCAAGGAAAGTTGTGAGACCTATTTCAGCCTGCGACAGATAGCAGTTGTCAAGAAAGCAAAATCGTTTTCACTCACTCTGTTCCTGTAAATTTGTCAGTGAATTAATTGGTATCCATCACACCTTGGTTATTTGATCATCCATAAACTAAACTCAGAAATATCATTTGTGGCACTTACTTTTTTGCTACCAAAGCATCGATGAGACGGTTATAATAGTCTATTCCGGCTTGGTTCACAGAAGCTGTGGTTCCATCTGGCAATAATCTACTCCATGCTATAGAAAATCTATAGAAATCGACCTGGAATTATCGTGTAATTTTTTTGTAGTTAATATTTAGATCTTCTTAATATAAATATAAACATTATAGGATAACATAATTGAGTAAAGTGATTATAAGACTCATAGCTACTATTATTGCTATTATATCTTATATATCTTATATCCTTCCCGTGCCGTTAGACGTCACATAGGGCTCGCAAAGTAGTTCGCCAATTGTGCCTGTCTTCGGCGAGTCTTTCAATCTCAACAAAGGATTTTATGCCTGTTAACTTGGCCTCTCTTAATAATGTTCTCTTCAGAGTTTCACGCGGTCTGCCCCTTTTTTCTTCGGCCTGTTGTGGTCCACTTGATAGCTTGTTTTGGGATTCTCTGCTCATTTCTTCTCATCAAGTGGCCAACATACGTCCATCTCCTTTTCCTGATCACCCGTGAGACTGGTTGTTGGTCAGTCATCTGTCTTATCTCTGCAGTGCTCTTGAATTCATTCCACTTGATGTCGAGTATTTTCCTTAGGCATTTGTTTTCAAAAGAGTCTAATTTCTTTTCTATTTCTTTAGTTGTTTTCCAGCTCTCGCATGCATAAATGAGGGTGGATATTACATTTGAATTGAATAGTCTTAACTTGGTTTTTGTGCTTATAACTTTTGAATTCCATATGTTCTCAAGAATTCCATATTGCTATTATACAGGAGGTAATCAAAAAGTAATTTTATTAACTATTTTATTTGAGAAAACACACTGTACACATTTCAAGGAAAACTGCTTATCACTTTTCAATATAGTCCTCACCGCGTTCAATGCAGGTCTGGCACCGTATCGCTAATGTCTGGATTCTTCGAGAGAAAGAAAAAAGCCTTTAGACTGATCATATAGCCAAAGTGTGCACGACCTCTTTAATCTCTTCCTCCGTACTGAACTTTTTCCTAGCTAGCGCCTCCTTGAAGGATACAGACATATGATAATCGAATTTTACTTGGTCAGGTGAATACATAGGATGTGGAAGACACTCCAATTGCAGATTCGCAATTTGTTGAGCTGTTGCACGTGATGTTTGAGGCCGCGCGTTATCAGCCTAATAGATATGGGTCTTTACAGTCTCAGAAGAGGGTGAGGATCAATTTTTTGGCCGACCGAGCTGTACAGAACTTCTATGGTTTTAACAAGGAAGAATTTCGCCATTCCTAAGTGGTTAAAAATGGGTTTCAACAAAATACAAACCACAAAGAAGAGTTAAAAAGAATTAGAAATAACATTACAGCAGAGAAAATCTCTCATAACCCAAGCAGTACTTCACTTAGTAGACGCCATGACAGAATCCAAATTAACCCACAAACAGAGGCAAAAATGAGTCAGCATTTAAACGACTACACCACTGATTCTCAAACTTTTATTGTCCCATGGACACTTTTCAATAATGTCATAACGCCCTTAGCATGGCCCACAGCTCTCCCAAGTCCCTTTCCATGACTGTCTGACTTTAAAGGTGTATTCCAAACAAAATGCATTTTAATATTCCAATAGTTTGATCCTGTCAGTTTATTGTACCAGTTACCCTTCAGAAACTATAAAATTTCCAACTGAGGCGGGAAGATTTCTAACTGATTGAGAACCTTGTGAGTATACATTCTGATGAGTTTCAGCTTATAGAACTTTTCAAAAAGAAAGTCAGGATGACACTATATAATCTAGAACAATATTCATATGTGATTTTGAAATCTTGGGATGCAAGAACAAAACAAAACGTGACAACAATTTGACATTATATGACGACTATCATGTAAGAAAGAGTGATGAAAGACTGGAACAAACAATTCACTGTGTGAAGCACTGCCAACAAAAAAGTTGGAACAAGCAAATCACTGTGTGGAATACTGCAAACAGAATAGCACGAACAAAGAAATCACTGTCTGAAATACTGCAAACAAAAAAGCTGAAACAAAGAAATCAGTCTGAAATACTGCAAACAAAAAACAAGCTGGAACAAAAACACAATTATGGAAGATAACACAAAGAAAGATCTGGGATATAAATAAAGAGTCGTGGATGAACAGATCTTGAAATAACGGGGACAAATAAAGGGTCGTAGAAGAAAAAGGCAACAGAGAGCCAGGATAAACAAACGGGTCGGAGAAGTAAAAGGCAACAAAGAGCCAGGATAAACAAATGTGCCATAGAAGAAAAAAACGAAGAAGGATCTGGGATTTAATATGTAACAAAGAACTGGGGTTTAATAAATAACAAAGATTTTTATAAATGTCGCTCACCCCCAAATCCTCAAGTATCCTGACGTCTTCGTTGTAGAGATGGTAGCTGTCACAAGCCACATCCCCAGTCTGGTTACCGGCGATCCTGTTCTGATGGGCAAATGTGTCCCAGATACTGGGGCCCTTTCCTGAAAACGAGGCCAAAAAGAAAGTCAACATATTCAACAGCCAACAGCATTCATTTTACCCAGTAACCCAAAGAATCATTTTAATCAGTAGCCGTCAGGATAATTTTAATCAATAGCCGTCATCATCATTTTAATCAATAGCCGTCATCATCATTTTAATCAATAGCCGTCATCATCATTTTAATCAGTAGTCGTCAGTATCATTTTAATCAGTAGCCGTCAGGATCATTTTAATCAGTAGCCGTCAGCGTCATTTTAGTCAGAAGTCGTCAGAACTCATTTTAATCAGTAATCGTCAGCATTAATCTTAATCAATAGCGGTCAGCACTCATTTTACTAAATAAAAAGTAATAAACTTACATTTTATTGGTTTTGACACTTTACATTGTTTATTAATGATGTATTTTTCCTCATGTTATTATTAAACTCTGAATAATACATTACATTAATAGTGATCTGAGTTAATTTTGTATTACAATACTCTGAACCAGTCGTATCAACTACAATGATAAAGAATGAAATGTAGTCATATTTTCGCCATATTATAAATCATATTGGGAGACTTTCGTTGCAGAAATAAGATATGAGAGGAACAAAGACCTCATTTATTTTAAAGAAGAAAAGAAACGGATATCTTTAGATTTTATAGTGAAAATAGATTCCCTTGTAAGCGAAGAAAATCTCGCTCTAAATATACGTATTAATATACCCGTATTAAACTTAAATAGTTTGTTCGTGTGTTAACTCTTTCTTCCTGTCTTTTTTCTTTAACTTTCATTTCTCTCCTTTACTTCTTATAATCATTTTCTTTCTTTCTTTCTTTCTGTCTGTCGGTCTTTCTTTCATTCTATCTTTCCATTCTTCTTCCCAATCTCCCTTTTGATTTTTAATTATCTGTAATTTTAGCAAACACTTTCTGCTCATCAAATTTTAATTTATATATTAAATTTATGATAAATTTTCATGTGCAAGCTTTTGGCCAGGTTTAGACTCGAAACCTTTTCTGTACGTTATTGTTTTCTTTAATTTAATGTACGTCTATATTTTTACAAAAATTAATCTTAATTTTGAAGCATCTTAAAGCTATATGTCATTAGTTTGTTTTTTTTTTTTTGGGGTGGAAAGTTACAAGCAACACTTTAGCACAGTATGTGGGTTAATGTACTCATATGTTTGAATATAACGTTTATATTGAGGTACAAGCTCTTTCTTTTTTTTTCAGTATCGTTAACCTTACTACTCACCATCTTTGTTCTACTCACCATCTTTGTTCTACTCACCATCTTTGTTCTACTCACCATATTCGTTCTACTCACCATCTTCGTTCTACTCACCATCTTTGTTCTACTCACCATCTTTGTTCTACTCACCATCTTCGTTCCATCCACCTTCAACCTGATAGGCCGCCGTGGCAACGCCCCAGAGAAAATTGTCCGGGAATTTCCCGTAGTAGAACTCGTCCCGGTCCGCTGGATCTGAAAGAGTGGATCACAAATTCTCTTGTATTTATTCAGAGAAAATACAAAATAGTATCCTTGGAAAAATCCTTGGAAAAGCTGAACACAGCAGACTAATGGATGCATCTAATCCTTCATATTTATAAATACAAAAAAGGAGCAACACTCTACATTTCTCTCCCTCTCTCTCTCTCTCCCTCTCTCTCCCTCTCTCTCTGAATCTTAAGTGCCCAAGGCACACAGGGCTTCCGCAAGGGTTTTCCACAAACGGCTGTCCTTTCCGCTCTTGTCCAAGTTAGCCCTTTTTGTGCCCAACAAACTCGCTGTTATTCTTCTCCATTTCTCCTTTGGTCTACCCTTGCTTCTATTCCCCTGTGGTGTCCATCTTAGTGCTATTTTTGGTAGTGAGTCGTCAGTCATCCAGAGCACATGTCCCAACCATCGCCAGCGTCTTTCCTGAATAATTGCTGTCGGCGGCTTCATCTGCATTTCCGCCAACAAGATGTTATTACTCCACATCTGAACAAGACTAATTCAATTAGAACAAAGGAGGCAAGATTCTCTATATGTACAATACAATCTTAGCTGTGAACGAAGACAATTACAAATCGGAAACTCAGTGAAAACTTTGTGCTGGAACATAAACAAAATCTTTCAAAGACCCATTGGCTTTCACAGAATCTTATTATGGCGACGTCACTGCACAATCGCATGAAGGAGAAGAAGGTTCATATGCTAGAGCTTTGCTTTCTGGTCGCGTGAGAAGCTTTGCTCTACAAATACATGTTAGTTCATTCTGATAACCTTCTCATTCTGTGGAAAAACTTTCTTTCCTGGATTCGGCCTGAATTGTTTTTAAAGAAAGGTTCTGCCTGGACAGGATCTTGTGAAGGAGTTGATGGTCGACCAATGAATGGACATCTTGTGCTGAATGTGTGGTAATATATTTCTTACTTTAGAAACTTAATGTTTCGGAGGTGCAGCCGAGAAAAAGTAGAGCGTCGGAGTCATGGACTTGACAGTGTCGTAATTAGAGTAAAATAGATGGAGAACGCACACTAGAAGTCAGATCATGACAGTGTCGTAATTAGAGTAAAATAGATGATGAACGCACACTAGAAGTCAGATCATAACAGAGTCGTAATTAGAGTAAAATAGATGGAGGACGCATACTAGAAGTCAGATCTTGACAGTGTTGTAATTAGACTGAAATAGACGGAGGACGCACACTAGAAGCCAGACTTTTACATTGTCATAATTAGACTGAAATAGACGGAGGACGCACACTAGAAGCCAGATTTTTACATTGTCATAATTAGACTGAAACAGACGGAGGACGCACACTAGAAGCCAGATTTTGACATTGTCGTAATTAGACTGAAATAGATAGAGCACGCACACTGGAAGCCAAATGTGATCTTAGGGAGGGGGAGAGGGTTGAAGTAAGGGTCTTGAAGCTATTTTTATGGGTGGAAGAGAATATTTAAGGTTTTATGCATAATAATTGTTTTTCCCTTAATACTTTCTAGAGCTTTTAATTTTCCCAAGGTGCTATTGCCTCCAGGCGGATGTGAAAAGTTTTTTTTCCAATATCTTTTTTTTCCCTTGCAATCGTTACAGTGTCACGAATTAGCAAGGTTAAGGTTGTACTGTTCAATTTTCCTTGGAAGCGGAAGGGGGGGGGGGGGGGGAGAATCATCTGTTATCATCTATGAAAGTGTATAGATGTGATCTCTGCACTGTCCACAAGGTATTCTCTTCTTGAATCTCACAATTCATAGGCGTCCATAGTCTTATTTGAAACCCCTTGAGTGTTTAATAAGGCAAAGTATGCTGTAGAATCTTTATCTTTAAGTGCCGTTAGCAGAGTCAGATCTAGTGGAAAAAATGTTTTCAAACTATTTATACCTGCCTTTGATATAGGGAGTTTAGAAAGAAGTGAAGAGGGATATAGAGAACTGGAGCCCACGTTGAATAGCGAAAGCTGAGAAAACAGTAAGTGACGTGAGTTGTCTTCCCCGTGTAAGACACCGGATGAAGGTCTGCACGTTTCTTGTCTACCAAAGACAATCGAGGACAAAATGATGAAGCACTAAATCTTGATGCGATATATGCCTTCTGTTCATGCCATCAGATCTCAGAATATATACAACCTGCTTGAAAACAAAGTGTATTACTAATTACTGTTTTAAGTAATAAATGCTTGTCAGAAAGTATACTTTATTTGAAGTATATAGAATTGTATGTATAATGTTCGGGCCTTGAATCTTCACATACAAGGTTAGGAAGTAATCTGCAGTAACAAATGGAACGCAAAGAGAGAATATTACAAACAGTAAAATAATAACTTACATGCTCTGTATGTTCTCAGGTTCTCATCAAGACCTCTGTTTGAGACCAGCGCCTTGTAAAAATTGGCAGAAGATCGTGGATATCGACGTCTTTCACCATCCCCCATATCTATATAATAAAGTCCAGTCTTGCTGGTGTAGCCAAGATCCCAGTCGAAACCATCTACCAGTGACCACACGAAGTATCCTTTAACGTCACTTCCGGCGGTGATTGCTGCACAAAATAAGAAAACAAAGCGTGAAGTGTCAATGTTGAAGTTGGTGAATTAATAATTATGTCGAAGAATTCTTTGACATCTTGTCTGATCTTCATGAAAATTAACTGTCTGAAATGATGTATACCTAATACACACAGGTTGTTAACTTAATCTCTCAGATTCTGGGGAGACCGAAGAAAATGAGGTCGACAACGTGAAGCTCTAAAGAGGACATTGTTAAGAGAGGCAAAATTGCTGGACATGAAATCCATTGATGAGGTTGAAAAACTGGCCGGAAACAGGAAAACTTGGGAAACTACCATGCGAGCCCTATGTGACCTTTAACGGCACGGGAAGGATGGAAGATATAAGAAGTAGGAGGATCATACCGAAAGTCGTGAGCAAATTTAAAAATTAGAATTTATAGATAGAGAAAATATATATGTATCCCTTAATCTGGATCATTTTCTTCACTTTTCAACATAATCTCCATTTCTCTGCACACATTTTTCCCATCACTCTGCAAGTTTGAAAATACCCTCTCGGTAGAATTCCGTTCCAGCTGACCGAAGGCACAGACGCACTGCTTTCTGGACGTTCTCTCCTGTGTTGTAGTGATGGCCTCGCATTTGTTCTTTCACGAAACCGAAAAGATAATAATTATTGGATGCCAGGTCAGGGCTATAGGCAGGGTGTGGAAGAATTTCCCAACTTTTTTTCTCACTTTCCTCAGCTGTCGGGGGAGCAGAGTTTTTCTCGCAGCTTTGTGATCTTCAGTCAATAAACGTGGGACCCAGCGGGCACAAACTTTTCTATAGACTAGGGTTTCAATCATTTCCTGTACTGCATTGTTTCCTATTCCAAGATTTACAGCGATTTTAGATACTGTGACACGTCTGTCTTCTTTAATGATGTCGTCAACCCTTTCCACGCTGTGTTCAGTGGAGGCAGTTCGAGGGTGACCGCTGCGAGGCATATCGTGGATGCTCGTGTTTCAATCTTTGAAATGTTTCACCCACCTCCTAACACAGCTAACACCTATATACACATCTCCATAAGCAAGATGAAGTCTTTGGTGAATTTCAGCAGCGGGGATTGCAACATGTAATAAGAAACTTGGAACTTCGTTACATGAATCAGGGGTTACAATCATGACAGTTTTTGTCTCAGAAGAGCTCTGCCGAAGCTACAGAGGAAGCCCAATTTGCAAATGTTTAAAAATCTAGCAGATTTGAAGGAGATGCCAAGGGATGGGTAGATAAGAACATCACGACCAACTAACGTAAGGTCCCTTGCTTGGCATTTTTTCTGTTATAGCTTATTCCTGTATGTTTTCCGTCTCCCGCTAAGCCCATAGTGCAGCTGCTGGTCGCTGGTAGCGCTGATCACTGTCATAAGGTAGAAGGTACATCTGGCCAGACTGACATGGACCCATATAGGACAAAAGCTTTAGTATTAGAACAAATTTAATTTTCATAATATTTGAATTTTAAGAGATATAAGCCAAGGGTATTAGGTTTGTGTCGCAACTGGAACTAAAATGGTCAGTTGTCATGTTATAAAGCCTGCTGTCATTCAGTGAGTGCTGTTATTCTGTACAGCTGTCATACTGTTAGTGCTGTCATTGTGTCAGCACTGTCATGCTGTGAGTGCTGTCATCCTGTACTGTGTGTGAGCACTGTAATAATGTGAGTGATGTCTTTATGTGCTGTCATAATGTGAGCACTATCATACGGTGAATGCTGTAATTCTGTGCTTTCACTCTGTGTTGTCATACTGTGAATACTGTCATACTGTGTGTGTGTTTGTGACTGAAAGAACGAGAAAAAGAATGAGTGAGTGAGTCAATCAATCAATCATTCATTAAATCAGCTAGTGAGTGAGTCAGTCATTGAATATAATAACGAAAAGTATTATATGGACGACATCTAGTGGTCTGAAGGAGCGAGTTAAAGATCTACTGTAATTTGAAGCTAGCTTTTTTTGTTGGCTAGTGATTTTGACAAGATAAAGTTGTGAATACATCAAAGTAAGACCAGTTTTGAGAAACGCTTTCAGCTAAACGAAATCGTATGTGCTGTATGTATATGTATGTGATCCATTAAGCACAGATGATCACGCGTGTCTAAACAGGGAAAGATCAGATAACAGACTCGTCATGTAAGACGTTGAAAATAGGAAATAGACTGACCTTGCAAGACATTGTTGCTGTACTCTCTAATATACTCTATTGTATTCTGATCCTTCAGTGTCCCACAAGCCTGCAGCCCGTTCTGCGTCACGTAGATGGCAGGATTGTTGTACTTCGTGGTTACGTAATTCAGAAGTTCCTTCAGGCCGAATCCCATCAAACGTTTGTCGCTGCCTGGGTTAGTCTCAGGCCGATATTCAAGTCTTAGTAGAACAATATGAACAAGAGCCTTAGAAACGTGACTATATTTACAAGAAATGTTTTATAACAGAAATTGTATACAACAACCCCTTCCCACGTTTCCCCTAGACAGAGAAATAAACCCCTTTAACCCGTTTTCGAAACATTAACACCGAGATGTTGTTTATAAAGTTTCAGTTTTCCGCTATCAAACAACTATATAGAAAAAAAGATTTTAAATACACTTATGACAAACTACTATTTACTAATTTTATTCCTACAATGAAAGAAAATTGTAAAACATAAAACTCTACATTCCTGGTCTGCGGTAGTCTTGGTAGAAAGCAAGCGCAGGAACTGAGTAGACAAGCACGAGCACTGCTACCTGCCTCCTCATTTCAGGAAAGCACTAAATCCTTTATTGGGTATTACACAATTTTGTGAAAAAAATTCTGGATGACCATCATCCAAGGAATTATGTAATGTCCGAAAATAAGTACACAAATGTCGACATATTGATAAATAATATCAGTTATTTTTCTTCATCCAGGCGATGGAAATCAGAGAAATATCGCCATCATGACACTTTAATGTAGACAAGAAATATGACCATGCTATGTTTTTCTGGAGTGGAGGAAGGTATCCTGATCACCCAGCTATAGAAATGGGTACCAGACATTTTCTGGAGTGGGGGAAGGCATCCTGATCGCCCAGCTATATAAATGAGTGCCTGACTTTTTCTGGAGTAGAAGAAGGTATCCTGATCACCCAGTTATAGAAATGGATGCCTGACTTTTTCTGGAGTGGAGAAGGCATCCTGATCACCCAGTTATAGAAATGGGTACCAGACATTTTCTGGAGTGGGGGAAGGCATCCTGATCACCCAGCTATATAAATGGGTACCTGACTTTTTCTGGAGTGGGAGGAAGGCATCCTGATCACCCAGCTATAGAAATGGGTACCAGACATTTTCTGGAGTGGGAGACGGCATCTTGATCACCCAGTTATAGAAATGGGTACCTGACTTTTTCTGGAGTGGGGGGAAGGCATCCTGATCACCCAGCTATAGAAATGGGTACCTGACATTTTCTGGAGTGGGGGAAGGCATCCTGATCACCCAGCTATAGAAATGGGTACCAGACATTTTCTGGAGTAGAGGAAGGCATCTTGATCACCCAGTTATAGAAATGGGTACCAGACATTTTCTGGAGTGGGGGAAGGCATCCTGATCACCCAGCTATAGAAATGGGTACCTGACTTTTTCTGGAGTGGGAGGAAGGCATCCTGATCACCCAGCTATATAAATGGGTGCCTGACTTGTTCTGGAGCTGCGGAAGGAAAGGCTGCCAGGCGGAGTCAGCACCGCATCACCATCTAGTGTACCCACGGACCAAGGAAAACCTGGACACCGACACCTCTTTAATATGGCATAAAAGGGCTACCTGTCTGCGTTCTGTCTGCCTTTTGCAAAACTAACAGTACAAGTGGAACTATAATGTAACGCTATTTTAAACTGCCAATAGTCTTGTTATATTTTGACACGCTGGTTGTTCAGTTTTGTCCAACAGTGTTTGGGAGAGTCGCATTGATATATTTGAAATGACCACAACAAAGTACTCAGTACTTGGGATAAGACAAGTCTGTCTCCAGAATTATATCCTGGTCGTTGAGGAAGCCCTTATCGCTGTTATCTTTAGCTGACACTAATTTGGTCTTGAAGTGGCTGATGCCCAGGAAGTCGGTAGCGCCTGTAAAAGAACAAGAAATATCAAGGTCACTTCTCATTCGTGAATAAAAAAAAAACAAACTTTAAACAAAAAATAAATTATTTAAAGACTTCCTATTTTCTTTTTTTTTCTCGTCAGTCCCTTACACTGTCAATAGTTTCCACCCCACCCCCTGTAATCCTGTACTCTTTCGCAACTGGACAGTATAAAGACGTCATTTAGCTGTACGTACTTTAAAAGAACAATTCTGATAAAAATGCTAGATTCACTATTTGGAAAGTGGGCTTACAAACGGTGGTAGGATGTTAAAGAGTGAATTTAAAGTTGGACAGACATATACGTCTTTGGGTAGCGTTCGAAATACGTATTTTATTATCCTATGTTCCAGTCTACTCAAAATATTTCTTTCCGTTTATTATCCGAACTGTGAAAATTAGACCACATTATGTTTTATAATGTTATACTTGATGTATACGTATTTTTTTATACAAGCTACAAGTGTAAATTATTAACTATCTTTCTTATAACATATCATGCTAGTGTGGTCTGCTAAATCCTATATTGAAACCATAGACGATTTGTGAGAAACAGAAGTGACTTTTGGACTGAAAATGGTTTTAGTAATAAAACTAGACGGAGGCGTGTGGTTAAGTTTTATAAAAAGATAAGAGTGTGAACAATGAACAAAAATGAATGTGGCAGAAAGCATAATGAGCATATATAAATGAAGAACAAACAATTCAATATTTCGGCAGATGGCCCTTCGTCAAGGACAAAATATATAGACAGCACAACAGGTAAATGAAAAATTAAACATTTAGCTTTTTTGGTATTCCCTTCTCAAGAAAGACGGGCACAAACTATTGCGTTGCAAAGTGTTGCGTGTATATACTGTATGGTCCTTGACAAAGGCATGTGCAGAAATATTGAATTTTTCCATGTTCTCCACTTATACGTGCTCGTCTCACCCCGAGAAACAGGACAATGTTACATTTCTTTTCTTGCACTGGGTGCTATCAGACCCTCTTAACTGTACTTACGGCCACCCAGTTCAGCCCCCACCGATAAAAGTTAGCAAACCCGTGCATTATTCGGCCCGATGTGACATAGAATTGGAAAAAAAATTTAAGTCACCACACCGGTAACAGGCCTAGTCTGGTTAACGGGTCAGAGATTGCACAGTACACTCTCTGCTTTTTTCTTTTAGCTCCAATGATGAACTGAACAAAAAATAGCTGCCATGACCCGCTCCCACGCCGACACAACGCTGTGCCTCAACATCTTCGCCGCATCGGCTGAAAAGAACACCAGCTCGCAGTTCCAGAGAGATAGAAGACAGGTCAGAACATGGGCAGTTTACCTTTGATATTTTGCTGCTCTGCTGCAGTGAAGTCGGGCACCTTCTGATCAGGGACTCCCTGCTGAGCTCGTTTCAGAGCCACGTGTTCCTTCATCTCCTTCGGGTAGTCGCCGCTGAAGAGAGGATGGGCAAACCACCCCAGATGAAAGGCCAGAGCTCTAGCCGCAGCTATGACATCTGCAGGATCGTCCGACTTAGCAACAAACCAGTCCGACTGAAGGGAGATTCCAACCTGGCCTGCAAAAAAAAAAAATAAGTAGTTTCTGATTAAGATTCCACGTTTCCATAAGAAAAATATGTTGCTCTTTGTATATGCTAGCTGCAGTGAATTTGTGTTTGTTAACCAGAATTCATAAGAAACAACGTAGTATCTCAGATGTGTTCAAAGCTAGCATCTCTGATACTGAGTTTGAACACATCTTTCTGCTCTGTCATCTGAAAGCTTTTACTTTCTATAGTGCCGGTGTCTAGAGTAATCTTCGCTGAGGGGTTCAGAGTCACAAAATTAAAGCTGTAAGTTCCATTGAATTTTTTTCTTCTTTCTGAATTGCGTGGAATTGCTGCTTGTGAGGTAATTTCTGCTGACCCAGAGAGAAGTGTGCCGAGGTCATTCATTGTTTTTCAAATTAAGCTCACAGTTACCGCTAGTGTTATTTCCTGAGTAAATCAACATACAGAGGAATCTATCTATCTATCTATCTATCTATCTATCTATCTATCTATCTATCTATCTATCTATCTATCTATCTATCTATCTATCTGTCTGTCTGTCCGTTCGTCTGTCTATCTATCTTTACATACACACATAAACACCGCATTTTCCTGATTAAACGCCCGGTCTAAAATAGTCTCAATTAAACGCCGGGTGAGTAAAGAGTCGTGTCTCAAATAAACGCATACTTCAAATAAACGCCGGATCTAAAATAAGCGCTGGGACAGTACATCGTCCCTGTCTCTATGTAAAGACGTGCGGTATAGGCTAATACCGATAGTGCAAAATCGTAATTGGTATTTCGTGAATAAACACCCGCCCTGAATAGACGCTGGTCTCTAATAAACGCCGAATCATGACGATAATTTTGCGAAGAACCGAAGACGCTGGCTGTCCGTTTTGACAGTCAGCGATCCATAGCTGACAACCTGACTTCAGGACAGGCGAACTATAGCCGACCAAGACCCTGATTAACAAGGTCTAGCCTGGCTAACGGGACAGGCACCGTCGTGGTGGCGGGGTCAGCAAAGTAGTCTTACACACCTCCTGCTTTTCGGCTGAGCTCAGGAACTGAAAAAGTAGCTGCTATGAAAAGCTCCGAAGCCGACACCATACAGTGCCCCAACAACTTCGCCGGATCGCTTTCAAAGAACATCAGCTGGCAGCTCAAGAAGAAGAAGAAGAAGAAGACAAGAGGAAGATCTGACTCTATAAATTTCTCTGGTAACCATAAGTGAAAGAAAATAATGGACACTAGCACTATCTTCTTCTCCTCTATCTGAACAACATGTCTCATGGTTACCTTTGCCTTACTCATTTGCAGAAGCCAATAAACACTCGTATATCTTCTACAAAGAGAAATCGTGGTATATAAGACTTTCAAAGTCATCGTGAAGACAAAGAGAAATCGTAGTATGTAAGACTTTCAAAGTCATAGCGCAGACAAAGATAAATCATGGCATATAAAACTTTCAAAGTCATAGCGAAGACAAACAGAAATCATGATATATAAGACTGTCAAAGTCATAGCGAAGACAAACAGAAATCATGATATATAAGACTGTGAAAGTCACAGGGAAGACAAAGAGAAATTGTGATATATAAGACTGTGAAAGTCATAACGAAGACAAAGAGAAATCGTGACATATAAGACTTTCAAAGTCATAAGGAAGACAAAGAGAAATCGTGATATATAAGGCTGTCAAAGTCTTAGGGAAGACAAAGGGAAATCGTGATATATAAGACTGTCAAAGTCATAGCGCAGACAAAGGGAAATCGTGATATATAAGGCTGTGAAAGTCATAAGGAAGACAAAGAGAAATCGTGATATATAAAACTTTCAAAGTCATAAGGAAGACAAAGAGAAATCGTGATATATAAGGCTGTCAAAGTCTTAGGGAAGACAAAGAGAAATCGTTATATATCAGACTGTCAAAGTCATAGCGCAGACAAAGGGAAATCGTGATATATAAGGCTGTGAAAGTCATAAGGAAGACAAAGAGAAATCGTGATATATAAAACTTTCAAAGTCATAAGGAAGACAAAGAGAAATCGTGATATATAAGGCTGTCAAAGTCTTAGGGAAGAAAAAGAGAAATCGTGATATATAAGACTGTCAAAGTCATAGCCCAGACAAAGGGAAATCGTTATATATAAGACTGTCAAAGTCATAGAGCAGACAAAGGGAAATCATGATATATAAGACTGTGAAAGTCATAGCGCAGACAAAGATAAATCGTTATATATAAGACTGTCAAAGTCATAGCGCAGACAAAGATAAATCGTTATATATAAGACTGTCAAAGTCATAGAGCAGACAAAGAGAAATCATGATATATAAGACTGTGAAAGTCACAGGGAAGACAAAGAGAAATTGTGATATATAAGACTGTGAAAGTCATAACGAAGACAAAGAGAAATCGTGATATATAAGACTTTCAAAGTCATAAGGAAGACAAAGAGAAATCGTGATATATAAGGCTGTCAAAGTCTTAGGGAAGACAAAGAGAAATCGTGATATATAAGACTGTCAAAGTCATAGCGCAGACAAAGGGAAATCGTGATATATAAGACTGTGAAAGTCATAAGGAAGACAAAGAGAAATCGTGATATATAAAACTTTCAAAGTCATAAGGAAGACAAAGAGAAATCGTGATATATAAGGCTGTCAAAGTCTTAGGGAAGACAAGGAGAAATCGTTATATATCAGACTGTCAAAGTCATAGCGCAGACAAAGGGAAATCGTGATATATAAGACTGTCAAAGTCATAGCCCAGACAAAGAGATCGTGATATATAAGACTGTCAAGGTCATGGGGAAGACAAAGAGAAATCGTGGTATATAAGACTGTCAAAGGCATTGGGAAGGCAAAGACAAATCGTGATATATAAGACTTTCAAAGTCATAGGGAAGACAAAGAGAAATCGTGGTATATAGGACTGTCAAAGTCATAGGAAAGTCAAAGAGAACGAACGAGGACTTGAAATCAATACTGAAAAATTATGGAAGATAACAATCTTGAATTCTTTTCCTACAGCACCTCTTTATGATTGAACATTCATATAGATGTGTTGTAGGAAACAATCATAAGTGTTTGCATTACTATTAACACAAAACTGTATAGAGATAAAGACAACATGGGTTGAATGTTTTTATGCAGACCGCTGCCACCAGACTGGTATTTAATAAACAGTTTAAATAAATGTTGTTAAACCCCAGAATTTTTGGGGAAATTCTAGATTTTTTCCCACCCTCTTTCCATTTTTCTACTTCTAGAATGTATGTAACTGTTGGATGTTTGTGACCCCTAGTTTTCTTTGACGGCCTGATAACATAGCAGAAGAGAGCAAACTCACAAATGTGCACGTGAAGATGGTAATGAATGTCTCACCTTTCTGAGTGGCCTTGTATTTGTCCCTGTATACAATGTAAGCCTCGGCGTGAGCTCGGATCAGGTTGTGACCGACATTGTACACATCCTCAGGTTTCTTCAGTCCTGGTGCATGCTCACCTGTTTCGTAACCTTTGTAAGCCAAGGTCACTGGATCGTCGATTGTCGTCCATAGTTTGACCTGGAAGATGTTTTAAGCCTGTTGTAAAATTATTTCTTGAATTTTTTTTTACCTGGGAACTAGAATTAGACACAAGTCACTTCGTAGATTAGACTCAGAGATGTAGAGGAACAACTCGAAGTTAATGTGAAGGCATTGACCTGCGCAGAGCAACAACTTTTACTAGTTCTGTTTCCATTTTTCCGGTAAAAAATCTCCAGGTGACATAAGAAATCACGATGTACTACTAAGGAAATAATATATTATGGTGTTTCATTTGAAGAGACATAAAGTTATAATTGTAGCATTACTTCTCATCTCAGAACGTGGCTTTCATGGCGGTAATTAAAAGGTGTTGCAGAGCATGGTGAGGATCATTTTACAGAGTAGCCTCCCTCGTTAAGGAATCTACAGACATGGCATCTGCGGGATCGGTGACAACAGTATGCAATGTTTGTACTGCACATTTCAGTCTCACAGTAAGTTTGTACTGCATATTTCAGTCTCACAGTAAGTTTGTACTGCATATTTCAGTCTCACAGTAAGTTTGTACTGCATATTTCAGTCTCACAGTAAGTTTGTACTGCATATTTCAGTCTCACAGTAAGCAATGTTTGTACTGCACATTTCAGTTTCACAGTAAACAATGTTTGTACTGCACATTTCAGTCTCACAGTAAGCAATGTTTGTACTGCACATTTCTATCTCACAGTAAGCAATGTGTGCGTTGCACATTTTTATCTCACAGTAAGCAATGTTTGTACTGCACATTTCTATCTCACAGTAAGCAATGTATGCACCGCACAGTTCATTCTTCACAATTGTGGCCCTACTATTCTCCGCATGCTAGTCTGTAATCAGAATCAGAATTACTCTTTCCGTGTTTCATTCGATGGCCAGTTCTTCCAGGTCATTCTGGCTAACGAATAAAACCTCTCGTCTAAAAGTTACAAATATTCTTGCTTCATTGGATCTTATGACCCACCTTCCCTCCAAAGTTTTGATATAAAGTATTTGCGTGGGGACGCATTTCTCATCCATTCTTGTTATTTGTTCTATTCGTCTTATCTTTACGCAATCTAAAGTTATCACAGTGAAAGAACGCTTAGCACGGTATAACATAAGGGTCTCGGTCACTTGGTCCTGCTGCTTGATGTTGATTGTTTTACAGACGCAATGAGAAAGGCAGCTGTAAGGTTCTTTTTTCATGTTTTGAAATAGTTTCTGACTCCTTTCGGCGTGCTCTGAGCATGTAGCTTTGGTAAATGGAAATCTTGAACCCATTTTCCTTGTCATCCCAGAAACTATGTACGAGTATTATAAAAGCAACGTTACAAATACTATGTACGAGTATTATAAAAGGAACGTTACAAATACTATGTACGAGTATTATAAAAGGAACGTTACAAATACTATGTACGAGTATTATAAAAGCAACGTTACAAATAATATGTACGAGTATTATAAAAGCAACGTTACAGATACTATGTACGAGTATTATAAAAGGAACGTTACAAATACTATGTACGAGTATTATAAAAGGAACGTTACAAATACTATGTACGAGTATTATAAAAGGAACGTTACAAATACTATGTACGAGTATTATAAAAGGAACGTTACAAATACTATGTACGAGTATTATAAAAGGAACGTTACAAATACTATGTACGAGTATTATAAAAGCAACGTTACAAATAAATGTAACCACCAATTCAATAATAACAATAATAATTCATTTTAAATGAAGTACATGTTCATGTATATATTTTCTTCATAAATTGAACCTGACTTCAGAAGGCAAGAAAAAGCGGAAAAGTTTATGTCTAACTGAAACATAATATATAAACAAATCTGTAAATAAGCTAAATACAAAAGAGATAGGAATTATTAATTTTGTTTTATTGCTTAATACTTTCTTAGTTTTCCCAAAGTGGCAGTTGCCTTTCCCATTTGTGTATTGGTTTCTTGGTACGGTGACAAGCATCTGTAACTCTAAAACTGATTTAGATGGATTTTCATTCAGACAGGCTGGTTGGAAGTGGGAAAAAAATGGAATAAAATGAGGAGATTAACGTAATATGCTGTTAGCTTACCATCAGAATACGAAGGCTGCACAATATTGATCTATAGGAGCCAGGAATAATAATAATAATAATAATAATAATAATCATCTTGTTGCTGTTCTTCTTTTTCCTTGAAGCTGCGAGCTGGTATTCTTTACAACTCCACGTATCGGACAACATTGTATCGGACTATGAACGGGCTACGGTGGCTAATTTTTTTCAGTCCCTGAGTATAACAAGAAAATATGGCGTACGCAACACTTCTTTAAGCAGACTCCACTGCCGTGGGAGCTATGGCGATCCCCGCCCCGTTAACCAAGTTAGGCCTGTTACTAAAAGTGTCAAAGGGAGTTGTCGGGCAGGGTCTAGGTCGGCTGATGTTTGCCAATTCTGACACGAGCACGTCAGCTGTGGATCGTTGACTGTCAGAGTGGACATCTTCACTCCCAAGTGTCAGTAAGAAAAAGGTAAAAGGTAAAATCTCCTTATTCCTGTCATTAAGGCATATTGGGGATATGTATTTCCACGACCTTCGGCGCATGAAAGTCTGACGTGGTCAGTATCACACATGGCCGCATTTACCTTCTCAGATTTCTCTGGTGCCAATTTTTAGAGTATGGGTGAACTCCAGGGCCTTTCTGGTGTAGTGGTACCAGAAAAAAAATATCCACTGCTGGGACCTGACTCCGGTACCACGGGTGTCAGTAATTGATGGAAATATTGTCTACATTCTAAGCTTCAGAATCTAAGTAATAAAACTTACCCGATCTCCAAATCTACTGAAGCTAAAATCTGCATAATCCTTGAACCACGATATGGATGACTGATTCTCCCATCCTCCATTGTCCTGCAGCTTTTGTGGCAGGTCCCAGTGATGGAGCGTGACAAATGGTTCGATGTTACTTGCTATGAGATCATTGATGAGCTCGTCATAATATGCCACCCCTTTATCGTTGACTTTATCGATGGTCCCAGATGGCAGCAGCCGCGACCATGAGAGAGAAAATTTATACGTTGAAACCTGCAAAGCAAAAATTGACATTTTTAACACGGCAATTCGTTTCCTTAAGTACAAAAACATCTTCTAATGTATAATCCTGAAGTATTAACAAAACGCATAACGTTACCACAGTTTGTGTAAAGTTGCTTGAAACTTCCTTCATGAACTATAAATCGAAAGATCAACAAAATGCTTCCCATCACAATATATGCCCGTGAGACCTGGACACAAAACAGCTGAGAAACACATAAATGCATTTTAATGGAAATGCTATAGAAGAGTCCTTAGATATCGTTGACACAAAAAAGAAATATATCCATACTACAAGAACTTAATATTGAAGAAGGCTGGCTAGGAAAGAGAATTCTACTGATAAAACTTAAATATTATGGATTCATTAAACGTCATGAGAATTTAGAGAAGACCGTCTTGGAAGGGTACATAATGGGAAAAAGAAAGAGAGGAAGACCAAGGCGAAGATGGCTGCAGGATATCGTTGATGTTCTGCAAATGGATGTATCAGCAGCATGGCATCTTGCTTACAAAGGAGAGGCCTATAGGAGAGCTGTCAGGGAGGTAAAGTTCCACAAGGGACATGCAAATGGTTGTTTCGTGATATCAATACCTGCCTAGCGTAAACACCTCAGTGAAGTGCAAATTAACGCTTTGTGTGCACGGATGATGGTTTTTCCTTACTAGCTAACTGCCTTTATCGTCTTGTCTATAGTTTTCACAAGTCAGGCATAAGACGGGTCTTGGTTAGCTTCAGACTATGGGGAAAGTCTAGAATTATTTTCTTAAGTCAGAAGCGTCAGAGTCAGTCAGGAGATTAGTTTGATCCGCTCCTCAAAGTCACAGAATGAGGGTGTTGGGAGACTGTGAGTCTTTTGACTGTTCTGCTTCATGGGATTTTCTGAAGTAATAACCACTCGTCTAGAATGTTTTGGATCATATTTCTCAATGCTATTTTCTGAAATAACAAACACTCATCTATAGTGTTTTGGATCATATTTCTCGATGCTATTTTCTGAAGAACCGACAAAAAAAAGCGTCACTGAAAAAAAGTAATGAGAGCAGAGAAGAAGCGTTATTTTCATTTCTACATTCGTTTTTTTCCCTCATTCTTTTGACGGGTCTGAAATTGGACTGATGATAATAACAAAAGCTAAAAAGAACTAACTGTTTCTCTCAAACACAAGATTGGAAATAGCATTTATTAACTGTCAGAAACTGCATTTATAAAACTTCAAGAAAAAGAAACTGTAGTATAAATGAAATATTAGAAAAAGTGCTATTTTTTAGATGAACTGTTGCAGTCCTGTGTGGCACTAGAAAAGAGCAGTCTGTGTGAGAATCCTGCAGGAAAGGTCAGCATGTTCTGTGCCACGTTTTGGAGCATGAAATAAAGTAAAATAATAATACAACAATAACAAGACACAAAACGAGCTGGTGGGCACACTTTTGTACGAGTGAGCATTTTCTTCTATATTTAAACTTACACCCAGATTCTTCAACAGCTGCACGTCAGTTTTCGCGTGGTTGTAACCATCTGCTGCTGTCTTGGCGTCACCTCCTCCTTTAATATGAGCGCTGTTCTGGGTGAACTGGTCCCAGATACTGGGGCCCTTCCCTGTGAAAAAAAACTCCAAATTATTCTGTGTATCACAGGCTTTGGGATTGTTTCAAATACTGCAAGATGGAAGTGACACAGAGTTTGAAATAAGTTTTGAAATCAATCAATCAAGTGTCGTGCCGTGTGGCGTAGGCGATCATTTCTCTCCACAATTCCCTGTCTTTTGAGTTGATTATGAGATCCGCCGGTGACTTTCTTCCTAGCCACACTGACAGCCCATCCAGTAACTTCTCTCTCTGTCTTTCTCTGTCTCTTCTTCCCTCAGTTTTTCCAGTTGCCACAGTGTGTTCCAATTTTCATCTTCTCAGAAAATGTCCTACAGATCTCGCTTGTCTGCCCCTGATCTTTGCCGTAATTTGCCTTTTAACTCCAGCCTCTCTTAAGACTTCTTCGTTGGTTTTCTTAGCTGTCCGTGGTACTTTCAACATCCTATTTATGAACCACATTTCCAAGTTTTGAAAGGGAGGATATATTAAAGCCAGGTTAATGTTTTGACACACGAACAGACCTGTCAGATGCGAAGGTATGTAATATGAGTAGAAGAGTACAAGAGAATGAGAAAGAGAGAGACTGAGAGAGAAAGGGAAAGAGAGAGAGATAGAAAGATAAAGATAGAGAAGAGAGATAAACAGATAAGATGATAGACTGAACAAGTAGCCCAGAGAAACAAACGCATGGATGGATGGATACTGTTGTAATCAAATGTTATATTATTAAATAAAAAAGTAGCACTGAAACCATAGCGGGACAATTTAAATAACAGCAGTATTTGTAGCACAGAACATGGGAAACATCATTTTGCTTAACGAAGCATGAATATACCAACCGTCGCTGTCCCATCCTCCCTCAGTTGGGAAGGCAGAACTGCTGACTCCAAACACAAAGTCTTGTGGGAACTTGTCCAAAACCAGGTTATCTGCCATGGCGCTACAAACGAGGACAACAAGGCAGGTTATAGCAGTAATCTCAGCCATTTTAAACAGAACAGTGTTCTGAAACATAGAAGTTCCTGAAACAGTATGAGAAATAATATTATAGAACTTTAAAAACAAACGAGTTATACATTTCTCTTTTTAATTAATATATGCACACTGTATTGTCGGCCGCAAAGTTCCGGAAGAACATGCGAAAGACCAAGTAACGTAGAGAGCAACTCTAAAATAAGGCCCCTGCATCACTTGACGACGAAGTGAAGACCAGACTTGACGTTGTAGGACGCAGCAGAGGGAAATCGACCTCGGATCTCAGACAGTGCTTGCTGTTGCTATGACCGATTATGTAAGACCAGCACAAGATGATACTCAACAAACAAACCCAAAAGCAGCTGTTATCTGCCTGCTTCAAAAATATGTTCTTAGAAGAAACATTTCAAAACTGTCAGAACTGTTTGATCCAAACATTATTAGACGCACATATTACTTCCTTCTGCGGGATGTGTTTTTTTTTTATACCGCACAAAATATGTAGATATTTCACTTATCATGCGTGTCTGTGTTAGAATGTCTGCAAAGTAAGGGCGACATATCAGTTCTACAGAACAAACCGTGAAGATTGAGTGAGATGTTTCAGGACATGAAAACTGTTGATCTTTAGCTAGAAGTTGGCATGCTTGAAATTATATATTCGCTTTCTTGTGATGCTAATATTTTCAGACGATAGCGTGGATAATTTTAAGATAACATTGTTGTTTTGTGTTTGTTGACTTCGCCACAGAGGTCTCTACGGCTAGTGAAACTAGAGCAAGTTGAACTTTTATGCTTTGCTGTGGCTGGGTAATCTATGATCTGTTGTTATGCTTGTTGTTCTGGGTAATCTATGATCTGTTGTTATGTTTGTTCTTTCTGGGTAATCTATGATCTGTTGTTATGTTTGTTGTTTCTGGGTAATCTATGATCTGTTGTTATGTTTGTTGTTTCTGGGTAATCTATTATCTGTTGTTATGCTTGCTGTTCCTGGGTAATCTATGATCTGTTGTTATGCTTGCTGTTCCTGGGTAATCTATGATCTGTTGTTATGCTTGTTATTTCTGGGTAATCTATGATCTGTTGTTATGTTTGTTGTTGCTGGGTAATCTATGATCTGTTGTTATGCTTGCTGTTCCTGGGTAATCTATGATCTGTTGTTATACTTGTTATTTCTGGGTAATCTATGATCTGTTGTTATACTTGTTATTTCTGGGTAATCTATGATCTGTTGTTATACTTGTTATTTCTGGGTAATCTATCATCTGTTGTTATGTTTGTTGTTCTGGGTAATCTATGATCTGTTGTTATGCTTGTTGTTCCTGTGTAATCTATGATCTGTTGTTATGCTTGTTATTTCTGGGTAATCTATGATCTGTTGTTATGCTTGTTGTTCTGGGTAATCTATGATCTGTTGTTATGCTTGTTATTTCTGGGTAGTCTATGATCTGTTGTTATGCTTGTTGTTCTGGGTAATCTATGATCTGTTGTTATGTTTGTTGTTCCTGGGTAATCTATGATCTGTTGTTATGTTTGTTGTTTCTGGGTAATCTATGATCTGTTGTTATGCTTGTTGTTTTGGGTAATCTATGATCTGTTGTTATGTTTGTTGTTCCTGGGTAATCTATGATCTGTTGTTATGTTTATTGTTCCTGGGTAATCTATGATCTGTTGTTATGCTTGTTGTTCTGGGTAATCTATGATCTGTTGTTATGCTTGTTGTTCTGGGTAATCTATGATCTGTTGTTATGTTTATTGTTCCTGGGTAATCTATGATCTGTTGTTATGCTTGTTGTTCTGTGTAATCTATGATCTGTTGTTATGTTTGTTGTTCCTGGGTAATCTATGATCTGTTGTTATGTTTGTTGTTCTGGGTAATCTATGATCTGTTGTTATGCTTGTTGTTCTGGGTAATCTATGATCTGTTGTTATGCTTGTTGTTCTGGGTAATCTATGATCTGTTGTTATGTTTATTGTTCCTGGGTAATCTATGATCTGTTGTTATGCTTGTTGTTCTGGGTAATCTATGATCTGTTGTTATGTTTGTTGTTCCTGGGTAATCTATGATCTGTTGTTATGTTTGTTGTTCTGGGTAATCTATGATCTGTTGTTATGCTTGTTGTTCTGGGTAATCTATGATCTGTTGTTCTGGGTAATCTATGATCTGTTGTTATGCTTGTTGTTCTGGGTAATCTATGATCTGTTGTTATGTTTATTGTTCCTGGGTAATCTATGATCTGTTGTTATGCTTGTTGTTCTGGGTAATCTATGATCTGTTGTTATGCTTGTTGTTCTGGGTAATCTATGATCTGTTGTTATGCTTGTTGTTCTGGGTAATCTATGATCTGTTGTTATGTTTGTTGTTTCTGGGCGATCTATGATCTGTTGTTGTGTTTATTGTTGCTGGGTAATCTATGATCTGTTATTATATTTGTTGTTGCTGGGTAATCTATGATATGTTGTTGTGCTTGTTCTACTGGACTATCCTAATATGCGTGGGAACGTTGATAGCTTATTTGCTTGTTGTTCTTTGTTCAGCTGCTAGTGGGTTATGTACCTTAGCATGTGCATGTTGTAGGAGTGTGAAGTGTTATCGCCTTCACATTACTAGACCACTACAGCATTTGAGGTATGGATGCCAGCAGCTGTCCTCGCTGCTTTTGTTTTCCTAGGGAAACCCCAGGAAGCCATTCTTTTGGTTGAATCTGATGCCGCTTGGCCCGAAAAACTTCCGCCCGAGTACTAAATCGAACCAGAGACGCTCTGATAAGCAGGCCAGTACACTAACTACTACGAAGTAGGTATCATTCTTCAAATGGACGTCATGATACCAAGGAAAATACCATTAACCTTTTCATAAGTTTTGGTGGCGTATTTAAAAACTTGAGATATCCTGCAGAGTATTTGATCCAATAAGAGATTACAGGAATACCAAAACCTACAGAGATAATAGCTTAGAGAAAACATAGAAGTCTGTAAGGCGAATGACGTATAGTGTATTGTTGAATTATGAAAGAAACAAAGATTATGAAATATTAATAACGAAGAACTTTAAGAGACCTGAAGAAAAACAGACACCATCGTTATAAAATAGGGCACCAGGAAATAGTCAGTCATTTGCATGTCCCTTGCGGAACTTTGCCTCCCTATCAGCTCTCCTGTAGGCCCCTCTGTTGCAAGCAAAATGCCCTGCTATTGATGCGTCCATTTCAGATTATCAACGATGTCTTACAGCCATCTTAGCCTTGGTGTTCTGTTTCTTTTTCCCATTATGTATCCTTCTAAGACAATCTTCTCTAAATTCTCATGACGTTTAATGAATCCATAATATTTAAGTTTTCTCAGTTTAATCCTCTTTCCTATCCAGCCTTCTTCAATATCAAGTTCTTGTAGTATGGATATATTTGGGTTTTTTTGTGTTTTTTTTTTGTGTACATGATATTTGGGGAACTCTTCTGTAGCATTTACATTCAGAGGCATTTATGTGTTTCTCAGATGTTTTGTTAAGTGTCCAGGTATCACAGGCATATGTTGCGATGGGAAAGTTGCATGCCCTCAAAAATCTTATTTTTGTTCTTCTTTCATCTTCTTTTACCCTGTGGGGTTAAAACTGTTAGTCGTAAGGATTGGTCTCTTATTCTCATGTGGCCAGTCTTATTTCACGCTTCTCCGTTCAATCACTACAAACAACGGTGCCATGTCTGTTTCTCTTAACAAGAGCCTCTTAATACAGTATGTGGTCAGAACATTCCTGTGAAAGTAGTGTAGACGTTTGGTTTGGAAGAAGACAAGTGTATGTGCAGTTTAATCAGTCACTCATTACTGTTGCAAAGAACATAATCATAATTACACAGACATACACATACTCACACATACGCAAACTCACATGTGTGTATATTCTCTTGCTTACAGGTTCTGCCTCACGTTGGAACTAGGCTTATTCTACAGAATGTGAAACCTACACAATCTAATATAAACGGACGCCACAAAATGTGAAACCCACACAGCCACACGAGACGTCGTACTCCACAGTGTGAAACCCACGTAATAAAAAGAAAGTAGATGTATTTCACATGATCTGAAACATACTCAGTCAAAGATGACGTAGTCCACAAAACTTGAAACTCACACATCCACAGATAGACTTACTCCGTACAGTGTGAAACTTGTACAGTCAAAGATAGATTTCCTGTACTTGATCCAAAGCCTTGACAATAGTAAACCAACTTATAAGCAGCGTTCAACATTTGGTGTAAAAACAACGAATGACTTATCAAATCTCGCTATTTGCTAAGTCACATATTAGATTGTTTCACTTTTTATGTTTAATCAGTACGTGTACTTTAAAACTTACTGATTTCGACTAACGAAGGTCACTTAATGAACATTATCTGTTTTCGGATTCATTTTTGCATTAAAGTTCACTTATTCTTTCTTTCTGTAGGTCCAGTTAGAAATGAAAGAGGAAGTTTCAGAAATCTTATCTGTTGATAGAAGATTTTGCAAGTAATATAGGTCAGTAGTTTTCATAAAAAAGTAAAGCAGACAGAGAAACAGGCAGGCAGACAGGTAGACAGATAGGGAGACAAGAGAGACAGGCAGTCAGAGAGACAGGCAGGCATACAGAGACAGTTAGAGGGACAGCCAAGCAGACAGACAAGCAGACAAGAATGAGAAACAGGCAGGCAGGCAGAGACAGACAGAGAGGCAGGCAGATAAAGACAGATAGGCAGACAGAGACGGGCAGGCAGACAGAGATAGGTAGAAAGACACAGAGAGAGGCAGAGAGACAGATAGGCAGTCATAGAGACAGGCAGAGAGACATAGATACAGACAGACAGACAGAGACAGGCAGAGGGACAGGTAGGCAGACAGAGAGACAGGCAGACAAGACAGAGAGACAGGGAGGCAGGCAGAGACAGACAGATAGATAGGCACACAAGACAGAAAGACAAACAGGCAGAGACAGACAGAGAGACAGGTAGAGACAGACAGAGAGACAGGCAGAGACAGACATAGAGACAAGCAGACAGGCAGAGACAGAGACAGACAGACAAGACAGGGAGACAGGCAGGCAGAGACAGACAGAGAGACAGGCAGACAAGACAGAGAGACAGGCAGGCAGAGATAGAGAGAGACATACAGACAGGGAGACAGAGACGGGCAGATAGACGGAGAGACAGACAGGCAGACAGAGATATGCAGAGACAGGCAGAGACACAGACGTACAGAGAGACAGGCAGCAGGCAGAGAGACAGGCAGGCAGACAGAGGTACAGGCGGCAGGCAGACAGAAAGACAGACAGGCAGGCAGGCATAGAGACAGGCAGGCAAATACAGAGACAGACAGGCAGGCTGACAGAGACAAGCATATAGACAGGGTGACAGTCAGAGAGAAAGGCAATAGATGAAGACATAGGCAGGCAGACGGAGACAGGCAGGCAGATAGAGACACAGGCAGGCGGACAGATAAGACACTCAAGCAAACAGAGAGACAGCCAGGCAGACAGATAGATAGACAGGCAGACAGGTAAGCAGACAGAGAGATAGATATACGAATGGAAAAAATACATGGATTTTAGATGGATGAGTCATACAAACACATATACCTACGTAATTACATAAACACCGTCATAAAAAGAAATTAAATAAAAAAAAGAATAGAAGAAAGAAACCTTGCTGATTCAGCTAGTCCTGCCACTGAGTACACTCCGCCTTAGTCTTGCTGGTTCTGTTCTCAGATAAGCTGTTTACAGCTGCAAACTTACAGGCCACAACACGAGTGCATTTTCTGACATAAACGTGAGAAAAAAAAAGTTTATAAAAAAGTTTTCTCAGATTAACAAAGTCAGTTACATACAATCCTTGACCTTGAGCTTCTTCATGCTTTAGATCTGAGTCGACTAGTCCCAACAACATGGAAATAAAATTTACTTGAACACACTACTGACTCAACCTGAAACTTATTCTTAATGTTTTGTCCTTGAAATTTATCGCAGTTCTTCAAATAGGGGCCACTAATCTCAGTTCTTCATATAGGGGCCACTAATCTCAGTTCTTCATATAGGGGCCACTAATCTCAGTTCTTCATATAGGGTACTAATCTCAGTTCTTCATATAGGGGCTACTAATCTCAGTTCTTCATATAGGGGCCACTAATCTCATTTCTTCATATAGGGGCTACTAATCTCAGTTCTTCATATAAGGGCTACTAATCTCAGTTCTTCATATAGGGGCCACTAATCTCAGTTCTTCATATAGGGGCCACTGTTCTGGACAGAATCTAGGCGAGTGGTTCATGTTCTTTTTTTTCTGGCTGTGGACCCCATTTCCGGTCTAAGAACAACCATGGGTCCCCTTTCCGGCCTAAGAAGAGCCGTAGACCGTCTTTCCGGTCTAAGAAAAGCTTTGGATCCCTTCATTAAAAAGAAAGCAATAAAAAGTGCCTAACTAATATGAGATTTTTCTTTTCTAAACGAGTCATTTTATTTGCTTGTCCGTGGACCCCCAAAATTCCTTCCGTGGATTCCATGAGGGTCTATAGACCTCCATTTTAAGAACTACTGATCTAGCATTTATATTTCTTTTCCATATCCTGCTCACAGTTTGCGTCTCTGAGTTGTTAGATGATTTAGAGGAAAAAGAAATGCGCTCATCAACGACGTACATGTGGTAACATCTCTTGTTATGGGGCGTTACCTTCTACTCTTGTACACAAATATTTCCTTTCTCACAGTGTCGTCTTCTACAGACATCTCTTGCTCTGATCTGTGGTAGCGACCCTAGCTGCCATCCCGGCGTCAGGGTTGGCGAACTATGGCTGACCAAGACCCTGTCCTACCTCTCCGTTGGTACCGCAGCAACCCTGACTAACGGGGCAGGGACAGCATCATCACATAGTTCCCGTGGTGGTGGAGAGGTGAAGAAGTATTGCATCTCCCCTGATTATTATCTGCACTCAGAGACTGTCAAAATAGCCACCACAACACTGTCCCAAGCCAACACCAGGCTATGTCTCATCATCTTCATCCCATCGTCTGCAAAGATCACCAGCTCACAATTCAACGAAGGAAAAGAAGAAGAAGAAGAAGAGGAAGAAGAAGAAGAAGAAATGAGAAGCCTACCAGTAAACGTTTGCAGGGATATTCATTTGATGACAAAATCTACCATGACGTTCATGTTAATGGCAGGGATTCTCAAGATCTGATCATTGGGCTCAGTATGGAATAGGTCGACAGTTGTGTAAATGAGATATTTGTGCGTATGTAACTGAAGTCAACATTCCATCTAATATAAACAGATTTTAGTTTAATCTTCATTTTTAAAATATGCCCTTCACTTATCGAAAAAGCAAGAAAAACGGTGCACCATTTACACAGATACAATTGGACATAAAACACATATATACGTCCTTGGATAAATTCTAAACACTACATATGAAACATACATAAGTACATAAGTTAGACACAGTTGTAAATGGTCTTCCACTTGTTTAGTATAAAGTTTGAACACATACCTTAGAATAGAATAAAGTTTTTTTAGTTTTATTAAAGATGATATGGGGAATAATGGTATTCAATACAGAAAAGATGTTCATCTGCCTGAGATTAAAAGTGCCTCTAGTATGAAATGAATCTTGAATCACGAAGACATAAAATATTATCACCTGAATTCTCGTCGTTTCTCTCAAACAACATAAGAGATTTTCCATAAGTTATTGAATACATCAGTGCTTCACAACCTGGGGTCTGTAAACTCAAGTGGGGCTGGCGAAGATTATGTTGGGGTCTGTATCTATCAGTTCTAGATTTTAAAGTTATTTTTACTTTAGCACATCATAAAGAGCCAGAATCCATAACTAACTTTCCAGAATACGATTATTCTGAGCATTTTAAATTGAATACCAATTGGTAACGGAATGAAGGGATGAAAGGTAGTTTTTGGGGGGGGGGGGAGGGCGGTTTCAGGGATCCACGAACTGAAAAAAGGGTGAGGGTCACTGAACTAGATAATTAGTTTGTTCTGAATGATCTCATCAAATAGAGCGCCACAAATTCAGGAACAATCTTGACCACATGAGACTATCAACATTAGAGCTATGCCTTTTCTTTGTGAGCGCTTTCTCTCTGTGCGATAAACAGCTTCAGAATTTTCTATTTTGCGCACAGTAAACACAGATGTTGGTAAACAAAAAAGACGTTCGATTTATGTTAATATGTAAGATGATTTTTCTCTTTAATGATATTTTTGCGTACAATCGTATTTGCCTAAACACTATGTGTTGTCATTGAACGTCTAACTGGGGTTCTCAGGTCAACGGTCATGACCCAATAAATGTCAAATTATTTTCCTATTTTCTGTGTACAGATTCTTTATCTGTTCTGTCTCTTGTATGTAGTGAGTGCTTAACACAGTCGTCACATATCCTTTTCATCGGTTTGCAAGAACAACAACACAGTGTGCCGGACTCCCATGATTCTCCAGGAACTGCCATTTTGTGAGATGATTTAACAATTAAGACAGTGTCACACTCAAGACAGCTTCGCTATTCCCTGTTGATCTAAACTTGACAGAACCCAGACAAGACAGCTTCGCTATTCATGATCTACACTTGACAGAACCCAGACAAAACATCTTCGCTATTCATGATCTACACTAGACAAGACCCAGACAAGACAGTTTCGCTATTCATGATCTACACTTAACAGGACCCAGACAAAACATCTCACAGAGCACAACAGTTGACTACAGCCGCCCACAGTTAGGTAACAAACTCTGGCATTCAAGTGAAAACACAAGATCGTTTAACAATAGAGCCAGATGATGATGAAATTCAGGATGATGGTTGATGTAGCAAGACACATGTCAGGCTTCTGACTGATGTAGCAAGATGCATGTCAGACTGCTTATTGATGTAGCAAGACACATGTCAGGCTTCTGATTGACGTAGCAAGACACATGTCAGGCTTCTGATTGATGTAGCAAGATGCATGTCAGACTGCTTATTGATGTAGCAAGACACATGTCAGGCTGCTGATTGATGTAGCAAGACACATGTCAGGCTTCTGATTGATGTAGCAAGATGCATGTCAGACTGCTTATTGATGTAGCAAGACACATGTCAGACTGCTGATTGATGTAACAAGAAACATGTCAAGCTGCAGATTGATGTAGCAAGACACATGTCAGGCTGCTGATGGCGATACACAGAAAATAAACCCATTCATTCATTTATTTGCATGTCCTTTGCGGAACTTTACCTCCCAAACAGCACTCCTGTAGGAGTCTCGGTTGTGAGCAAGATGGCCTGCTGCTGATGCATCCATTTGCAGATCATCAACGATGTCTTGCAGCCATCTTCGTCTTGGTCTTCATCTCTTTCTTTTTCCCATTATGTATCCTTCCAAGATGGTCTTCTCTAAATTATCATGAAGTTTAATGTGTCCAAAATTGTAAAATTTTCTTTCTTTAATCCTCTTTACTAGCCTTCTTCAATATTAAGTTCTTGTAGTATGGATATATTTGTTCCTTTTTTGTGCCCATGATATTTGAACAACTCTTCTGTAGCATTTACATTCAAAGGCATTTATGTGTTTCTCAGCTGTTTTGTTAAATGTCCAGGTCTCACAGGCATATGTTGCGATGGGAAAAATGCATGCCCTTAAAAATCTTATTTTTGTAGTTCTGTCTGTTCCTCTCCACAGATTCTTTAGTTGTTTTACTTTCTGAAGAGCGATAGATGTCCTCTTTTTAATTTCCTTCATTGTATCTCCATTACTAGTTAATAGTGATCCAAGATATTCGAAGCTCTCTACTTCTTCCAGTTATTCTCCATTGATACATATATCAGCTAACTTGTTTGTTTTGTCAGATCTCATCAATTTAGTTTTCTTCGCATTAGATACAGATTTTGCTATTCGCTGCTCTTACGGACTGACATAATTAGTTTTTCAATTCCTTTCTGTGTTGTTGACAGTAACACTGTGTAACATCATATCTAATCTCTGGTATCTCATAATGTTATAGCAATTGTTATGGCATCATAGTATTCTTTGTCTACATCTTCTCTAATATTCCTCATTATATTTTCAGTATATAAATTAAATAAGGAAGGCGACAATATACGCTCCTGACGGACCCCTTGTTTTCTGTTAAACCAAATTATTGTTTCACCATTTATTCTTACTGCTGCTTGTTGGTCTAGATACAACAGTGATGTTAACTGTATCAGATGTGGTGGAAATCCCATTTTTTCCATTATTTCTCACTGTTTATGGTGCTGTACACAATCAAATGCCTTTGGGTAGTCTATAAAAGATAGATTCACATTAAACTCTCTGCATTTCTCTATTATTTATCTTAGATTGAATATATGATCTTTTGATCCTCTTCCTTGCCTGAAACCAGCTTGGACCATATTGACTTCTTCTGTTTTTCTTACGAAGTCTACCCATTATGATTTTTAATAGAATTTTACTGACATGACTAATCAGGGCAACAGTTCTGTAGTTTGTGCATAATTTCAGGTTACCTTTTTTTGGCAGTGGTATGAATACAGTTCTTTTCCATTCTTTTTACCAAATACCTGAATGCCATATCTTTTTACATAGTGCATGATAGATTGTTGCACATTCCTTTCCTCCTCTTTTAATAAGTTCAGCTGTTATCTCATCACATCCTGGTGATTTACCATTTTTCAGATTCTTTATTGCCCATAAAACTTCTTCTATTGTAAGTTTGGGTTCTTTCTCCTCCAATAATAATTCACACTGTTGATTTCTGCTTTCACAGTCGGTTGTTTCATACATTCCTTTGCAATATTCTTTCCATCTTTTCTAGAATTTTCTCTGTCAGACTATTCCCCATCTCGTCACAAATTACATTTGGCTTAGGTGTGACATTTCTCGTCAGTGTCTTCATTTCTTTAAATATTTCACTATCTCTTCCACATTTCTAATGTCCTTCTGTTCTTTCACAACAATCTTGTATGTAATGTATTTTGTCTTTTCTTATGTTTTCGTACTTCTTTTGTTAAAGATTTATATTCCTCTTTGTTGTTGTCTGTCACTTTCCATTGCGTCTTCATTTCTCAACGTTGTTTTATCAGTTCTAGTGTACAGCCATCAGGATTTCGAAACGGTTCTTCACTTCTATACCATATTGTTCTGGTATTTTTGTAAGAGTAAAGCGGAGTGGTCTTGATCCCCTAAATGTCTTTTTAAACTTTATCTTCATGGTCCGTGTCACACAAAATGGAAAATAAACCCACTGACAGAAAATAGATTACGCAGCTTGGCTCACTAGATTTGCAGAAACCACCTTGAGACATGGCCGTCTCCTTCTCTCTCAAGCAACACCCAGCGACTCTACGAAAACAGAACTACATCATCACAACCTTAGACGCAGACTGAGTAAAAGTCCAGAATTTTAGCACCTCCATAAATCAGGCACAATCCTCCACAGAAAATCCCGTGTGTCATACTCTCTGCGAGCTCATATTGAGCCCAAATGTCATGGGAATCACGCCATTACCCGAGTATTTATAAACAACCAAGGTCGTTAAATTTATAGGATGATTGCAGGGATGCACACCCTGGCAAACATAACCTGCTACAAAAAAAATTGTGTTTTTTCTTTTCTTTTCTTTCCTCACATAGCACAGCATTAGATGAATCACATTCTGTGCCATATTTGATGCCCTAATCTTAGCAGTCTTTGTAGCTATATGTATGGTAGAAGATGTAGAAAGTGAAGATGCATTGGAACAATTTGCACTGGACATAATGATAGATGGTATTGTGATCATGAAATATAGAATGAAAAGAGACGAGAGTGTTTAGGATTTAATGGAAGATTATACTCTAGTTTGATCATCAGGGCAGATGTAGAAAAGAAGTTTATATGTAGGCTTCTTAAAGTTAAAAGATTAGATTCTAGACCGGCATCGACGAGCTCCAGAAAACTTCGCTGGAAATGAGTACCTGACACTGGCTTTTTGAGAGCACAAGCAGTGATGTAACCCTGTCAGCTGATTTCGTAATATGATGACGTGAGAGGGTCCCACAACGTGATGTTATGTAGTGGTCTCATAATGTGATATTATGAAGTGGTCTCACAATGTGATGTTACGAAGTGGTCTCACAATGTGATGTTGTGAAGTGGTCTCACAATGTGATGTTGTGAAGTGGTCTCACAATGTGATGTTGTGAAGTGGTCTCACAATGTGATGTTGTGAAGTGGTCTCAAAATGTGATGTTGTGAAGTGGTCTCAAAATGTGATGCTTTGTAGTGGTCTCACAATGTGATGCTGTGGGGGGGGGGGGGGAGATCTCTCACAATGTGATGCTGTAGGGGAGATCTCTCACAATGTGATGCTGTGGGAGGAGGGGGGAGATCTCTCACAATGTGATGCTGTGGGGGGAGATCTCTCACAATGTGATGCTGTGGGGGGAGATCTCTCACAATGTGATGCTGTGGGGGGAGATCTCTCACAATGTGATGCTGTGGGGGGATCTCTCACAATGTAATGCTGTTGGGGGGGGGAGATCTCTCACAATGTGATGCTGTTGGGGGGATATCTCTCACAATGTGATGCTGTTGGGGGGGGGGGGAATCTCTCACAATGTGATGCTGTTGGGGGGGGGAGATCTCTCACAATGTGATGCTGTGGGGGGGGGGAGGGGGGAGATCTCTCACAATGTGATGTCGTCTACGAATTTCTTATTAGAAATGTACACGATCCCTTCTTTAAGGGATTGGTATCTTGAATGTGTATGATCATTATTACCTTGTAATACAGTTATTTATTTGATGAGGATGGTGTTGATGATAACAATGATGGTGATGGGTAAGTATATGTTAAATGCAATGCATGTCTCAATAGTATCTATTGGCTCTTATTAACTATACTTATAACTGCAGATAATGTATGTAGCTATCACAGTTGAGACTGAACAAACAGATCTAACATTCAAAATTCACTTTTAGTATAGCTTGCAGCAGGAACTTCCGTTGCTGGACTAGAAAAGCCATTCTCAGCGACAAGGTTTTTGAAGAATGTGGCCGACGATCTGGGTGTTCGAGTCAGGTTTGGGCTGTCAAAGTCAACGTAATAGAGGCCAAGCTTGGAATAGTATCCACTGGTCCACTCTAGGTTGTCCATGAGTGACCAGACCGTGTAGCCCCGAACGTCCACGCCGTCCAGTTTGATGGCTAGCAGAGTTCAACGAGAATATACGAGTATTTCATTAAAAAAAAACTACAGACGCAGTGATTTTCTTTAGTAAGACTTTTAGCTGTGCCCTACAATGGTGTAAAGTAACCTATGTTATTGCTATCGGACATAATGTTCGTTATGTAAAAAAACTACAAATATGACGACAAGATCTTTGAGGTTGTTTTTATTTTTTTTTGGATATAAAAAAGTAAAGATAGTCCCATAGCATTTCAAATGCCGTAGGGGGTGAAGCGTTAGAGACCTCATTATGCTGGGTCATCAGCGTATGAGGTAGGGTGACCAGTTCCAGTTTTTGGATATAGAAACAGTTAATTAACCATGTAGGGTTTTCAATATCTTGGATCACTATTAACTAATAATGGAGATACAGTGAGGGAAATTAAAATGAGGACATCTTCCTCTCTTCAGAAAGTAAAATAACTAAAGAATCTGAGGAGAGGAACAGACAGAACTACAAAAATAAGATTTTTAAGGGCATGCATCTTTCCCATCGCAACATATGCCTGTGAGACCTGGACACTTAACAAAACAGCTGAGAAACACATAATTGCCTTTGAATGTAAATGCTACAGAAGAGTTCTTCAGACACCATGGACGCAAAAAAGAACAAATATGTCCATGCTACAAGAACTTAATATTGAAGAAAGCTTGCTAGTAAAGAGGATTAAACAAATAAAACTTAAATATTTTGGACACATTAAACATCATGATAATCTAGAGAAAACTGTCTTGGAAGGGTACATAATGGGAAAAAGAAAGAGAAGAAGAAGAAGGCGAAGATGGCTGCAAGACATCATTGATGACCTGCAAATAGATGCTTCAGCAGCAGGCCATCTTGCTCACAACCGACAGGCCTACAGGAGTGCTGTTAGGGAGGCAAAGTTCCGCATGGGACATGCAAATGAATGAATGAATGAATGAGGTTAATTATTGGCATGATGCCATTTTCTGGTAGAATCTTTGTCTGCATGTCTTTTTTTTATGTACGGTCCATGTAGTTGAGATCTGGCTGAGTTGACAAAGTTATTTGTTAAGTAGATATTTAAGAAGTTAAAAAAAGGTAAAATTCCCGTTTCCGTGCCATTAGGGCGTATTTGGCGATAGGTTGTTAGACCCGTATATACGTGACATTCGGCACATGAAAGTCTGATGTGGTCAGTATCACGCCTGACCGCATTTACCTTCCCATATTTCTCTGGTACACAGTTTTAGATCCTGGATGAACCCCTTGGCCTTTTTGGTGTGTCTTATATCTTATATCTTATATCTTATATCCTTCCCATGCCGTTAGACGTCACATAGGGCTCGCAAAGTAGTTCGCCAATTTTTCCTGTCTTCGGCGAGTCTTTCAACCTCAACAAAGGATTTTATGCCTGTTAACTTGGCCTCTCTTAATAATGTCCTCTTCAGAGTTTCACGCGGTCTGCCCCTTTTTCTTCGGCCTGTTGTGTTCCACTTGATAGCTTGTTTTGGGATTCTCTGATCATTTCTTCTCATCAAGTGACCAACATATGTCCATCTCCTTTTCCTGATCACCCGTGAGACTGGTTGTTGTTCAGTCATCTGTCTTATCTCTGCATTGTTCTTGAATTCATTCCACTTGATGCCGAGTATTTTCCTTAGGCATTTGTTTTCAAAAGAGTCTAATTTCTTTTCTATTTCTTTAGTTGTTTTCCAGCTTTCGCATGCATAAATGAGGGTGGATATTACATTTGAATTGAATAGTCTTAACTTGGTTTTTGTGCTTATAACTTTTTTGGTGTGTACCAGAAAAAAAATCCTACTACTGGGACTTGAACTTGGTACTACTGGGTTAGTAGACCGAGCTCAAGAGAACATTTCCATTTCCAAAAACAAACTGATGGGAAAAAGGATAATATTGTTCCTTGAAATGATGAATGTTGTTATATTTGTTTGTTTTAGTGTTTTGGGTGTCCGTGTGACTAACTGATGATACTCAAAGCCCCCTCTGTGTTTAGCACCGCATGAGAGGGTTGTCGAAGCAACGTGGATAAAAGTCGCGAATAGACGTGGAAATGTCTGCAGCCGAAAAACAAATCCCAGCCGATAAAGTTGTTACTAAAATCAAGAGAATTCGCTGAACCAACGTCTTTACTGGTGGCCAGTATTTAGCTTTCTCGTCACTGCGCTGGGTGTCAGGAGGGCTGTATTCAGGGCTCCATGCCAGTCACTGCGCTGGGTGTCAGGAGGGCTGTATTCAGGGCTCCATGCCAGTCACTGTGCTGGGTGTCAGGAGGGCTGTATTCAGGGCTCCATGCCAGTCACTGCGCTGGGTGTCAGGAGGGCTGTATTCAGGGCTCCATGCCAGTCACTGCGCTGGGTGTCAGGAGGGCTGTATTCAGGGCTCCATGCCAGTCACTGTGCTGGGTGTCAGGAGGGCTGTATTCAGGGCTCCATGCCAGTCACTGCGCTGGGTGTCAGGAGGGCTGTGTTCAGGGCTCCATGCCAGTCACTGCGCTGGGTGTCAGGAGGGCTGTATTCAGGGCTCCATGCCAGTCACTGCGCTGGGTGTCAGGAGGGCTGTATTCAGGGCTCCATGCCAGTCACTGTGCTGGGTGTCAGGAGGGCTGTATTCAGGGCTCCATGCCAGTCACTGCGTTGGGTGTCAGGAGGGCTGTATTCAGGGCTCCATGCCAGTCACTGTGCTGGGTGTCAAGAGGGCTGTATTCAGGGCTCGTCTGGTCCATGCCAGTCACTGTGCTGGGTGTCAAGAGGGCTGTATTCAGGGCTCCCTCTGGTCTATGCCAGTCAGGCGCTGGTCGTCATTGATTTCGACAACATTATCGGGGCTACAAAGTCATACTTTAATACTGAGATTTGCATGAATGACAATGAAAGTGATGTATGAAATCGCAACTAAGACTTCTCTACGAGGTCAGTATTTTGTAAACGACGTAATCTAACAATTTCTATTCTAAAGCAGGTGCAGAAATTCAAATACCTTGGAGCAGTAATAACTTCAGATGGGAAATGCAGAACAGAAATTAGGAACAGAATAAGCCAAGCAAAGACTGCATTTTAGAGAATGAGAAACATATTAGCTAACACATCTTTATCAATGAATGTTAGAAAGCGAGTCCTAAAATGTTATATTGAACCTATTTTGTTATATGGAAGTGAATCATGGACAATAGGCAAGTCTGCACAAAAATCATTGGAAGCAGCAGAAATGTGGTTTATTAGAAGAATGTTACGAATCCCCTGGACAGCAAAAATAACTAATGAAGAATGTATGAGAAGAGCTGGAGAGACAAAAAACCTTGTCAAAAAGATAAGAGAGAGACAATGTACTTTCATAGGACATGCAATGAGAAGAGGGGGCATAGAAAATATTATAACAACAGGAAAAATAGAAGGAAGAAGATCAAGAGGAAGACCAAGAGAAATGATACTGGACAGTCTGACGGGATGGTGTGAGAGGAGATCACCAACTGAACTGATGGCCTGCATGAAGGATCGTGTACTCAGGAGAAGCATAATAGCCAACGCCAGTCGGCACGGCACATGATGATGATGATGTAATCTAACAAAATGAGCTATAATTTATCTTAATTTATAGATTTCTAAACTCCGTCCTCTGTCAAAGAGACGAATATATATGCATGTAAAATTTGAAACCCGTCGAAGGCTGTTTTAAAACCATATTTATAAATACAGAAAGCTGATAAATTGTCATTCTTACAGTATATTTGAAAGACCTTCTCTTCATGTTGTTCTTTTTTTCTGTTAGCAAAATAATTTCCATGACTATGACAATTTTCACGACCACGATATTTTCTATGACTCTGACCCGAGCAAAAGTTATATTACCTTTAAGTACCTCATTGATGTAGTACTTGAGGTAGTAAATCCTTTCTGGATCTTCTAAGCCGGCCTCACTTGGTCGGCCACTTTCGGTGATGAAAATTGGAGGATTATTGAAATGCTCTTTAGCCCAGACCAAAATCCTACGGATTCCCCAAGGATTGACTTTAAACCAATCCTGCTGCGTACTGGACAGAAAAGAAACATAAAAATTAAGAACATTAGCGTTAAATGTTCTTTTTAAGACGAAAGAAACATTGTGGGTAATGATGATGATAACAATTATCACCATTTCCATAACAGGGAAAGCAATATCATCTTCCAGTAATCATCTTTCTCCAGAAATAATTAGACTTTGGAAATGTCTTGTCATCTTCTGAATTCTGTATTCGCGTTGTATGCCATGTAACCAATGTAATCTTCAAATAGTAAAAATAGAAACTTCACAGGTTATGTTTAGTTTTACAGGACACAACATTCTACACCATCTGGACCGAGTAATATTGTCCAATAACAAAACATTGTCTCCTGGAAGATAACAACAAGTTAAAAGCTGCAGAAGGAGACGGAACAGGGACGAAATAAACGAAAACAAATGAAACATGACGTGTTCTTACATCCGAAAGAAGAAGCTGGTAATGTTTGCAATGTATGTAATTATCTAAAATTAAATTAAGAAACGAGGCAATGGAATGATACTGCACCACACAACCTTAGTACGTACCAGACTTATTGTGCACGTTAAAAAACAAAATGTTTGAAACAAACAAACAGCAGATGACTTATTTCAGCGAGAAGAAGAAATATATAATGGTTCTAGAAAAACGTTAGGTGGGAAAAAAAAGACAAATTTGAGGGCCCAAGTAAAAAAGGAGGTAATGTATTCAAGTCCTAGCGTATTTGTGGTGTCATTTGAGTGGGTCCGTGGAATAGAGCCTACATTCAGTTTTCAAAATTGGGTTCTCGGTATCATCGCGAACGAGATACTTCCATAATCACTCCACCAACTGTGTCAGTGAATGTCGCACATAGTGTTCATCGATGATCCTTCATATCAGTTCAAGATGATGAGTCACCCAGTGAGGATGCCATTTTAGGAACCGCAGCAGTCCAAATGCGAAACTAGTCAGCGTCGCTCTCGACATGAACTCCGTAGTTAAGGAAATAAGCCGAACTAGGACACACAAAGACCATCACAGTTCAACATTGACCGGGTAGACGTAATGAAAAATAACGAAGAACAGTCTTATTCTGAAAATGCCCCATGAACCCATGGAATTTGTTTTTCTTTATGAGAAGTTAAAGACGGATATTTTGTTTTTCCCTTCATTATAGTCAGCCCATCTCCCCTGGGAAAAGTTGCCTGCGTTGAATCTATAGATTTATTTTGCCTTCACAGCGCATGTTTCATGTACAACAGCCTGTACCGCTGCCGTATTCTTGTTTTTTTCATCCAGTATTTTTCTAAAGAGTAGTTCTCAATACAGTGTAATACTCTTGCTGTGATCAAAATATGTTATTTATCTAGTTCTCGTGCTTTTCACTGTCTGTCTTTGCAGTTTGTAGTACTTATTTGTGGCTTCTTCTATTTGTGAAATGCTCCTTGTATTCTGTATCTACATTTCAAGAACCTGTTTCTATGGGTTTTTTTGTCAGCTATGAAAACACGTTAGTTTCCTTGTTTATTCTTTTGAACAGTAAATGAGAGCTACACTGCTTTGGTTGTGTGTAAATATGTGTTTACATTCAATCTTTTTATTACGTTGAATCATTGCACAAAACTGCATCAACATTGAATCAATCATTTCAAAAATAACCACTGGCTGGCTATAATTTTTGATGATGATCACGAGATAAGACATTTACTAAAGTATGTCTCATTAAAAGGTCCTATTACTGTGTGCTAAATCTTACTGCTGGTTGCTATATGTTATTACTGGTTGCAAATCTTATTACTGGTTGCTGAATATTATTACTAGTTGTTATATTTTATTTCTGGTTGCTATATTTTATTACTGGTTGCTATATGTTATTACTATATGCTAATTTGATTACTGATTTTATTACTGGTTGCTATATTGACTAGAGGAGAAAGAGCAATAAAAGCAGAAGATAATGATTACAAAAATAATTTGGTATAGGATTCTTCTTCTTCTTCTTCGTTCTACTTTCTTCTTCTTCTTTTTCTTCTTCTTCTTCTTCTTCTTCTTCATCTATCTCACTGAAACTGCGAGCTAATGTTCTTTGTAGTTAATGCAGTGAAGATATTAAGGCAGAGCATCGTGTCAGACTAGAACTGGGTCATGACAGAGTCAGACTGGGACCGGGTCATGACAGAGTCAGACTGGGACCGGGTCATGACAGAGTCAGACTGGGACCGGGTCATGACAGAGTCAGACTGGGACCGGGTCATGACAGAGTCAGACTAGAACTGGGTCATGACATAGTCAGACTAGGACCGGGTCATGACATAGTCAGACTGGGACCGGGTCATGACATAGTCAGACTAGGACCGGGTCATGACAGAATCAGACTAGGACCGGGTCATGACATAGTCAGACTAGGACCGGGTCATGACATAGTCAGACTAGGACCGGGTCATGACAGAGTCAGACTAGGACCGGGTCATGACATAGTCAGACTAGGACCGGGTCATGACATAGTCAGACTAGGACCGGGTCATGACAGAGTCAGACTGGGACCGGGTCATGACATAGTCAGACTGGGACCGGGTCATGACAGAGTCAGACTAGGACCGGGTCATGACATAGTCAGACTAGGACTGGGTCATGACAGAATCAGACTAGGACCGGGTCATGACATAGTCAGACTGGGACCGGGTCATGACAGAGTCAGACTAGGACCGGGTCATGACATAGTCAGACTGGGACCGGGTCATGACATAGTCAGACTAGGACCGGGTCATGACAGAGTCAGACTGGGACCAGGTCATGACATAGTCAGACTGGGACCGGGTCATGACAGATATTTTCTTCTGTCCCTGAGTGGAGCTACAAGTCTTGGGGTGTATGTGCAGTACTTCTTTAACAGATTCCACCACCATGGGGACAGTGGCGATCCCTATCCCCGTTAGCTAGGCTAGGCCTGTTACTGGGAATACCAATGTAAAAGTGCAACAACAAGGTCTTGGTCAGCTATGGCTCATCAACCCTGACGTTAGCACGTCGGATATGTCTTACCAACCCCGACGCTAAAACGTCGGCTATGGCTCACCAACCCTGACGCTAACACGTCGGCTATGGCTCACCAACCCTGACGCTAAAACGTCGGCTATGGGTCACCAACCCTGACGCTAAGCATGTCGGCTATGGGTCACCAACCCTGACGCTAGCACGTCGGATATGGCTCACCAACCCTGACGCTGGCACGTCGGCTATGGATCGCTGTGTGTACCAAACTGAGAAAGTCTTTGGGCTCTTCTGTAGACAATAACAAGCAACAGTAGCATACCTCTCCCAACAAGGATCTGCTTTGATTTCAACATCCTGATCCTGTTCGTAGCTGGCAGCTGAATGTGGGTTCGGGCTGTTGCCTATTAGGTTGCTCGTATAGTGGTTCATCCCTAGGAAGTCGTAGGCTCCTTTAAGAGGGATAATTAGGCTAATGATGGACAACAAATAGGAAACTAGCGATTTTTTAAAAAATCTAGTTGTCATTGAAACTCACACACTTCATGTCAGAAGAAAACCTGCAGGCTACGTCTCATGTCCTGGAATCAAAGTCAAGTTTTGTTATTATTTATCGATCACATATTACTAATCTAGACAATTTCAAAATGTCTAGTGTAAATACTAGAATTATCTCTAAAATGTATATTTATGTCGTCGGAGAAACATTGGCATTCTCAAGATAGCTACTTGTCGTCATTAGATCTTTATTTCACAGTCTTCTGTCATAAGTAACTGTGCAGTGTTTATATTAAAGCGTCATTCAAATTGGACGATTTAGATTCTGTTTTCACTGTGCTATTTCAAAGTAATGAAAAATGAATCTCTAAAAGCATTTTATGCAAGAAAAATGAATGGGTTGGCTGCTACTTTGCTCAGACTATTTCCACACTTGTACTAACTAAGAAAGCAGATATTAAGTTTCATCCAAGCAACATTGCTCTGAACGTCGTATGTGAAGAGTTATAACAGTAATTTTGAGAGCACTATCTACTGGATCATTTGGGTTCCAACCTTTGTTCATCTGCTTTTCACTGTCTGTGAACTCTGGAAGTCTGCTTGTGGCCAAACCTTGCTGTCTGCTCTTCCTTCCTATGAACTCTTTCATAACTTCCGGGTAATCGCCAGTTCCGGCAAAAATGGCATTCCCAAACCTAAATTTAAAAAAAAAGTAAACTACACAATCTTTTCATTTCTCGTACTGTTCTCTGTTCAGAGATTTTGTTCTAAATTTTCACACCTCAACTAAGACATAGATAGTAATTTAACATTTCAGTACTCTTTTGAAGTTTGTTGCAATAGAAATCTGGATACATGTATAAATTGGGTCATACTAAATGGCAATCTACGACTTTTGATATTTTTGTGCATCGGATGGTTTAGTATCCAATATGGATACGTGAGCAGAGTTCAAATAAACACAGGGTATATCCAGAGTTGTCGTTGTTACTTGGTCTCTATGTAACCCAAATATCATCAAACACTTTGTCTTGAAACTCTGAGGTAAAATATGGTTGCATGCTGCTTGCGTAACACTAACAAGGCCATTCCCTTTCGTTCGGCAGACTGATATGTTGGGTATAACGGTATAACCATTCAGGCTCTTCTACTTCAGGCTAAAACAACGTGATGACACACGAGTTCTGGTTGGTCTCCTGCGAGCTACATAGCAATCTTTGACATCTCTAGGAGAGAAGGGACTTGTACCCTTAGAGTAGTAAAATCAGGTAGTGAAACTACTAACAATGTTAGTCATCTGTACTGGAACAGATAGACAGAATAGGAAGACGAAAGACAACAAAGAGAGAGAGAGAGAGAGAGAGAGAGAGAGAGAGAGCTGTGTTGATGCATTGCTACAGGCACAAACTTCGTTTTACGAAAAAAAAACAATACTTAGAAGAGTTGAAAGAGCCATTCAAAGCCACATTATTTTCATCTATCTAGCACTGGTGGAACACCAGAAAACTAATGTGATGGCGAAAGCAATGAAAGAAGTAAAGAAGGCAATGAAAGAAGTACAGAAAGCAATGAAACAAGTAAAGAAAGCAATGAAACAAGTACAGAAAGCAATGAAACAAGTAAACAAAGCAATGAAACAAGTAAAGAAAGCAACGAAACAAGTAAAGAATGAACAACAGTTAAGTTATAAGATTGCAGAAATATATTTTTTGTATTCTTCCTACTTCGTTAGCTCAGTAGTTAGGCGCCCGGTTTACTAATCTGGTGGTACCGGGTTCAGTCCCAGCAGTGGGACTTTTTCTGCTACACATCTAAAAAAAGGCCCCGGAATTGACCCAGATTCTAAAAATGGGTACCAGAGAAATCTGGGAAGGTAAAGCGGCCGGGCGTGATACTGACCACATCACACTTTCAGGTGGCGAAGGTCGTGGAAAATACAGGCCTAACGCCGTATTCCCCAATATGCCTTAATGGCATGGAGACGGGAATTTTACTGTTACATTTTACTTTATAGAAGACACTGCAAAACAATTCTAATTTCCTGTCATTTTTGTGTGTAAATACATTGAAACATAAAGACTTGTAAACAATTAGCGTAGGACCAATCTCAGAAAAGCGATGATTTTACAGTTCACATTTTAAACATAATGTATTATTTGTGCAGTGAGGCAGTTTTTTCTTATTAATGCAGAGAGGTTAAGATGTAGAAAATAGAGAAATAAACACTGGCCTATATCTTAACCAGCCTTCACCTTGCTCTGTTAACACTTGTTCCACTACCATAAAATGACAAGCTGTATAGAAGGTGATATAGTTCCCATGGTTGTAAAACCAGTCTCTTTGGTACAATTTGGAAGTAAAACACTCCATCGTTGCTCATCAACCACTCCTATTTGATGCTTGTCATTCACTAGGATACCGGCTAACAAGACCGTCATGTCTACATCTACATACAGATCACACAGCACCCGCGAACATATATGTAGGTGGGATCAGAGACCAGTCTTCACAATATCTTTAGCGGAGATTAAAACAAGTACGTAGTGTCAACAGAAAAACCCTGTAAAGTGCACTATTTTTCAACCAACGAAGTACTACAAAATGTTATTTCTTGTTTTTACTGCCCAATAAATTTTAAAATAATTTTCCGATGTTTAATAATTTTTTTTAAAATATGATCTAATATGCAGCAGAAGAGAAGATTATAGTTTTGTATAAGGCTAGTAAAAATAAAATATAAATTATTTTTAAAACAGAATATAAGGTAAAAAAGATAAGGGTGTCTGAGTGGCAAAGTGGTTAATGCACTGGTCTCTCATGGCGAAGGTCGGGGGTTCGAATCCACCCGGGGACATTCCATTCACCTTGCTGTAGAAATGGGTACCCAACTTCTTCTGGAGTTGGGGAAGGACCATATCACTCTCTAGTGTGTTGACATGTCAAGGAAAATATGGGCAGTAACACCATATCCCTATATGCCTCTAAGGCATGACAGGATTACCTTTACCAAAGAATTCTGATCAGAAAGACATTCGTACAATAGAGGTACTAACGGGACGTGGGTGTAAAGAATTCATCATTCTTTATATGACAATCAAGTAGATAGGATGCAACAAACAGAAAATGGGTTACATTTACACAATTCCAAGAAGTAGCAACGGTAAATTTAGGGGAAAAATGGCAGAATGATCTACATCTTAAGACAGTGTTAAGAGAGATCAAATTATTAGGCGTAAAATCCCTTGACGAGGTTAAAAAATTCGCCAAAAAAACAGGAAAATTTGGCGAATTACCATGTGAACCCTATAAAGTGACGTATAACGGCACGAGAAGGATTAAGATAAGACAGTTTATATACATTGAACTTACCATCCCAGTTTAAAATCTATTGCTCTGTCTGCAGCGAGGACGTCTTCTGTTGAATCAGTTAGTGGTTCCTTCCAGTCGATGTCCAGTGTGATACCAACCGACCCTGAAATACTATCCATGCTACAGTATCTCTAATACTGTCAGTATCTGTCAATATTATGCATGTGATTTAAAAAAGAAATAGTGTAAATGAAAAGTAAAAGTAAGAAACGTTTTTTTCCAGAGTGATTACGTGAACGTGATGGAGATTTTGACTGGAAATCTCAAGTTGAAAATACTGAAGGAAAAAAAAATCACACGATATTTTTGGCTGAAGAAGGTGATGATGCTGAAGTCATTAGATCTTGGTGGGAAAAATAACTATTTGATAAATAAATTATTGAAGAAATGCTATGTTTTGTACAAACTATATATAGCATAGTACCCTGTAACTAGAATTATGAATATATTTTAATTATAATAGTTAACATAAAATAGGAACAGAAAAGTTAGGCAGGAAACTCTAGAGCAAGGTAGAAAACCAATTCCCACGACACTAGTATAAGACCATTACGACTGGACGCTGACAAATGTAAACGGAAGAAACATACGAATAGAAAAGGCAGACACAATGACGCCGAGATAAAGGACATGCTAAAGAAAGACACTCGGAAGTAAAATAAACCAATAACAACAGGTGATGATACCAGTCAGAGCACCAAATCTAAGAATAGGTGGACAGACAGTAAAAGGCCGACAGTCCCCAAACGCGTGAGAACAACTTGCCAGAGGTGATAAAATAGACAGTGACACTAGACGGATTTAAGAAAAAGCAAATGTCTTGGTGGCGACATATTGTTTGCGAACTGGACACAGTGCAAGGAGAGATATACTAGCGATCAGTAAACAAGTGCAAGTAGAAAGTACCATATGCAAAACCCTAGATATTTAAAAATACTAACCAGACAGGTTATGACTCGAGAACCAATCGGGGCATCTATAGAAACCGATGGACTCTTAGGAGCGGAGCAGAAATATCTACTGGTCAGTCCATCAAACTGAGCTTTAAGATAAAAAGAAAGGAAATGAAAAGAAGGGAGCAGGAGAAGATCGGAGGTAAAGATAGAGGAGAGGATCGGAGGAAAAGAAGAGAAGAGGATGCAAAGGTTCAGATGAGGTGCAAGAGAGGTACATACAACCACTCGGTAGCAGAACTAAAACTCCAACACCAAAGTTCTCAGAGACGAAGTTAACCAGATACTCGGCGACCTTCGACACTAGGAAACCAGGACATTTAGACAGAGACTTAGATAAGTAAATCGAGACCAAGAAAATTGTCCAGATAGAAATAGATAGAAGTGCACCTTGCGAAACAGACAGAGAGATATAGAAGCAGATAGTCATGCTGGTGTGATGAATCTACGAGCTAGTTTGAGACAGGTTCTTAGGAGAGCTACTGAATAGATATTGGTGCAGAGAGTAGGGAACTGACAGATCTGACTTACATTTATTTGACAGTTCATTTAAAGAGGTCCAGGTAGACCAGACTAATCTGCATATTAATACTGAATTGGTTGATGCCTCCTGAGAGAGAATGAGATAAACTGTTCATAAATGCTTGTGTGATCCAGATTTACATGCATATTAAGATTCGAAGTTTATGACTTTCATACGAACTGATGGAAATTCAACGTACATGTGAACAGAGACAAATCTGTAAATGAAACTATGTCATATCATAATGGACAAATGGACTTTATCGCATCACTGTAATTGAATATGTGTAAGAAGTATTCGATGTGAAGACGTCTGTGTAACATCAACATATAAACATTTTAGAACATATATTACATATATTATTTATTATACAAAAAGATAACGTGTAATATAGAGGAAATCAAATTATTGCTGTAAAATATGGAATTTTATGATATGTTGTAAATTAAACATGGAATTATTACAGAAAAAGGGATTTTAAACCATTTGTTTTAAACCAATTACTATAAATACGAATATGAATAACATTTTTAACCAAATTTGTGATACTGATGATAGCATATATACTGTCCACAAAAAGAAACGCATAGTCTATATAGCTTCAATTTTATATGTTATGACAATTTTTTTCCGCAGGTATCTCAAACCAAACCAAAAATTGTCACCAATATATCAGGTCCATGATTTAGCGTGAATTTTGCTATTCTCATCTACAGCCAGAACGCAGTAGCTGCCCTTGCTAATTAGGCATTTTTTTGTACCATAACTTACGTTCCATTTATGGAAAATTCGTGATTTTAGTGATGAGCACAACTCACTTTCCACGCAAACGAAACCCCATAAAAGGATGAGGTTACACAAACAGATTAAGTTAATTTTCAAGCAGACAATTATGGTGCATCTATCGCAAAATTTACGAAACATTGCTATTGGTCGCTTGCAAGCATAACAATGCCAGCAGGCGAAAGTCAAAGTCAAGTTGCCAGACATTTAAACGTGCAGCAGAGTCAGTTGACTTTGACACCGTTTCCAAGCCACTGGCTCGGCTGAGGACCGACACCGCAGTGGACGACTCAGGGTGACAACAGCAGCTGATGATCGCTTTATTCTGATTCATCACCTCAGAAACAGGTTTACAACAGCTTCCTCAAATGCTCAGTCATTGCTTGCAGGACGTCGTGTATTTGATCAAACTGCCCAGAATAGACTGCATGAAGCTGGATTGGTGGCACGACGACTTCAGCGAGGTCCTGTCTTAACGAGACGCCATCTCCAAAATCGGCTTGTTTGGGCCAACCAGCATCGGCCATGGACAACTGACAATCAATGGAGACATGTCTGGTTTAGTGACGAATCTTCCTTTTTGTTGCACCGCCATGATATGCGGAGAAGGGTCTACCGTAAACCAGATGAATGCTTTGTCCAACATTGCGTTGATTAAGCACCGCCGACGGTGGTTGAGGTTTAGTGGTATGGGGAATTATCAATTTCAACGGAAGGAGACGATTGGTGCAGATTGAAGGAGGCTTGAATGCGTAACGATACATCAATGAAATAATTCGACCCCATGTCCTTCCATTTTTGACTGCGCAAAGGTCTGTGTTTCAACAGGACAACACCAGACCCCATTCTGCACGGTTCACTACCCATTTCCTGACTGCCAACAACATTCTCACCCTTCCCTGGCCATTCCTGTCTCAAGACATGAATCCGATCGAGCACCTATGGAAGAGTTGCAAAGACATATTTGTCACCGAAACGTTTCTCCAGCCAATCATTGTGATCTGTGTGCAGACACTCCAGGAAGAGTGGGCAGATATCCCACAGGCGCACATCAGACATCTGATCGCGTCTATGCCCAGGAGATGCCAGTCGCTGATCGATGAAAGCGGAGGTCACACACCATACTAACTTGAGAACCCCTGGGATTAATAAATTCTCGTCACATCGATGCAAGAAACTGTCAAGTGAGTGTTTAAACCCGTAGATATTATTAGTTCAATTTGAAAATGTTATTGGTTCAATTTAAAAAGCTGTAGAATATCAAAGTTATGGCTAAAATTGGGTCATCATAGTTATGCGTTTCATTTTTTGGACAGTATATTTCGCCACTGACAATAATATGAATAAGATACAGTATTAGGCAGATTATACAGTAGTGAAGATTTTACATTTCGTGAATTCTATAGACAGTACCTCCATATTTGGTCTTAAAATAGTTCTTGTACACATGATAAGCACGAGCATGTGAGCGGATGATGTTGTGGGCCACGTGATACACGCCGTCTCCAGGTTTGGATATTCCAGGGGCGTGGAGGCCGATACCGTACCCCAACCAACACACAATATAGGGCTCATTGAAGGTAATCCAGTACTTTACCTGTACATAATGTATCAATACAACCAACTCACAACATAGCCTCATTGAAGGTAATCCAGTACTTTACCTGTACATAATGTATCAATACAACCGATTATTTCTGGTGTTAATCAAGTTAATCACGTTAATCATGTGTATCAGTACTTTCTGAATTCTGTAGTAAGACATTGACAGACAGATAAACAGATAAGTAGACATACAGACACGCAGGAAGGCAGCAGATAGATAGATAGAGATAGATAGATAGATAGATAGATAGATAGATAGATAGATAGATAGATAGATAGATAGATAGATAGATAGATAGATAGATAGCACACACATACACATACAGAAGTTATGACATGTGGTAACTGATGACATCAGACTTACCCTGTCTCCAAACTGCTCAAAGCAAAGCCTGGCGTAGGCTTCGAACAAGTTGACAACGTTATCATTCTCCCAACCTCCCTGGTCCTGAATGGTTTGTGGCAGGTCCCAGTGGTACAGAGTCACCATGGGAATTATGCTGGTAAATATGGCCATATAATGTATCAGAAGACAATGATATTATAGTTTTAAAATTTCACTTCTTACATTACTGAGAATTTTGCAAGACACATTTCTCCTTCTTCTTCTTTCTCTCTGAAACTGAGATCTGGCGTTCTTATTTAGATGGTGCTGTGAAGATAATGGGGTACAGCACCGTACTGGACTGGAGAAGGTTCAGTCATTTGCATGTCCCGTGCAGAACTTTGCCTCCCTAACAGCTCTCCTGTAGGTCTCTCGGTTGTGAGCAAGATGCCCTGCTGCTAATGCGTCCATTCGCAGATCATCAACTGATGTCTTGCAGCTATCTTCGCCTTGGTTGTCCTCTCTTGGAGCGTGTTACCGCGGCTACGATTTCAGTCCCCGACTGGAGCTAAAAAGCAGGGAGTGGGCATTTCTTCTTTAACAGACTCCACCACCACAAGGACTATGGCGACTCTAGCTGCCCGTTAGCCAGGCTAGACCTGTTAGTGGATACCAAAAGAGAGGTAGAACATGGTCTTAGTCGGCTATAGCTCATCAGCCCTGACGCCAGTATAGGACAATGTCTTCGCCTCCATATTGTTCGATAAGACCACAGTAAAATATTTCACTATATATATATACATATACACACACATACACGAGGGGTGATTGATAAGTTCTCGACATAAGGTACAAATACTTTAAACGCACGGTTGATATCAAGTCCATTTGTAGATTAGGTTAATATAAAATTAAACACCATGTTTAAAAAAATGAACTGCAACCAATACTTTTACAGACTACTGAAATGGTAAGGGGTGGAAGAAACTGAGCAAGTGGATAAAATTTCTCATCGAGCAGCCATTCGCTGCCTCTGCATCAAGGGCTTATCATCGAAGGAGATCCATGAGGATATGGTAAAAACTCTAAGGGAGAGTGCCGCTTCTTACAGTATAGTGAAGAAATGGGCAGCTCATTTCAAACATAGAAGGGAGAGTCTGGAAGATGATCCCCGTCCAGGAAGACCAAGAACGGTAACCACTGATGAAACAACCGGCAGAATCCATGACATGATAATGGAGGATCGACGACTAACTGAGCGGTACATTGCAAATGAGTTGGGTATCTCCCAGGGACGTGCTCATGCTATTATTCACAATGATCATCAAATGACAAAGGTCTCTCCTCGATGGATCCCGAAACATCTTGGATCTGATCACAGATGACAACGTCTCAACATGTCAAGAAAATTTTCTTCAGTAATTTTGACTATGGATGAGACTTTGGTTCATCATTTTCAACCAGAAAACAAAGAACAGCAAAGCAGTAGAAACATCATGGATCCCCACCTCCAAAGAAACCAAGGGTGGTTCTGTCTGCAGGCAAAGTGATGGCTTCCATCTTCTGGGATTCAGAAGATGTGCTATTGGTAGACTATCTTCAAAAGGACAGAACAGTCAATGGGGCCTATTACACTAATCTTGTGAAGCAAATGTGGGTCAAATTCGAGGAAAAGTGTGGAGGGAATTACGAGAGGAGTCATCTTTCATCAAGACAATGCTCCAGTTCACAAGTCGGCGGTGGCAATGGCTGCCATTATGAATGCGGCTTCCAGCTTCTTGAACATCCTCCTTATTCCCCAGATTTGGCCCCTTCGGAGTATTACCTGTTTACCAAACTCAAAAAGGAGATCAGTGGTCGCAAATTTGCTTCGGATAACGACGTCATTCATGCTGTAGACTACTTTCTACTGGCACAAGATGCTGACTTTTACAAGGAAGGGATTCGTATGCTTCAGGATCGCTGGACTAAGTGCATAAACTTGCAAGGGGACTATGTTGAGAAATAATCCAAAAAAGCTGTCCACAAATTGTATCTTATACCGAGAACTTATCAATCAACATTCGTGTATATATATATATATATATATATGACTTCAAATTGAAATAATGCTGCACAGATAACACAGGTATTGACTGGGTACATAGGACCCAACTATAAGATCTTGATTTTGCTGACGACATAACTCTTATCAGTAATAATGTGAATTCCATGCAAGAAAAAACAGATAACCTGTCTTCACTGGCTAGCAAAATAGGACTTGAAATTAACAAGGACAAAACAAAAATAATGAAAATTCCCATCAATCAAAATGGAAAAATACACATATAAGGGACAGATATTGAAGAAATCAATCAATTTGCATATCTTGGCAGCTACATAGACCAGGATGGTGACACTAGAATGGAAGTTAGGATCAGAATTGCAAAAGTAGCATCAATCTTCAAGAATCTTGAGAACATATGGCATTCAAAAGTTATAAGCACAAAAACCACGTTAAGACTATTCAAATCAAATGTAATATCCACCCTCATTTATGCATGCGAAAGCTGGAAAACAACTAAAGAAATAGAAAAGAAATTAGACTCTTTTGAAAACAAATGCCTAAGGAAAATACTCGGCATCAAGTGGAATGAATTCAAGAACAATGCAGAGATAAGACAGATGAGTGAACAACAACCAGTCTCATGGGTGATCAGGAAAAGGAGATTGACATATGTTGGTCACTTGATGAGAAGAAATGATCAGAGAATCCCAAAACAAGCTATCAAGTGGAACACAACAGGCCGAAGAAAAAGAGGCAGACCGCGTGAAACTCTGAAGAGGACATTATTATTAAGAGAGGCCAAATTAACAGGCATAAAATCCTTCGATGAGGTTGAAAGGCTCGCTGAAGACAGGAAAAATTGGCGAACTACTTTGCGAGCCCTATGTGACGTTTAACGGCACGGGAAGGATATAAGATAAGATATATATAACACTGTTTAAAGACAGAAGTCAACACTACTGTAGTCGTAATGGACATCAAATTTCAAACTTGTATCAAAATTTTATTTTATGGAATTAATGTTTCAAACTTGGCATGAAGAAACTTTAAGACGTTAGCAATGAAATGATGTTCATTAAGTTTGGTTTGGACTTTTACTATTTGTGACTGAGGCTTCCGTTTCAGTAAGGTGTATGGCCTCCTCCGGCCTGCATTATAGAACGACATCTCCTTTACATGGATCCGATTAGCCGTTGGATCTGTTGTTGTAGGATGGCTGCCCATTCTTCCCGCAGTGCAAGAGACAACTATCGGAGATTGGTTGGCGCCACATCTCGCTGCTCGACTTGCTTGTTGAATTTATCCCATAAGTGTTCTATTGGGTTCATGTCTGATAACATGGATGGCCATGGAATGGTCTGGACGTAGTGAGTTGTGCCACATGAGGTGGCACAACTGACAGATCTGCTGAAAAATCGACCCTGGTGCAGCCAGAAGTGGAAGGACGTGAGGACGAAGAATTTCAGCGACGTATCGTTATGCATTCAGGTGTCCTTCAGTTTGCACCATGTCACTTCTTCATATGAAGTTGATCGTCCCCATCATCAGTACACCACCACCACCATGTAGAGGAGCCTCATCCACAAAACTATGGGCGAAGCGCTCATGGAGTTTTGCGGTAAACTCTTCTCCGTCTATTGTGTCTCTGGAGAAGAAAGAGTGATTCATCACTAAACCAAACCTTTTTTCAATTATACGCAACGGTCCATTGACGATGATGGTTCGTCCACTGTAGTCGGTTCTGACGATGCCGGTCAGTAAGAACAGGTTCTCTGTAGAGTCTTCAAGCCCAAAGACCAGCGTCGTGCAACCGGTTCCTAACAGTTGATCTGAAATTCGACGAGCTGCTGAGGATGCAGATGCAAATCGATTCCTGAGGTGACGCAGCCGTATGAAGCCGTCTTCGGCAGGAGTTGTGACTATGGGTCTTCCACTGCGTGGCCGGTCTGCAGCTGAGCCAGTTTCTCGAAATCGTCTCCAAAGGCGACTAATGGTGTTTCTAACCACATTAAATTGTCTGGCCACTACACTTTGTGACTGTCCAGTTTCTAAACGTCCAATGATGATGAGACGTTGTTCTGTAGTGAGATGAGCCATAATTGCACAAAGAATTTTCAAATGAATTGATTCGAAGAGCGTCAATCTTTTATAGACATTCAATAACATGGTCAGTGAGTTCTGTGTTCAGTAAGTTTCACGGGATTCTCGTAAACCTGTCATGAGTTATTGTCGAAAATGTTGTTTTGACTAGTGTCGTTTTTCTGTGCTCATGAATCATCTGTTGAGTACAATTCAGGTCAGGACATGAAGTTGATGTTCAAATGAACGTTTCAGGCAATTTACCTTGTCTGATCAGCAAACTTCATTTTAAACCGCAACATCGTATTTGTTGCGTTTATTTTTTGAACAGTATATATCTCTTATATCTTATATACACACACATATATATATATATATATATATATATATATATATATATATATATATATATGTGGCACTAACACCATATCCCTAAGTGCCTCTAAAAGGCATGAGAGGATTACCTAAAATCCTCCATGAGAGGATTACCTAAAAAGTGAATAGCTGAGATTATTTGTTCTTTTTCGAGCTATATTTATTGAACTTAATCTGCAATATACATAATTACAATTCATAATACAGAGTTTTCATAAAATGAGTGGTTTTAAATTTTAAATGAGATCTTTTCGCTTGATAATTCCAGTCCTCGCTGTAAACATATATTGATCTTTAACGTGATTTGTTAAGATGAGCAAATAAAATGATCTTGGAAACATATTACATGCGTACATGAGAAAGGGTTCTTCGTTAGGATTTGTTTAACAGTGGGAAAAATTATATAAAGTTTTCAAGACTCACAAAATGGTCCGACTTTATATTAGTCTTTCATGATTAATAATAGTAGTAGTAGTAGTAGTAGTAGTAGTAGTAGTAGTAGTAGTAGTAGTAGTAGTAGTAACTGTTATTTTTGTATTAAAAATAAGGTAGATTTTGGCTGTTGTGGAATTTGCTGAGCATCATAATCATGAACGTCTCTGTTGACTGACTCCACCAATGGTGGATTTGTATATATGGCAACAGTAACAGCGAGTCATGTTGCCTTGAGTATGTTGTCCACGTTTCAGATCGGAGTATGCAGGTCTAATAAATTACAACCTTTGTTTTGGGCACTAATCTTCTGTTCTACAGTCATATATTTCCATCTACAGTAGCTTCTTTTCCTATTTCATGTATAGACTTACTTTGTCTAGACACGAAAGGGCCGTAACTGTACATCCTAGATTATTAATAATTTTGTTAACTACATCCAAAACGGTCGTAGAAACTGATTTGTTACTTACTTTTTTGCTAATAAGGCGTCAATTAGACGATTATAATAATCAATCCCGGCTTGGTTTACAGAAGCAGTCGTTCCATCTGGCATTACCCGACTCCAAGCAATAGAAAATCTGTAGTAATTCACCTGAAATACACAAGTAAAGTGTATTTTGCGTCAACATTCAAACTTTTATCAAAGGTAAAATAATATAAAAAAATCGGCTAGCGATATTGTCATTACAATCAATGATTAACAACAGTCTAAAACAGTAATAACTATCATCTTCTGAATACACGCAGGAATAACAAGGAAAATAGGGAAGGCGTTTCAATTCTTGTACCTTAGTCTTTGAAATCAAATATTTCCAGTATAAAAAGGTTCAAGTGTAGATTTCACTTCTTGGTAACAAAGCATCAACTGAACATTGTTAAAACAAGAAATACGTGTCTGCCAATGGATTGTTGCACGCATGAAAACATCAAATCGAATAAATAAACAAAGTGGGCAGAATTTAACCCATAGATCGATGTCAAGAAGTTAAACCGTGTGAAAATAGCTGTCGGGGGGAAATTTTAACAAAAATTCAAGCAGGTGAACAAACGTTTCAAGATGTAAGCGAGGGAAAAAAAAAACAGCAAAAAAAAAAAAAAAAAGATAGGAAAATCACAACAGCTGAGATGAGATGTTTAAGGAGAATATTAAAAGAAAGACATCACCAGGGCAAGTGTCGGAATAACACTAATAGTGCACTACATCTAGAAACAATAAATGAAATGATCTGGCCACAGTTACCTCCAGAGGGTACACCACCATATAACTATATATACATATATATATATATATATATATATATATATATATATATATATATATATATAAACAATCACACTAAGAACTGTAGGAAACAGAGAGAAAGGCTTTCTACGCAAGAGATGGGGGAGGGCATTACAGAAACCTTAAATATCTCATTTTATGAAGCCAACCTGTCAAGACATGTATTTGTGGCCTCTACACTGAAAGGTATATGAAGAAGTAGACAAGACGAGACAGCGAAGAAAAATGAGGACATTTAATACTGAAACAAAAAAATGTCAGTCACAGCTTTCATATCACTAGACAGATGCCATCTAGGAGAGCTTAAACTGAAGGGAAAACAAAGGAAGATGAAGGCATGCAAGCCTAATTTCCTACTGTATTCCCGCATTACTCGAAAACATGGAATGCAAATAATTCGATACATCGGCTTAAACTGGTACGAAAAAAATCAAATGTCTATTCATCTCAAAACTACAAGCGAGAACACGCAGAATTTTGATACATTAGCTTACCCCCAACTCCTCAAGCATCCTAACGTCTTCATTGTAGAGATGGTAGCTGTCACAAGCCACATCCCCAGTCTGGTTACTGGCGATCCTGTTCTGATGGGCAAATGTGTCCCAGATACTGGGGCCTTTGCCTTGAAGTGGGACAAAATAAAGTATGAAAATTGAAGGTTTTTTGTTTATAATTATTCAAAGATTAAAGATTCGTTTAACTTGAATTGTTATTTGAACTGTTTATTAAAGTTGAACAGTTACAAATACAAACTGCCGGTGATATACAACTTAGATTCAAATAAATCAGTTTATACAGCGATAGCTTATACATCCGCTACAGACGTCAGCCAAAGAACTGCAGGACACGGATCAAGAGGAAGACCCAGAAAGAGATGGACAGATCATAAAAGAGAGATACTCGCTAATTATGATATGGCCGTCACTGAGGCCACCAATTTGGCCCTAAAACGTCAAATGCATCTTCCTTCGACACTTCACGGTACAAGAGGAAGGACAAAGTAAAGTAAAGTAAAGTAAGCTTATACAGTGATTTGAATAATGACAAATCATCATGTCAGCAACAGTAAACACGTTGAGACTGTTCATGTCAGTAAACATACTGTAAATGTTGCATATTCACTTCGTTTGCCAAGAAAATCGTATTCAGCCGACAGAGCTCCATCTTGATATATATATATATACATATATATATATATATATATATATACTTCTTTCCACCTTTCAGTTAAACCTGCAGACAAATGTTTATCCATCCTTCTTTCTTTCTTTCTTTCATTCATTCATTAATTCATTCATTAATTCTTTCTTTTTTTCTTTCCTTTTGCTTACCTTTCCTATTATAGTTTTCAGCTCTTGGCTCTGATGAAGTCTGAATTACCGGTCACCAAATATTAGGACTACCAAAGGTCCAGTCTCTCTTCAAAAGTCTAGCACAATTTAGATCTCCACATTACACACTCACTTCACTTGTCATTCAAACTCACACTATTAGTTAATTACCCTTTGTTATAACAAAATCAATGTTCTCTTTGTCAAACACCTTCAAACAACTGAATGAAATTGTCATCCACCATTATCACTCTTGGACTCCATATAATGCAAGTGAGTGACATAAAGCTGTGGTTTCTAAACGTTCATTAAACATTTGAGGATTGCTTATTATCGGTTTGCTTATGTCATTAGTATCGCATGGAGTTTCAGTCATCGATCCAGAACAAGGTGAGAGGCATGGGTAGCTGCCATGTTATATCCTCAGTGAGTCTGTCACTCCATCTATCCACTTTTTCTTTGGTCGTCTAGAGCCATACATCCAGATTTTTCCAGCTGTATGCACGTGCAAGCAGGTTGTTCTGGATTCATACGTTTCAACTACATGAATACTTAACTCTGATATTCGATCGATATAGTTCAACTATATGAACACTTAACTCTCTGATATTCGATGTAGTTCAACTATATGAATACTTAACTCTCTGATATTCGATGTAGTTCAACTATATGAACACTTAACTCTCTGATATTTGATGTAGTTCAACTATATGAATACTTAACTCTCTGATATTCGATATAGTTCAGTTACATGAACACTTAACTCTCTGATATTCGATCGATATATTTCAACTATATGACCACTTAACTCTTTGATATTCGGTGTAGTTCAACTATATGAATACTTAACTCTATGATATTCGATATAGTTCAACTACATGAACACTTAACTCTCTGATATTCGGTGTAGTTCAACTACATGAACACTTAACTCTCTGATATTCGATGTAGTCTTTGGCAGGTGTTGTCCCCACCATTTGCAGGATTATTTCACTTCGCACTTGATCACTTCGTGTCTTCTTTACCATTTTTCTTAAGCTTTTCATCTCGCGTGTTATCTCTTTGCTATGGTATTTAGTGAGTGTCTATGTCTGGTACTAATAGCACAGGATCGGGGTGAACATTGTTAGAAAGAGATTTCCCCCAAACCTAGCAGTGCCCTACTTTGTCCTGTTTGAGGGCTTCACCATAAGTGTAACATATATTAATCCCGCAAACACTCCAAATCTGGAAAAAAAGCTCTTTTTTAATTCGACTCACCATCTTCGTTCCATCCACCTTCAACCTGGTAGGCCGCCGTGGCAACGCCCCAGAGAAAATTGTCCGGGAATTTCCCGTAGTAGAACTCGTCCCGGTCCGCTGGATCTGACATTGTGGGAACACAGTCAGAAAAGATAATTAACTACCATTCTTACATCATGTCACTGGACGCTAGCTCGCGTTCAGCTGGAGCTTCTGTCAGTTGTTAAATGTTGACATGATTGTGATCAGCTGCACATGTTAAAGTTTGTGATATCTTAATTATACTTTAGAGACATTCTTAAGTTCTCCTTATAGGGGGAGGTAAACTCCCAGTTTCCATGCTATTAAGGCATAAAGGGGATATGGTGTTAGGCCCGAATAACCAAGAACTTCGGCACACGAAAGTGTGCCTGGCCTCATTTACCTTGAAATATTTCTTTGGTGCCCATTTTTAAAGACTGGGTGAACCCCAGGGCCTTTCTTGATGTCGTGGTACCAGAAAAAAATTCCACTATTGGGACTTGAACCCGATACCACCTCCTTCTAGAAAGGGTGATCTCATATTAATTCATGCAATTCGTTGGACTGTGACGAATGGAAGAGCAGACAGTACCGATTCGGCTATTTGCGCTTCCTGTAAGGAAAATGCACATAGATCATCACAGAAACTGGTATTATACGGGTTCCTAGAACAGCAAAACAAAATGTAGTGGAAAATGCATTGTAAAAAAAAGATGTATTTTGAAGAAATTAAAGATGCGTACATGCTCTGTATGTTCTCAAGTTCTCATCAAGACCTCTGTTTGAGACCAGCGCCTTGTAAAAACTGGCAGATGATCGTGGATATCGACGCCTTTCACCATCCCCCATGTCTACATAATAAAGTCCAGTCTTGCTGGTGTAGCCAAGATCCCAGTCGAAACCATCCACCAGTGACCACACGAAGTATCCTTTAATATCACTCCCGGCGGTGATTGCTGTATGAAAATACAGAAAACAATAATCTTTATTATTACATTTTGTGAAATTATACAGCATATCGTACATCTGTATCACATTTTACTTACTGTTGTTTGTTGACAATTATTGTTGATTCCAGTGACTTACTTCAGCCATTACAACTAGGTTTCTGATTTATTACCACGAAAATTTAAAGATATAAAGAATTTTTTTGGATATGTGTTTTGTGTTGAAGTTTATTCTGCTAGTCCAGTAGATACATTAACAAGGAAAGAAATAATAAAACTTAGAGCATGTGCACTAATCATTCAATTTGATGGCCAGGGGAAAAATAGAGAATTAGAAAAGAAATTAGATCCCACATAAATACAATTATTGGATGTGGTCAACAATTCTTTACTATTCTGTATGCCAGCATAGCTAAATGACAAATAGCAGCATAACAGACTGACCTTGCAAGACATTGTTGCTGTACTCTCTAATATACTCTATTGTGTTCTGATCCTTCAGTGTCCCACAAGCCTGCAGCCCGTTCTGCGTCACGTAGATGGCAGGATTGTTGTACTTCGTGGTCACGTAATTAAGAAGTTCCTTCAGGCCGAATCCCATCAAACGTTTGTCGCTGTCTGGGTTAGTCTCAGGCCGATATTCAAGTCTTGGAAATAAATGTCCAAATAAATATTTTAGATCTGACGTACTGTTCACGAAACATGTTTCATGTCGTGGTGGCAGCTTTTGAGAAAATTCAAGAAAAATGCTCATATCTCTAAAGTGTACGTGAAACACGGCTTGACATGTAGTTCATGTGTGTGTGTGTGTATGACCAGAAACTGCTGACTAGTGTCGCCATCAGCACGAACTCCGTAGCTAGCGGGGTCAGTCCTCTTCTTTCCCAGAGCGTTAACCCTGGTACCCATTTTTTTTTTAAACTGGGTGAACCATGGTTGGAAATCGAAACAGTGTCGCTGGTCGGCTCCTATATATAATATATATGGAAATTTTTGTATGGACTTTCATGCTCACCATTTAAATCTAAAAGAGGAGCGTTGTAAAACTTTATATTCGAAATGTGAAATTTTTAATAAAAGCAGGTAGCATCGAATTATTAACATCCGTTTTAGCATTTTTCACCCTTATTTTGTATTTGAATTAAGGTAAGAAATATGTTTAATGTTCTTAAATATCTAATTTTCAAAACATACTTTTCAAGAAGCATGCATTTAGTACATTCATAACAAATTTGCTGCCATATTATCAGATAGAGCTTCCTTTACACTATTCTTATCATTTCTAGTTCAGTGTGGTGAAATACCGACAGAAGTATTACTTTATAATGGCTAGTCACATGCTAAGAAATGACCTACAGGTTTGAAAATAAAACACAATTTAAAAGTAAAGAAAAGAAGTGGCGAAATGAAATGTCAGTGAAGGTTTCCTAAACGCATTTTATGTTAATTATGTAGAAACTCTCATTTATAAGGGTCCATTTCAGCAATGCTCTTGCTGCTTTTTTCGTTACACTATCCTATGGAAGTGAATGCTGGAAAATCACCAAAACTATAGAAAGCAAGATGAATTCTTTCCAGACTAAATATTTACGAAGAATTAAAAGAATATTTTGGCCAAACACTATAAAAAATAACATCTTGTTGTCAGAAATGCAGATGAAGCCACTGACAGCAATTATTGAGGAAAGACGCTGGCGATGGTTGAGACATGTGCTCTGAATGACTGACAACTCACTACCACATATAGCACTAAGATGGACACCACAGGGGAACAGAAGTAAGGGTAGACCAAAAGAGACATGGAGAAGAACAACATAGAGGATGTTGAGCATTAGAGGGCTGACCTAGGCAAGAGAGGAAAAACAGCAAAGGACGTGCATTTGCAGAAGCCCCATAAGCCTTGGGCAGTTAAGGTTCAAAGACAGAGAGAGAGAGAGAGAGACAGACAGAGAGACAGAGAGAGAGAGAGAGATGTGGAAACTGAAAAACTCTAAAAGTGCTGACTTTTGATCATATCTTAAAGGAACACTGATTACTGGCATTTGAAACTGCTTATTGTTCATTTGCCTGAAATGTTTTAAAGGTTTCTGAGAATCATTCATTGATTTATCTGAAAGTAATTGTGGTGGAGTCCATACTTGGGGTAAGACAAGTCCGTCTCCAGTGTTAGGTCTTGGTCGTTAAGAAAGCCATTTTCTTTGCTGTCTCTAGCTGATACTAATTTGGTCTTGAGGTGGCTAATACCCAGAAAATCTGTAGCTCCTGTAAGGACATTGAAAATCTTGGCAATTATTTATTTTTATTTCTTTTGGTTATTCATAGAAAAGCTACATCTCGTAGCAAATATATATATATATATATAAAAAGAAAATCTCGATGATTTATTTGCTCTAACCAAATTGCTGCTGTATTCCAGTTTGTATAACTCATTGTTGCAGCCTATCTTTCTAGAAATAATTAATATGTACATTATATACATATATATGTACATAAATAAATATATACATTAAAATATATTTTTTCACATAAATGATTCTTAATCAAACAGAAAGAACGTGTGTCACTATTATGCCACTGAAATAATGACTGTATCGTTAAATGAAGACAGACACATGGAGAGGGTCGGATTCCAAGATGGTAATTTCCAGTGATGTATACTCTTGATTACTCGTAACTGCATTGCCATGTTAATTTCCTTAACTTTTCTTGCAGATGAAAGTAAGATCTTGTTAAAGCAAAAAAAACAACAAATCTTTGTTAGGGAAGTGTGGTATATAATGGTATTTATATAAATTACCAAAGCTATTTTCATGCTTCGCTTTCATACAAAATATTCAATGGAAGTAATCATACTTTTTTTTTCCACAGAAAAACTTTCCCAATTGGCTAAAATGATGAGCTTATAAACGGACTCTTGCTGTCAGGGACATAGTCGATTACTTCTTATCCAAGTCCCAGTAGTACACCCTGCTTCTAGATGCAACTACTGACAATAAAAGCTTTTGTTCATCTCTGATGCGCTGAGTTGTTTCCGCAGCCATTGTAATACTCAAAGAGAAAAGATATGATCTAGTGCTATATATTTTCCAAGTTTGTTTGCAGCACAAGGGGAAAAAAACTCTCTCTACGTAAAAAAGTGTGAAGAGTTATGAGAATATCACGTGTGCTTGTGTTTAGACACAACAAAGTGTTATCTGTACTGAGCAGATGTAACAAAACATGTCACTGAAGTAAAAGTCACTGGGTAGGTAAGATTTCGAATCAAGTAGAAAATCCTGTGATATTTTCGTTGTCTCAGGGTTTATAACAAATGGATCTGGGAAGTGGAAGTAATTCGAATACTATTCGAATTCTAGTTTCTTCTCCTGTCATATTTAGTGGATTACAGCTTGTATTAGGAGTTTGAATTCAGCGCAGAGAATGTCTTTCACAGGAAAAGAGCGTCATGAAACGCGTAATGAATGTCAGCAAGAAAAATGAATAACAGACTCCTGTGTGAGATGACAATAAGACTTAATAACAGACTCCTATGTGAGATGATATTAAGACTTAATAACAGACTCCTGTGTGAGATGACATTGCGTCTTAATAAAAGACTCCTGTATGAGATGATATTAAGACTTAATAACAGACTCCTGTGTGAGATGATATTAAGACTTAATAACAGACTCCTGTGTGAGATGATATTAAGACTTAAGCATGCACGTTATTCTTAACCAGCTAAGTATCACTCAGGTTGTGATACATCACATTATGATAATGGAAACCTTTTAATGTACCTTTTATTCTTAACTTTTCTGCCGCAGTGAATTCTGGAACTTTTTGATCGGGGACACCCAGCTGAGCCCGCTTGAGAGCCACGCGTTCCTTCATCTCTTGTGGGTAGTCGCCACTAAACAGAGGATCAGCGAACCAGCCCAGGTGAAATGTCAGAGCTCTGCTTGTAGCCATAACATCAACAGGATCGTTGGATTTTGAAACAAACCAGTCTGAGTTCAAAGAGATTCCGACTTGTCCTGGGGACAAAAATAACGTGTGTTATGACCCAAACTTGTGGGCAGACATTTTCATTACAAAATGTATTATCCGTTTGTATGTGCTAGGGTATGTGAGTGCTGATGATACTTGCTAGGGTATGTGAGTGCTGATGATACGTGCTAGGGTATGTGAGTGTTGATGGATTTAATAAAAGAATATAGTGTATTTGCAGTCAGTGTCCCATAACTGATATGCTAGCGTCAGGATTTGAGAACTATAACTAACATGCTAGCGTCAGGGTTGGAGAACTATAACTGACATGCTAGCGTCAGGATTGGAGAACTATAACTGACATGCTAGAGTCAGGATTGGAGAACTATAACTGACATGCTAGAGTCAGGATTGGAGAACTATAACTGACATGCTAGAGTCAGGATTGGAGAACTATAACTGACATGCTAGCGTCAGGATTGGAGAACTATAACTGACATGCTAGCGTCCGGATTGGAGAACTATAACTGACATGCTAGAGTCAGGATTGGAGAACTATAACTGACATGCTAGCGTCAGGATTGGAGAACTATAACTGACATGCTAGCGTCATGGTTGGAGAACCATACCCGATCAAACCCCTGTCCCACCTCTCTGCCGGTGTTCTCAGTATTAAATTTATTGGTTGCCAAAAGGGACAGGCCATTGCAGACTACTGAGCCACCTACATCGACTCAAAATGTCTCATACAAACGAGTGTCCATGTGGCAAGACACCAGAACATATCCTTCAAGAGTGACAAAACCATGCGGACCTGAGGCATAAGGCATAGCCAGAGGACACAAGCTTGAGGTAAAAGCTTTGGGGCTCCTATCAGGATCTGGAAAGGACTGCGAGCTTTGCTATGTCGAATGAGATCAGGATCTGACGTGAACAACACCTCCAACGCAGAAGAAGAAGAATTGGTTGCCCATTTCAACTAGTCTAAAGAGTGATCAGAAACTAAAAATGACGTGAGTCATTTAAGATCTGAAGCATCCTGTAAAGACAGTGACAATCACGCACTGGAACTAGGCTAGATACACACAGATTTAACATATAAACATCGGAAGATTTTCACGCAAAATCTTTCTCCAGAGTAGAAAAGAGACGTCCTGGGAAACACCTGAATGATATCTAAATCTTTTTACATAAAACACTAAATTTGGTGTCTGTAATACAAATTTCGTAATACATTTGCCTGGCATTTCATTGTGACTGTCTACATGTTTTACAAACTTTCCTCGTTTTTCTTTCAAAGTCTAGAAGTTCCTCCAGTCTTCATACCTTTTACAAAATCCTACATCCACTGTGTCTTGAATCAGTCACAAAGTATCCTTTCTGTCATTGAAGCTTGCTGACTTTTGGCTTCATTTAACAGAGTGAAAGACACAAAGGAGCAAAATCATATTTTCATGAATGCTTTCGTGGAGACTGTACTGAATCTCACCTTTCTGAGTGGCCTCATATTTGTCCCTGTATACTCTGTAAGCCTCGGCGTGAGCTCGGATCAAGTTGTGGCCGACAATGTACACGGCTTCAGGTTTCATTAATCCTGGTGCATGCTCGCCTGTTTCATAACCTTTGTAAGCCAATGTCACTGGATCGTCGATTGTCGTCCATAGTTTAACCTGGAAGGTGTGATAATTCTGCAGTGAAATTACTCACTAGGTTACTGCTAATTGGCTAAAATATGTTCTTCAGACTGGGGCAAATCTTAATATTTTTTTTTAATTCAGAAGAGCAAAAATATATAGCAAAACAAGGGAAGTCTTAATTGTATAATATTAGTTCAACAGGAGGCCTACAGGAGTGCTGTTAGGGAGGCAAAGTTCTGCAAGGCACATGCAAATGAATGAATTAGTTCAACATAAAGTGGACTATAAAGATGAGATAGGATGTATAAAATACCCCTACTTGCAGAAGCCTACAATGTATAAAAAATTCTAAAAATTAGAACCCAGGTGAACAAATTTACCCGATCTCCAAATCTACTGAAGCTAAAATCTGCATAATCCTTGAACCACGATATGGATGACTGATTCTCCCATCCTCCATTGTCCTGCAGCTTTTGTGGCAGGTCCCAGTGATGGAGCGTGACAAATGGTTCGATGTTACTTGCTATGAGATCATTGATGAGCTCGTTATAATATGCCACTCCTTTATCGTTGACTTTATCGATGGTCCCAGATGGCAGCAGCCGCGACCATGAGACAGAGAACTTGTAATGTGAGACCTGCAAAATATAATTATAAACCTTCATCATATCAGTTCACTACATTCAGTAGAACATTTGAAGATAATAATGAAAGACAAATGCAAATGCGTGCTTTTCGAAACACTAATATTACTGGTAAAAGTTACGAAAAATCAAATGTGTCAGACATGGAGTACTACTAGAAAATGTGGTCTCCGTGAAACACTTGTAGCAGTATCCTACTACTACCTGTCCCTGTTGTTAAGCACCACAGCCAATAGAACACACATAAAAATATTGCTCAAATGAAAGACCGTGAGATGTACGTACCATACATATTTATTTTGAAACGTCGCAAGTGACAGCACGAACCACTAGTAAGACAACAAAACAAGACAAAACAATTAAACGAAAGACCAGCTTTTCCAAAAAGTGTAGAAATATGGCCATGTGCAACATCTGGTTTTCTTACACGATTAAAATAAAGTAAAATAGAAAGACAAAACTTGCAGTTGGACACACAAGCTTCTGAAGCAACCGAGCAGTTTTCCCACCACGTTCTGACTTACTCCTAGAGTCTTCAGCAGCTGCACGTCAGTTTTCACATTGTGGTAACCATCTGCTGCTGTCTTGGCGTCACCTCCTCCTTTAATATGAGCGCTGTTCTGCGTGAACTCGTCCCAGATACTGGGGCCTTTAGCTGTGAAAATGTTCAAATTATTCCGCTAGAATAATCTTGAAAGTGTGATCCAATATGGCACGGAAGACTAGGACAGAGAACTTGTGGTGTGTATTTTTAGTGAGTAAAGATAAGTGTTGAATATTATGTGACGCAGCACAGAATGGTATAAAGTAATATAAGGTGTAAAAAGCAAAGAAAACAAATTAAACAGCAAACAGACATAATCTGATAGAAGAATGGAAGATTTTAATAGAGTAGATAAACTGTTTAAATAAGTGGATGGAGTGAGTTTTTGCATACTTGAATAGATGAGTGCACAATGTGGATGAATTAACAGATGGATAGTTTGAATAGATAAATGGAAGGATGACTGGGCAGATGGATAGTTAGGCAGATAGTTCCAATCAAAATATGGAAAATGTTTTTTGGCGTATCTGATAAATAAAAAAAGAAACATCATGAACTGAAAACTCTTGTAGACTACAACTTGTAGCCCGGGCTAGCAAGCCACTGTAATACGAGTAGATAATCCCGAAAACAACAACAGCACATTCTTAAAACACACGAAGAGAGAGAACTTATAGAAATAGAAACATTTAAAACATGCATTTGTTAATATCAAATCCTCTTGTAATATAAGAAATAACCAAACCGTCACACTCCCACGCCCCCTCTGTCGGGAAAGCTGAACTGCTGACTCCGAAAGCAAAGGCTTGTGGGAACTTGTCCAGAACGAGGTTAGATAGCACCATGCAAGAAGCAGAGAAAGCAAGGAAGATTATAAGAATGATCTTCCACATTTTAAATTGAACTGTGTTCTTTTTATAGATCCAACTGAAAAAAAGGAAAGGAAAAAAACTTTCAAGGCAATATTTCTGTAAAACACTTGTTTTGTAATAGTACTATGTTTTCTTTAAAATTTGCTAACAATAATAACAATAAGATCGTAATTCTCTTTTTTAAAAGAAATTTCAACCAGATCATTGATTTCTCTTTTGTTTCTTCTCTCCTACACACTATGCGCATTACTAATTCATCTCATTCAATATCTCAGTGACAGAGCGAGACTCTAATTAGCATAATTTATGTTATTAGATATTGTTTTGTCTTGTCTTGTGCAGTCTACCTGTAACTGCGAGCTGTTGTTCTTTGCTGCCGATTCTGTGACGGTGTTGAGGCACAGCATCGTATCGGCTTGAGACCGGGTTATGGCGGCTACTTTTTCAGTCCCGGAGTACAGTAAAAAAAAGCAGGGAGTGTGCAACGCTTCTTTAGCAGACTCCACCACCATGGGGACTATGGCGATCCTTGCTATGTTAGCTAGGGTCTTGGTCAGCTATGGTTCGCTAACCCTGACGCTAGAATATCAGCTATGGGTCGGTCAGCCGAGCAGAGTTCCGCAGCGCGGGCTGCTCTTGGCGAAAAAGCGCTCTCGAGTTCCGTGCGTGGGGACAAAGGTCTTCGTTCCCTTCCCGGACGGCGAGAGTTAGGTGATTCGATGCAGAAGCGAGTGGTTTGTCCGTCGAGCGAAGGCTTTAAACGGCTAGCCAGGTTTGTGCTAACGCGTCGGTGGTGTACTACGGTGTTGTCGAGCGATGGTCTCGAAATTGCCCCATCTCTCGCAAAGAGTATCGGGTCTGCAGTATGTAATGTGCGTTGGTTGTCGGTGCCAGGCTGTCTTCTACTTCGTTATAGCACAGAAAGAGCCGGCTGTCGCCGCCGCCGGTGGTTAAAGGAAATGAAACGCCGCCGGGGTCGAAAGGGATCCTCTCTGAGCAGAGCGCTGTCTCCCTTGCCCGGCTTATGTCAGTCGGCAGATATCCGAAGAAAGCTATCTGGTTGATCCTTCCAGTAATCATATGATTGTCTCAAAGATTAAGCCATGCATGTCTAAGTTCACACTGTCTCACCATGAAACTGCGAATGGCTCATTAAATCAGTCGAGACTCCTTACATGGCACGATCCTTCTTGAATAACTGTGGTAATTCTAGAGCTAATACATGCTTACCAAGCTCCGACCCTTGCGGAACGAACGCTTTTATTAGTTCAAAACGAATCGTCGTTGCCCTTCGCGAGGCGCAGCGTCCCAGCTGGTGACTCTGGATAACTTTGTGCTGATCGCATGGCCCTTCTGCGCCGACGACGCATCTTTCAAATGTCTGCACGCTGTTGGCGAGATTCTTCGGCTGCCGTGCGTGGGGCGATTATCCTCCCGGCCAATGAAGAAAAATGCGATTAGGGTTTTGCTGCGCGGCGCCGCCGTGGAAAAGGTGATGGAAAGAAAAATGAAGTTAAATCGGTATGGCCAATAGTCTCGCGGTGAGGGCTATCCATATCATGGCACCTCTGTTCTAGAGGCCGCCCACGTCCCGTGTGCGCCAGAAATGGGATAACATGCCTAAACCTGCTTAACCCAAGGGTGAAACTCACTAGTGGCGAGGATTCGTTCTGCTCGGCAGGGACTCCGTCCTGGTCACAACTAGGAAGGGTAGCGGCCACGACCACAGAACGCTGAAGTCAGAGACACTGGACCAGTGCAGTCTAGACAGACAACCTCCTCTCACCCGGCGGGAATATATTCATACCCTAACCACGTCGAGGTTTTCGGTAGGAAAGTCCAACTCGAGGTTGAACTGGTGCAAAGAAAACCACAGTGTCACGCATTTCCGCTTCAGTGACAAACCGAGAATATAGGCTCAAAACCCCACGATGCTCTGAGCCTCCATCTTAAATGAGATTATCTCGAGGACAACATGAGTAAATTCAGTAGGATCACTGGCGATCTTGGTGGTAGAAGCGTACGAAGAAGAAGAAGAAGAAGACGAAGAAATAGCTATGGGTCGCTAATCCTGACACTAGAATATCAGCTATGGGTCGCTAACTCTGACACTAGAATATCAGCTATGGGTCGCTGATTGCATAATCGGACACCGTCTTCGCGCCCCCCCCCCCCCCCTCATATTCGATATAAAATCCCGTACTTTTGCACGTGAAAATAGTTTTAAAAAGAAACGTTATCTCTACTCAAGCAAAATGAAAGTAAGAATCTGCTGGCGGTTAATCTGCAGAAATTCTTCTCATGAAACTAACATTCTGGATATATCTGTCTCTTATGTCAAGCTTTTACCATGTGTACAACGAGTGATGGCGCTAGGATTTTTCGAAATCGGTGCAGTTGTACCTGTGTTCGCTTTGCATGAAATACTTTCCGAAATTCCCGTTTTTCTCAATAGAAAGTTCGTTAGTTTATACTCTTTTTTTATGTAAAATTGAGCAGTTAACAAACATCAGGGGAAGTAAATGTTCATGTCAAAGTTTTGTCTTACTTGCAGCGAGATGTAATCTTCATAAAATGGTCACACGCCAAATCAAAGTCAAAACTGGTTATCCTCCATGCGAACTGAGCATCATCAGTTTACTGGTCTTGTTATCCGTCAGCCGATTTTCCTGGTTGCTTTTTACTGTTTTTTTTAATTATATAAACTGGTTATGGTAATCGATGGCCTCCAAAACGTTTCTTATTCCTTTCTAATAGGTAATGTACCGGTTATTGCCGGTTAACGTATATTTTTTACACTTACCCCAGAGAATATGACATTTGCCCTTGCAAGATAGACGTACTCAATAGAATATGACGCCCATGCGTAAAATATAGACTTACTGTACAGAATATGACACTTATAGTGTGTAAGAAGGACTTACTGGAGTGGCACCCCTCCGTAAAACATAAATGTACTGCACATAATATGACAGTCACAGTATTGGAGACACCTTTTCTCCACTGGACATGAAACTGACAAAGTAAAATATGAAATTTCTCTAGAATGTGACATCCACTCTCTCAAAGAAAGATTTACTCCGCATAATATCACACTAGCACAGCCCGATACAAATCGACACTGAAATAAGCAAACTCTACACAGTCACAAGCGTACTTCTCAGTATTCTGCTATACCTACCACAAAACCCAGTCACTTACAAAGTCATAATTTCAATTCTTTTGCCAACATATTTGAATTTATTATATGTTTGTGACCCACATTAGCAGTTACTGATAAGAGCTGAAAAAAAGGAGGGCAAATTATAATCTGTTCGTTTCACGGGCAGTTTCATAAATGTAGGACATGTATATCGTAAAGATTCCATACTTGAACCAGACGCTTATTTAGAAAGATATAATTATGTATACACTTATCTTAGTATCAACAGACGTGATACATTTTAACAGTATGTTTGATATAGTGTACATATTATGGTATAGAGAAGCAGTACATTATTTAACGCGTAGCTATTTAAAGACTCCGTTTTAATGTAGTTTTACAAGGTCTCGTATTTAATTTATTCTTATTTTTTAATCATTATAGAATCTTTGTATGGTGGCATACTCGTTCATTGGAGCTATTTTCTTTTCTTGGAAATATTAACATTAAAAGGAATGATGGTTGTCTGTTAGCATTATGGTGTCTTTGACAGCTTGCTACAGCCAAAATCTAGCTCCATTTTGTTTTGTTCATGCTGTTCCGAAATCTCTCTCTCTCTCTCTCTCTCTCTCTCTCATGAAAGATGGAGTGATGAAGGGCAGAATGTAAGACGGGCCTGCGTGCCCAATTCTTTACCCTTGAAAAATAAAGATTATTCATTCATTCATTCATTCTCTCTCTCTCTCTCTCTCTCTCTCTCTCTCTCTTCGTGCTGTGTGCCTGTTTTTAATTTTATATTTTTGTCTCTCACAGAAAGCCTTCTTCCTCTAAACATTTATTTTACTGCAAGCTGTTCTGCCCTCACCTGGTATCGCTAGTGTCAGGCGTTTGTCTGACCGAGTGAGTGGGTATCGCTAGTGTCAGGCGTTTGTCTGACCGAGTGAGTGGGTATCGCTGGTGTCAGGCGTTTGTCTGACCGAGTGAGTGGGTATCGCTGGTGTCAGGCGTTTGTCTGACCGAGTGAGTGGGTATCGCTAGTGTCAGGCGTTTGTCTGACCGAGTGAGTGGGTATCGCTGGTGTCAGGCGTTTGTCTGACCGAGTGAGTGGGTATCGCTGGTGTCAGGCGTTTGTCTCACCGAGTGAGTGGGTATCGCTGGTGTCAGGCGTTTGTCTCACCGAGTGAGTGGGTATCCAATTGAGAAGACAGCTCCAGCCTTAAAAAACTAAGCTAGACCTAAACCAGATGTGCCGGGTCGAAAGACGTAAATATGACATTCTAGCAGCAGGCTGTTATACAACGCAACCAACGCTGTTTTGAGGGCAAAGACAGAAATAGAGAGAAGAGAAATATGTTTACTCCTCTGTCTGGGTTTTTGTTGTTGTTTTTCATTTTCTTGTTTATTTTCCACATTTATGCATCATGAAAATAATATTCTGGAAATGTCACGATGCCTATATTTAGAATTTACAGTATTTTAAAATCACGAATGTTCGACTTACATCTTATATCCATTCCGTGCCGTTAAACGTCACACAGGGCTCGCAAGGTAGTTCGCCAATTTTTCCTGTCTTCGGCGAGTCTTTCAACCTCATTAAGGATTTTCCGGCTACGGGACAAAAATTATTTGATTGTGCCATTTTTATTTGATAAGGTTATTTGAAATACTCAAGGAAGGCTTACAGTTGAAATATTTAACAGGTGTTTTATAATGTTATATTATATGTTGTAATTTGGCTAAAAGAATGTTCTAGATGATTAAATTCATCATTTTCACGTGATAAATTTTAAGTAATTTTAACATTAGAAAAGCGCAATGCCCTGGCGAAGAAACTAATCACCACGACAGTATGAAACTTAAGCTTCACCCAGCTTTCCATGTTTCTGATTATATTCTCCAAAAGAGGATAACCTTCTCACTGGTTTATTCTGAGACTAGTGGCCGAATATATAAACAGAAAAATATATTGAATGTTCCATGATCTGAAATGGGGTGGAGTAGGGGTTGAGTGTCGGGTGAGGAGGTGTGGGCCGCCCGCGAGGGGGGAGGGAAGGGGAGAACATCCTGGGTTACCGTTCTTGACATTTCATACCATTTCATCAACTTCACACTTCCAGCGTTACTGTGATTACCCAAGTAGAGATACGCAGTGCTACATCCAGTTATTTCCCTGGGGTGTATGAAAGTAGCCACATATTCGACCTTCGAAGAGCAGTTTAAAACAGACAAGTTAAGTTAGTCACCATCTGTCTTGTGGAGTCATGTTGACTAGTAAATCTTTGCTGAGTTTACCGAACTCATGCAGAGATATGGCCCCAGGTGATAGATGATGTTGAGTATGATTTTCAAGGGGCGTACGTGAAAACGGGACGGGGAGGTATTCTGTTTAGCCGATCAGTTATACGAGTATATAAGTATTTAATCAATCCTTTATCTCAAACTCATGATTTATTTTTTCTTCATAACACTTTTTATCTTATGTTTTGCTATTAATTTAAAAAAAATTACAAGTATCTAACATAAAGAAAAAAATCAATCACGACAATCAAGTAAATAGTTTGCTATTAAGTCGTAGTTTCTTTGAATATGAATTTCTTCCCTATTGAAAAGTATAATTCGACTACAGCCTTTCTAAGACGTGGACATACAGTCAGCATAACATGCAGCAGATTCGCCAGGTGCAGTCGTAACATGGTTGCCAATTTAGATATTTTTTTTACCTAGATCTAGTTAATTGTGGTCCTGCCTAGATAATGAAAATAGTCACCAGATGTTAGCTATAAATGTAGATATTTTTTAAAAAATTAAATCTACTAGTAGATAATTTTAAGTATTTTTAAATCTTCAAAAAACCAGCCTTTTTCAGTATATGAAGTCTATGTTCCTGTGTTTAAAGTTCTGCAGATTGACAACACTTGTGTGTAATGCAGGAGGTTAGCTGTCTTAAATATGCTTTGGATAACAAGTAGAAACTTATTGGGTCACTAAATGGAGTCTCCTAGGAATTGCCTAGCTCTGGAATGACAGTCAAAATATTAGCTCAGTGAGAGGTGTTATTATATAACTAAAGGAGAGGAAGGACCACAAATTAAGGAGCAGAAGGTTAGGAGTGGAATGTCACCTCTGCTAGTGAAGGCAGCTTTGTTTTGATGTATAATTAAATCACCAGACTTTCTGGGGGACATTCAGTTTTAGTTAAATTCATTCTATAAGGACACCAGTCTTAGTCTTAGCTTTCTAGTTAGTATTTTGGAGAATGAATCAATGAAGTAGAGCCACAGAATTATTCAAGTTAAGATAACCCAAAATTCTGGAAACTTTGTTCAACCGTTCCATTGATCTGAGTGCAAATCATGTTTAATTATGGAAATGTATTTGCTGAACTTATTTTTTTTTCTTACATCTCTCTGAAAATCTCAAAATTCAAGAAATACGAACAAAAATGTAGAAAAGAATGGTTAAAAGACACATTGTTTTCGAAATGGATAATGGTGGATGCTGGAGATGATATCAAAACTCATTGTAAATTTTGCAAGTGTGACATTAAAACAATATACCAAAGTTTGAAAATGTAATCTAAGAAGAAACACGTGCAGAGCCTTTTAAAACTCAAACGTCTTTGTACTTATAAATAATCTTCTAGTCTTGAGGGATCATTTACCAAGATTCTGAGCTGCCATTGTGCTGTTGTAAACTGTGACCATCTTGTAGATCTGTGTAAGGCCAGGATTGCTGACAGTAAAACTGAAATAAAGTGAAACTGGATCTTCTTCATGTTATTTTAATGAGCAAATTCAGCTTATCAGGACATTATTTTGACATTTATCTACTTTCTCCTGAAGTTTCAAAAGCTATAGAAACAGTTTAACAACGATAGCATATCATAAAAAAATTCTGCAAGAGATGGAGCTTCTACATGAGCTTTCAAAGCGGGTGCTTCAAATGCTGAAGAAGATGATGATTAATTTTTGTGACGGTGTCAAGGTAATTATTAACATTAGTGATATATTAGCATTAATAACATATTAACATTATTTTTAATAACATTTCCCATATTAACTTTCACTTATACGTTGTTTTAAACGAGATACTATTTCCTAGATAATGTTTGGGTAAATGTTACCAAAAATATAGAAAATACTAGATGTATTCTGAGTTCTGAGGCAATTCTAAATGTTTTTGTGCAAAAGAAGTTGTCAACCTTGCAGTATAGTTACATACTGACCAATGTACGAAAATACACATACGGTACGCGACATATGTTATACCATACAAGTCATAAATAATATAAACCAAGATTAAATAATGCAGTTGCAAAGCAGATTTATAATCCTCAAACTATCTTTGCTAAGAATCTGAGATGCAAGTGGGGCAGCATGCAGACATAATGTTGCAAAATGCCAATCAATAGCGTTGCATATCCATTACAAAAAATATCCTTATCGGAGATGTTGAAAAATCCCAAATATATGAGTATGTGGCTATGTTTCCATGGTTTATAGCGTTATATTAATTATCTATGAGTTGTAAATATACTGAAGATGACTGGAGAGTTTTAAGGAAATTTGAATGAAACATTAGAAAACAATCATGCAACATCTTAATGGTTCATGAACATTCATGGTTTGTAACATAGCAAAATAAAAGAACAACAGAGAAGTTGAAACAGTTCAGGGAAAGACAGTTCATACATTATCAGAAAGGAACTGTGGCTTCTTTAATGGGTCATAAAAATCCTTTCAGTTCTCCTGTAACAGAAAGATGTATCTGTAACAATCTTCGAAGTCACACGGCCTGTTTCCTGCGCGGTCATTTTGTGAGTATTGCTCATTAGGCAGGCACGCAAACACGTTGGCCATATCTTTAGACAAGAAGAAGCAACAATCAAGTCCCAGGAAGTAGCAGACAACAGTGCGTTAAGTTTTCTTCTCTTTCTTTTCATCTCTCTCTTTCTCTCTCTCTCTCTCACCCTCTCTCTCTCTCTCCCTCTCCTCTCCTTCTCTCTCTTACTCTCTCTCTCTCATTGTCAAAGTTTCGTCTTTTTATTTTTTTTTTGTCTCACGCTCTTTATGAATGTAGTAAAGTGAAGGTTTGCAACGGAGTGACAGTTAAATAATGAAGAGCAAAATATCCCTTCTTCACTCTTGGAAAATAAAATTCCTTCATTCTTTTGTTTCTCTCTCTCTCTATCTATCTCTCTCTCTCTCTTTCTCTCTCTCTCTCTCTCTCTCTCTCTCTCTCTCTCTCTCTCTTTCTCTCTCTAATTAGATTAGTTAAAATTCTGGTTCTTTTTTCTCACTTTTTTTTTAATGAAAAAAATTATCATCTGGTTCTTAAAGTCAAAATAGAACTTGATGTTAAGTTAGTAAAAAGGTTTACACTGAACAAAACCATTCTCTCCCATTGCGAGCAGGTGTTCTCGTTACCATGGAAACATTTTCTGATTCAAACTCCTGAAAAAAAAATACATGGCAATGACTGACACACGAGCTTAGTTTCAATACTAAACTGAAGGTTCTAGTTTCAAATAGTTAAGGGATCTTTCATTTTTCTCAGATCTTTCCTGCTCAAGTTACTATGGATGATGTAGATTTATAATTGGAAACTGTCATAAGGACGATCTAAATATAGCTGTACTAACGTAGATCAGAGCAAATAGATGAATCTCACCAAGTAACCGGATCTCTCAAGGTAACCGGATGTCCTCAATAAATTGAATCTCTCCAATATGATGGAACCAATGAACATTTCCCGACTTCATCTCATCTAATCTCTTTGACTGCCACCAAAAAATTAACCCGACTCTAAAATAATGAAGTTGACAGACAAAGCGACTAACCCAGGGTCTAATTTAATGCACGGCTGTCATTTAATCGTTAAGGAACCATTTTCATTCGAAAAACAGAAATGGGGTTTCGACATATCTCAGGTATTGATTCCCGAGGAACCGTAATTGGTCCGGTAATGTACGAATTGGAACCTTCAGCCGTAAAGGGTGGGTTATTAAAGAGTAGAGACATACATTCAGTATCGACTTCAAGGTATGTTGTGGAGTATTCTAGAATCCATCGGGGGTTTCTGTATCAAAAATGGCACCAAATATTCTATTATCAGATATACAGTAGTAATCTTGGATATATTTATAAACGTGCCTATAGACGTATAAATCCTGTGGTAATAGCTGTTATGTTCCTGTTTTTCAGATTTAGCCTATGTATTTTTATCCGCTGATTTATCTAATTACTTAACATCTTATTTAAATCCTAGCGAATTATAAAGATCTTGAAACTGAACAGACTACGCTGGCTGGGTCATATGGAAAGAGTGGAAGAGAACAGACAAACGAAAATGATGTATGTAGAAGAGATAAAGGACACAAGACAAGGGGTAGACTAAGACGGAGGTGGAAAGACAACATAGAAGAGGATATAAAGGAAACTGGTGTCTCCAACTGGAGAGAGAAGATTAGAAATAGAAAGAAAGGTAAAATGAAAATTTTCAGCAATGAGCCTCAATTGCTCTGAAAGCTTAAGCAGAAGAAGAAAAAGAAGAAGCAGAAGAAGAAGAAGCAGAGGAAATTGGAAAGAATTTTTCACTGTTTATGCAAACAATATACGCCGTCAAAAATGTTATACCAAGTATATGCAAATAGTTATGGTCATCTTCTTTGTTAACATGAGTAATAAAATGTGATATCCCAGTCTATTTCTTAAAATGAGTGATAAAAAATGTGATGCTTCCATTCTATTTGTTAATATGAGTGATAAAAATATGATGTCTCCAGTCTCTTTGCATGCCTTAAATTCTAAAGGTAACAATTCTTATATTCGTATATCATATATGGTTCCCGTGCCGCTAAACGTCACATAGGGCTCGCAAGATAGTTCGCCAATTTTTCATGTTTTTGGCTAGCTTTTCAACCTTACCAAGGGATTTTATGCCTATTAGTTTGGCCTCTCTTAATATTGTCCTCTTTAGAGTTTCACGTGATCGGCCTCTTTATCTTTGGCCTGTTGTGTTCCACTTGATAGCTTGTTTTGGTATTATCTGATCTTTTCTTCTCATCAAGTGACCAGCATATGTCCATCTCCTTTTCTTGATCACCAATGAGATTGGTTGTTGTTCAGTCATATGTCTTATCTCTGCATTGTTCTTGAATTCGTTCCACTTGAAGCCGAGTATATTCCTTAGGTATATGTTTTCAAAAGAGTCTAATTTATTGTCCATTTCTTTAGTTGTTTTCCAGCATTTGCATGCATTAATGAGGGTGGATATTACATTTGAATTGAATAGTCTTAGCTTGGTTTTTATGCTTATAACATTTGAATGTCATATGTTCTCAAGATTCTTGAAGATCGATGCTGCTTTTGCAATTCTAATTCTAACTTCCTTTCTGGCGTCACCATCCTAGTCTGTGTAGCTGCCAAGGTATGCAAATTGATTGACTTCTTCAATATCTGTCCCTTCTAGGTGTATTTTTCCATTTTGATTAATGGGAAGTTTCATTATTTTTGTTTTGCCCTTGCTAATTTCAAGTCCTATTTTGCTAATAAGTGAAGACAGGATATCTATTTTTTTTTTGCATAGAATTCACATTATTACTGATAAGAGTCATGTCATCAGCAAAATCAAGATCTTCTAGTAGGGTCCCATGTACCAGGTCAATACTTGTATTACCTGTGCAGCATTTTTTCATTATGAAGTCTGTTATAATCCCAAAAAGTAAAGGAGACAGTATACATCCTTGTTTCACACCTGTTTCAATCTGGAACCATTCACTCATCTCTTGTTCTGTTTGACTGCACAAACATATCCATTGTAGAGGTCCTTAATGACGTTGACAATTTTAGATGGTATTCCATATTGATTTAAAAATTCTCCACAATGAATCTCCGTGTGTGCTATCAACTGCCTTTTTAAAGTATATGAAGTTCAGTATTAACGGTTTCTGCTTTTCAATATGTTCTTCAAGTATTATTCTTAGAGTAAAGATCTGGTCGAGACAGCTTCTCCCTTTTCGAAATCCTGCTTATTCTTCTCTCATTGCAGTATCCACTATATCTTTGAGTCTATTCAAAATGACTTTCCAAAATACTTTTGACACAACTGATACTAAAGTTACACTTATTCAATTGTTACAGTCACTAAGGTTACCTTTTTTTTTTTTTTGGTATCTTAACAATGATTCCTTTTTTCAATTTAGAAGGGAGTTCTTCTTTCCAAATCCTATTAAACATTCTCTTTAGTTGTCTCATGTTGTCACTATTGATAGCTTTTAACATTTCGGGTTTTATTTCATATTCACCTGCAGCTTCGTTGTTAGCCATAAAATTCGCTGCGTTTCAGTTTCATGCAATGTAATTTCATCTAGGTTGACATTTAATTGTGGGGTTGGTAAGTCGGTTTCCAGGTTTATCAATTCTTTTTGGTGTTGTAGATTAAGTATTTCTTGGAAGTGTTCAGCCCATCTTTGCTTTTGGTCTTTACTTGATGTTAATAGGGTTCCAGTACTTGCAAAATTGTGTTGTCTCTTGTTTTCGCAGCTTTCTCTGCCTCTTTCGCCATATTGTCTATGTATTCTCTTTTATTCCTTCTAGCGGAACTTTTTACTTTCTTGTCTATTTCCTTGTATGTTGCTTTCGCCAGATCTTTTCCAAGATCTGTCTTTACATTCAACATGTCTAATTTGGCTGCTCGTCTTTCATGTACGTACTTCTATGTGTTTTCTGATATCCATGCTTTTCTATTTGGTTTCTTCAGTCCAGCACTTGCTTTTGCTGCTGTGGTTATGGCTGTGGTGTACGAATTTCATAATTCTTGTATACCTGTCTCCTCTACTTCACTGAGTATTATGGAATGATTGGCAAGTTCCTGATTGAAATTACTGTTAGCATTCTCTTCTTGTAGGCTGTGGCTGTTTATCTTTCTGTGTATTGATTTCTTGTGTTGGCTTTTCAGTTTTAGTTTATTTTCTCTGTACACATATTGTGATCTATGTTGACATAGAAATGATCTATTTGCTTTCTAGTTGTATCATCTGGAGATATCCATGTTGTTTTATTTATCTCTTTGTGTGGAAATATTGTGCCTCAAATGGCATGCCCTCTGTTAGACATATTTCAATTAATCTTTCTCCGTTCTGATTTATCGTGTCAGTTCCTTCTGTCCCCATTACTTTTTCAACGTCGGTGTTATCTTTCACTACCTTAGTGTTGAAGTCTCTCATAGCAGTTAGGATGTCGTGTTTAGAGACTTTGTTGTAACTGGTGATAGAAATCATCTTTCACCTCATCATCTGCATCATCCGTGGATGCATAACACTGTATTATTGTCATTTTTCTGTGTCTTAGGTTGTATCGTGCTCTTATTATATGGCTGTTCACTATTTCACATTCTACAAGGCTCTTTGCTGCTATATTTGATACAACTATGCCTACCCCCTCTTGGTGTTTCCCGTCGTCTCTGCATGAATGTAGTATTTATTTACCGTTTTTCGCCGATCTTGTACCTGCTTCTGGCCATCGGTAACAATTATCCTTTCTATTATTCCAAAATTTTCAATAATTTCTAACTGGTCTATGTCTGCGTGTTCTGTCAGTTTCCTTCATCTCTCAGTTATTATTATATCTCATATGCCATACTTTACATGGGAAAAAACGCTTGATTTATTCTTGCCTCTTTCTCCAACAAGGAATAGTCGCAGGATCAATTACAAGTAAGGAATTTAGGATTTAATTAAAGTTGAGATGGAATACTTGACTCACTTGTCTATCTCTGCCCGAGGCGAAGGAACCGCGAGGGGAATGGCGTTCACAGATCTCGGGCCCAGAGCCAACGGAGGAAGACTTGCCCGAGACGGAATTAGTTTAGGAAACAAAGAGCCATTTCTTAATCTACACGACAGAGGCTACTTTCTACTGTGGAACTAGATAGAGATGTGCTTCCGCTGTGGTAGAGAGAAAAGATGCGTAGTTCATGGAGTAATTTTAAAAATTCCGTTCAGACTTTAAACTAAGAACCCAAAACATAGAAGAACCCATGCGTGCCTACGTGAGTAAGGGTTAGCGAATCAAAGATGACCAAGACCCTTTTATACCTTTACCTGGTCCTCCTTGAAACAGACGATATTATCGCTGTTTGAATATGAAAAGAAACGACAAGACAAAGCGGGTTGTAATAAATAAACCTTGTCGAAGCTTAACATGTCGAAACGAAAGGCGCTAATATCACAGCCACATGCAAAGTTTGATACATTGCAACCAAAGGACTTTTAAGGGCTAATACTGAGATGATGACGCTGTTCGAAGCGACAGTCAGCGACTCCTAGCTGACGTAGCTGGCGAATCACAGCCGACCAAGACCCAGTCCCACGTTTCCGTTGCCACCCGCTGTAGCAGAACTATCTGACTAACGGAGCCATAGTCCACATGGCGGTGGAGTCTGGGGATGAAATACGGTATAGTCCTTGTTCTTCAGCTCCACTCAGTGGCTGAAAAAATAAATTAGCCACCAAAAATAGCTCCCAATCCAAGAAGAAGAAGAAGAAGAAGAAGAAGAATGGCGCAGTTATTCATTGACTAGAATGTGTTTCAGCAGTTTACAAGTAAAATTTGCTCCCAGATTCAATTATTCATTCATTCATTTGCATGTTCCTTGCGGAACTTTGCCTCCCTAACAGTTCTCCTGTAGGCCTTTCGGTTGTAAGCAAAATGTCCAACTGCTGATGCATCCATTTGTAGATCATCAACGATGTCTTGCAGCCATCTTCGCCTTGGTTTTCCTCTCTTTCTTTTTCCCATTATGTACCCTTCCAAGACGGTCTTCTCTAAACTATCATTATGTTTAATGTGTCCAAAATATTTGTGTTTTCTCAGTTTAATCCTCTTTACTATCCAGCCTTCTTAAATATTAAGTTCTTGTAGTATGATTATATTTGTTCTTTTTTGTGTCCATGATATCTGAAGAACTTTTCTGTAGCATTTACACTCAAAGTCATTTATGTGTTTCTCAGTTGTTTTGTTAAGTGTCCAGGTTAGTACTCCCAGATTAGTAAAACCTAAAAGCCTAAAAGGAAATTTTCACATATATACATTGTGATAGATAGATAGATAGATAGATAGATAGATAGATAGATAGATAGATAGATAGATAGATAGATAGATAGATAGATAGATAGATAGATAGATAGATAGATAGATAGATAGATAGATAGATAGATAGATAGATAGATAGATAGATAGATAGATAGATAGATAGATAGATAGATAGATAGATAGATAGATAGATACTGCTCTATAACAAGAAGTCCTCAGGCCAAGGAGACATGACAAATGATGAACTTTCGACTTCTTTTCTGTGTCTCAAGCACGAGGTGATTTTCTCACAGATGTTCTCTCTCCCCGCCACAGTGGACACAAAAAGTCATCCTAACGTGCTTTTGTGATTGAAAATGAACATTTTCTTCGTTAGATTATTTAGGAAAACTTCACCAAGAAAGTTGAGCATACTTGTCATTGCGGGAAAACTTGCTTTCTTTGACTCCTTTCATTGGGTCAGCTGTCTGAGACTTTAAATGAAAGAGAACCATATATTCAGCTATTTTCATGACTTTGTTTTTCTAAGGAAAATACATGTAAAAGTGATGAAATGTTAAACTTATCTTCAGGTCAGATTATAATTTTACGTGACCCTTAGTCAGGTCTGAATTACTTTTTTTGGGGGGAAAAAATAGGTTCACAGTTGTTTGGTATACTTTCACACATGTAACATTGAATAACAGAAATTAGCATGCGTTTTATTCATTTTTATTGAATAAGAATAGATGAGGAATGAAAATAAATTCAGTTCTTATCTATGGTTAGTGAGCATGTGCTACTTTTCTGAAGATTGTAGCAAGGTGTAATCCACGCTTGTTTTGCAGAAATAGTAAGTGGCTTCAGACGAGGTGTTTTTCAGTTGCTAGGCACTGCACCGTATTTTCTTACTTTGCCTTCAAAGATGGCAATGAAATACTGACAGGTGGAAGATGGCAATAAAGTGCTGACGGATAGAAGATGGCAATAAAGTGCTGACAGATAGAAGATGGCAATAAAGTGCTGACAGAGAGAAGATGGCAATAAAGTGCTGACAGAGAGAAGATGGCAATAAAGTGCTGACAGAGAGAAGATGGCAATAAAGTGCTGACGGAAAGAAGATGACAATAAAGTGCTGACAGAAAGCTGATCGTTCTTTTGTATCCAGAGTTTATGTACTTCCACAATGACGAAATGGCTATGGAGCTCTTTGTTTTGATTACAAGTATCAAGTGTTTTCTAGAATAAATGTTGTCCACAGTTAGACTAACGATGTGTTTCTTTGTAAACTTTGAACCTATTTACAGAAGCCGTTTCTAGTATGCAGATAAATGTTTTTCTCTGTCTCTCCCTGTCTGTCTGTCTGTCTCTCTTTCATAATTTTCATAGCCATCATGAGAACACTATGTCGAAAATTCAGTCAATGTGATACCGTGGACATTTCTATTTCGCTTGTAAGTGGCTATCATCTGTGACATCCAGAAGTATTTCCGGTTTTTTTTTCACAGAGAGGGCATATTTGAGCTGCCAACAAGCTGTTATTTTTCTAGTGCCACAGGTTTTCGCGTCTTCAGTGAGATGTGATACGCATGTCTGGCTTGACTTCTGTATCAGTGTGATGCCAGGTTTAGGACTGAAAGAGCCTTGAAGTGAAGTATGGCTAGAGATAGTGTTTAGCTAATGCAGAAGAGTGAAGCTGACGGCTGGAATTATGTGCATAACAAATCCAGCAGCACGGCTTCAAGATTCACGAACGAAAAGGCAGCACAGCGACGAGACACGGCCCTAGTAAAGAGTGCTCGTCCCCCCTTCCTCCCACTGAACACTCAAGAGAGAGATAGGCGACCCACATACGTCTTAAACACGCAGTCCTGGCCTTTTATATTTTTTTAAAGTCTAAAGGGTACACTTGTTCTCCTATTAGCGTAAAACGAGAACAAAATCTTAAGGAAATCTCCGCCAATAGCCACCTTGCATATGTTGGCACTAGAAAATGTAACCGTCCTCGCTGTGTTACCTGCCCTGTAGTTTGGGAAACAAAACCGATCACCTTTCCCAAAACTATCCTCATTCTCCATGAAGGATTCACGTGCGAGCCCCTTAATATGAAATATGTATGCAAAAGATACAGGATAACTTATATTTGTGAAAGTGGTCTCAGATTAGGTGACTGCACGCAGAAAGATCTGTAAAATATCAACCAGCATGCTTCGAAACCAGTCCCTAATCATTTCAATGTTCCCATCCACAGAGGCAAATCTGATTTTCTGATAACAGCAGTCAAATAATGTCACGCTGATGACAAAAGTCGCCTAGCGCTTAAAAATCGCTACATTCAGGAATATGGGACTCTGGAACCACACGGTTTGAAGTCGCATTCCATATACACCTAACATTCTCCTCTTCCACAATCATATTTCCACTGCACTAAGTTCCACTCTTTTCTCACTTATAACACATAGTCCAGAACCTCCACACGGCACCAGATTACAACCCCTCTACCCCAAATACAATCATCTATTCCACATTCTCCCGGTTAGATTACCATTGTATCACTCTCACGCCTTTCCCCGGTTTCAACCTCCTCCCCCCTTTTACGATCCACCTATCACACATCAGACATCTCCATTTAAACATTCTCTACACTCCACTATGCGCACTTCTGAACACAGCCGCTTAGAAGCCACAGCTTTTTACAAATCACAGCCAGGTGTTCTGTTTATTTTATTTTATTCTATTTTTTTCCCATTTCTAATTATTTTACATACCATTCATGTGAATTTATGTCTTATCTTCTCTCTCTCTCTTTCTTCATCCTGTGTATTTTTGTATGATTAAGGCTCACGCCGTAACGTCACAACTGTGTACTTGTTAATTAATGAAACTGCTCTTACTTTTGTCTAGTTTATACATTTTGTTACCACTCATTCTGAACTGAACGTGAAATCAGCATCCGTCTTATGCTGGTTAAAAATATTCTTATGTGTTCTTGATGATAAGAATCAGAAGGGTCTATAGATATAACTTTTAGCCGCAAATGAAAATAAATATAATAGGAGGGATTTCAATAATTTAAGAAACATTTTCATTCTTATTCTACATTTTGTCATATAGTTCTAGAAATAATTCTGCATTCAAGCTATTATACTGAAGGCGGCGATAAGAAGATATACTGCTGAGAGAGAGAGAGAGAGAGAGAGAGAGAGAGAGAGAGAGAGAGAGAGAGAGAGAGAGGACATGAACTTGCTTCACCGATATCTGCAAGAATGCCCCATAAAAACGTGATCATTGAACTAGTTGTGTGTGTGTGTGTGTGTGTGTGTGTGTGTGTGTGTGTGTGTGAGAGAGACAGAGAGAGAGAGAGAGAGAGAGAGAGTGATATAAAGATAAAGATTTATTGAAACAACGAGCAGGAGAGTTTGATGAAAAACAGGCAAAAAATCCTACCACGAGTTCCTGTGGTTGAGACAAGCAGCGTAAAACAGTGAGGGGAGAAAAGAAAAATGTATACTGGCGAATGTAAAGATTAACTGGTGCGGAAAGTAATAAAGGTCCATACTGGCTAGTAAAGAGGATTAAAGAGAATAAACTTAAATATTTTGGACACATTAAACATCATGATAATCTCGAAAAAGACCGTCTTGGAGGGTACATAATGGGAAAAAGAAAGAGAGGAAGACCAAGGCGAATATTACTGCAAGACATCGTTGATAATCTGCAAATGGATGGATCAGCAGCAGGGCATTTTGCTTACAACCGAGAGGCCTACAGAAGAGCTGTTAGGGAGGCAAAGTTCTGCAAGGGACATGCAAGTGACTGAGATGGACCACATAGTTAAAATGGTGGACACAGAAGCATTAATAAGTACATGAAACGTAAGGTCACACTGAAGGACATAAAAATGCATTCTTTTCTGTAGTTCTGTGCGCCTATGACAGAGAGTTCTTCTTTTTTTTCTTCTTGGGGGGGGGGGGGGGGGGAATGGGGGAGAGGGGGGGGGGTGTAGACTCTGTCCGATGAGGCAATCAGCGACCCATAGCTGATATTATAGCGCCAAGGTTAGCGAACTATAGCTGATGTTATAGAGCCAGGGTTAGCGAACTATAGCTGATGTTATAGCGCCAAGGTTAGCGAACTATAGCTGATGTTATAGCGCCAGGGTTAGCGAACTATAGCTGATGTTATAGCACCAGGGTTAGCGAACTATAGCTGATGTTATAGCGCCAGGGTTAGCGAACTATAGCTGATATTATAGCGCCAGGGTTAGCGAACTATAGCTGATATTATAGCGCCAGGGTTAGCGAACTATAGCTGATGTTATAGCGCCAGGGTTAGCAAACTATAGCTGATATTGTAGCGCCAGGGTTAGCGAACTATAGCTGATGTTATAGCGCCAGGGTTAGCGAACTATATATGATATTATAGCGCCAGGGTTAGCGAACTATAGCTGATATTATAGCGCCAGGGTTAGCGAACTATAGCTGATGTTATAGCACCAGGGTTAGCGAACTATAGCTGACCAAGACCCTATCTCCCTATTCCGTTGATACCTCCAGCAACAGACATAGCCTGGCTAACGTGGCAGGTATCGCCATAGTTCCCATGGTGGTGGAGTCTGCTAAAGAAGCATTTTACCCCTTGCTTTTTAGCTGTATTCCAGGACAGAAAAAGGAGCTGCCATAATCTGCTTCTGGACAGACCAGATATTCACGTGTTCTTTATGTACCACGTGAAAGCGTTGACACTTAAGCTTGTTCATTCTGTGTTCTTTTTTGCGCAATCAGTGTGACTGCTTTTCTTTTTTCCTGCCTTTGATCAGCACATTTGAAAATTTTATTCTCTCCATCTCTTTCTCTTATCTTCTTGTTTTCCAGAAACTATCAGCTTCTCTAACCCCTGGCCACTTGGTCACATTACATAGTGGGTGAAAACTGGTAAATCATAGGCAGGTAATGCTACAGAAGCTAAAGGTGATAACTACAACTAGTTATGGTTATTAATGTAAAGTGGAAGGAATAGAATAAAAATGTGTGTACTGGGTACTTTAAAAGTACACAAAGTATGAATAAGTTTCTTATTTCTGAGTCCTTTCAAGGATTATTCATAAGCTTCTAACATGTACTAGATATGTGTTGTGGTGATGTGGTCTATTACATCTTGTAAAGTATTCATTTCATTATTCATTTATCTCGCTCTCTGCTTTTTTTTCTTTTTCTTTAATGCCCGTATGGGCTTGCTAGATAATTTTACCACGTGTGTGGTGAGGGTTGTTGATTAAAATGGCCAAAAGGCCGAGAAGCGATGTTAACAAAATGTTAACAAAGTGCTCTCTGTTATTATCATTTTTTTTTTAAGACAACGAAAACAACAGGCCGTGACCCGGTGGTACTGCAAACCGGGTCCACCCGTAACGAGATGTGGACCATACCCCCGGCATTCAATGTGCAGGGCAGGCCTCGGGCATCTCGTTTAGTTAAAAAATAACGACGCTTTTGTTTAACCAAAGGGCATGTTGATCAGGGTACCTGCTAAGAGGACACTTTGACCTCAGCCACTTTGATCTTAGCCAAAAGGCCGAGAAGCGATTTTGATTCAATGTCGATACGATGCCTCTCTGTTATTATCAACAAGGACGCCAAAGTTCTCGCCACTCCTTTGCTATTTGTGTAAATCTGCATTTTCTTTTATTGCCAGCTCTGATTATCTTTCCTAGGACTTTATAATTTTTAAAATCTGAGTTTCCCACACAATTAATATTTACGCTATACTGTTCGTGATGAAAGACACTATGTGTAAGATATGCACGGGTATTTCTTATTTTGTAGACTGTATCTATAGACAGGAGATCACAAAGTGAGGACCGCCGTAAGGATTTCTGAAGTTCCTGATCTACATTCCTGAGTTCCTTCCCTTGTGTGACATTAGTCATTATGTAACTATAGTAACAACCACTTGTAACCTGTGTCACTGTCCCACTTCCCGAAGGTCCACTAGAAACCGGCGCATGAGATCACGTGAATCCAGCGCCACGCCGATTGGATAATTCTCGGAACATATATTTCAATATCGAAAGTGAAGGACCATTCTTTGCGATCAAAGTGTGAGTGCAAAGTAGGAATAGTCACTGGTGCGTTCTGAGCATTTTGACGAAACAGCCTTCTTTTCAGCCTTCTGATTTTTATAAACCAGCAAAATACTTGTCTTTTTCAGCTTTACTTGACACATTGAAAGTAAGTAAATAGTGTTTTTGAATGTTCCTAAATGTAATTCTTACACACTCGTATTTGTGTGAAATACCACACAACAATTGTGCCGCGTTTAAATTGACATTCTTACTTCATCTCTCGTTGTTACTTCCTTCTTTTGTGTGTCTTAAATTGATTCCTCTTAGCTCATTCATAATATTCATAAGATAAGAGATGTTCATTTGTTTTTAACATTATGTCTATTTTTTACTTGTCTCCTTGCTAGTGCTTTACGATGTTTTCTGAGCTGTCTAATGTACAGTAATATTATATTTGTAGGCCGAAATACACATTCATTACAGTTCTATCTCGTCCAATGTTCTATCTCCCCCAGTGTTCTATTTCATCCAATGTTCTGTCTCCTCCAATGTTCTATCTCCTCCAATGCTGTCTCCTCCAATGTTCTATCTCCCCCAATGTTCTGTCTCATCCAATGTTTTATCTCCTCAATGTTCTGTTAGATTCTCCATAAAACAAGGTGTTGTTAACTCTTTTGTTCCCAAACAACGTTGGTAATGTTGCTAGTAAATCTTGCATACTTGTGTGAATCATCTCCCAGAGAGGTATTTAGGCATAGTAAAAGTAAAGTAATCCTGTCATGCCTTAGAGGCACATATGGATATGGTGTTGGTGCCCATATTTTCCTTTACCTGTCAGAATACTAGAGGGTGATTCGGTCAACATCACGCAGGGCCGCCTTTCCTTCCATAAATCCAGAAGAAATCAGGTACTCATTTCTACAGCCAGGTGACTGAGGTGCCTACGGCCGGATTGGAGCACCCGACCATCGCCACGAGAAACTGGTACACTACTCACTTCGCTCACCAAACGCCCAGTATTTAAAAGGTAAAAAAGATAAAGGTAATCCTCTCATGCCTTTAGAGGCACACTGGGATATGGTGTTAGTGCCCATATTTTCCTTGACCTGTCAGCACACTAGAGGGTGATATGGTCAGTATCACGCTTGGCCGCTTTTCCTTCCCCAACCCCAGAAGAAGTCGGGTGCCCATTTCTACAGCTGGGTGACTGGGGCGCCTCCGGACGGATTCGAACCTCCGACCTTCGTCATGAGAGACAAGTGCACAAACCACTTCGCCACCTAGACGCCCCCAGTATTTAGGCATAGTCTAAATAAAATTTTTAAAACATACATTTCTAACCCAAACCATGTTTTCACAATATGGAGCAATTTTTTCAGCTTCTAAGCATAGCAATTTCTCAACAAAATTTCTTTCTAACGCAGACTGCAAAATACTTCTGAGTGAAAGAGTGAAACAGAAAAGCATGGATATCGGAAAAAACATGGAAATACATACACGAAAGGCGAGCAGCCACATTACCCATTTTGAACGTAAAGACAGATCTTGGAAAAGATTTGGCGATAGCAAAATACAAAGAAGACACTAAAGTGAAAAGGTTCAGCTAGAAGAGATAAGAGGTAATACGTAGACAAAAAGGCAAAAGCAGAAAAAAACAAGAGACAGCAAAACTCTATATAACATACAAAAGAGGCTAACCGGTACTATTACATCCAAATAAAGATTAATCTTTGTCAAAACTGGCACCCTATTAACATCAAGTAAAGACCAAAAACAAAGATGGTCGAATACCTACAAGAAATACTTAATCAACCACACCCAAAAGACTGATATATCTTGAAACCGATTTACGAACCCCACAACTAAATGTCAACCTAGATGAAATTACATTGAAACAGCAGTGAACCTAATGCCTAACAACAAAGCTGCAGGTGAAAATGGCATTGCCGAAATGTTAAAAGCTATTAACAGTAACAATATGAGCCAACTGCAGAAAATGTTTAATAAAGTTTGGAAAAAAGAAAAAGTCCGTTGTAAATACAAAAAAGGTATCATTGTTAGAATACAAAAAACAAATGCAACCTTAATGACTGCAGTAATTAGAGAGGAGTAAGCTTACTATAAAAAATAAGATTTTTAAGGGCAGCATTTTTCCCATCGCAGCATATACATGTGAGACCTGGACACTTAACATAACAGCTGAGAAACAAATAAATGCTTTTGAATGTAAATGTCACAGAAGACTTGTTCAAATATCATGGACACAGAAAAGAGCAAATATATCCATACTACAAGATCTTAATGTTGAAGAAGGCTGGCTAGTAAAGAGGATTAAACAAAGAAAAGAAACATTTTGGATACATTAAATGTCATGATAATTTAGAGAAGACCGTCTTGGAAAGGTACATAATGGGAAGAAGAAAGAGAGGAAGACCAAAATGTATAAACTAGGAAAAAAGTAGGAACAGCTTTATTATTTAACGATTACACATTTTTGACGTTTCGGCGCGAGCCTTTGTCAAACTAAATCAAACAGGACGAAGAATCAGAGAAAGGAGACAAAGTACAGATTCACATGAATTTTATGTTAATAAAACAATAAAAAATGAAAAAAAATTAATGAAAAATTGCAAATGACTTATCTCAGCTCCTAGAACAGCACAGAACACAATCGCCTTTATGTTGAGATGAGCACAAACAATATGCACCGGTTACTATGTAAATAAAGCGTTCGTTCTGAAAGGTGCAAAATTGTGCATGGTTGAGTGTAGAAAATGTTAAGAGACAAGGATGCGCACAGAAGGAGCAGAGAATTATTCCAAGAACAGGGATGACTGGAGAGCCCCTATCCATGGCCTGTACTCTTAAGGGAGTGAAAGGCGATGATGATGGTGATGATAATGATGGTAGTGAATCGATAGGGATTTGTGATGTTTGATAGTAGATGATGGTAGGGAAGGGATGGCAATCTATGTAGGAGAAGATGAAATGAATGATTATGGTTGTGGTAGAGGATAGTAATGTGATGCACAATAATTAGTGTATACACAAAGCAACCAAATAAAACAAACTTATATAGGTGAAACTGGCCTTACAGAAACATCTGTACGATATCACCCAGCATGCATCGAAACCAGTTCCTAATCATTTCAATGGCTCCAACCATCGAGGCAAATCTGATTATCCGGGAACAGCCATCAAACAGTGTCACGCGGATGACACAAGCCATTTTGCGCTTGAGAACCGCTACATTCAGGACTTTGGGACACTGGAACCACATGGTTTGAACTCGTTATTCAGCCACACATAATTTTCCACAATTTTACTCATTCTCACTTACTGCACATAGTTTAGTGCCCTCACGCATCATCACATTACTATTCCTCTACTATTTTTAAGAATATATCACTGTCACTACTGTGAATCAAGGTAATATTTATCATTACTATTCCTCTACCACAACCGGTTTTCGGTTTCAAGATGGAGGGACGTTGTTCTTCTAGCTTGTCTGAGCTCGTTGAGCAACGGTCTAACCAGCCGTTATTGTAAAACCAACACTGGGTTTCTGAAACAGGCGAAGGGGCAAAGAAAGCAAGTCAGGCAAATGGGGACTATGTAGAACCATCACTAGAGAGAGTACAACTTTGAGATTCAAGTCCATCCAAGACTTACACCGGGCGGAGGCGAGTCGTCAGACATGGCAAGATATGATTTCCGCCCTATGAGCCAATGTTGGCCCAAAAGGAATGTCAATCAAACCACAACCACAATCATTCATTTCACCTTCTCCTAAATAGATTGCCATCTCTTCATATACCATCACCTACTATCAAATATAAAAAAATCCCTATCTATTCACTACCATCATCATCATCATCATCATCATCATCATCATCGTCGTCATCATCGCCTTTCACTCCCTTAAAAGCACCGGCCATGGATAATTCTCTGCTCCTTCTCTGCATCCTTATCTCTTAACATTTTCTACACTCAACAATGCACAATTTTGCACCTTTTCAAAACGAATTTTCTGTTTATATCGTAACCATTAGTTATTGTTTGTCCTCCTATAGAGGATATAAAAGCGATTTTGGTTTTGTGCTATTCCAGAAGCTAAGTCATTTGCCATTTCCCTTTAATTTTTTCATTTGTTCTTATTGTTTTGTTAACATCTATTTAATGTGAATTTGTACTTTGTCTCCTCTCTCTGATTCTTCGTCCTGTTTGTTTTTGTTTGACAAAGGCTCGCGCCGAAACGTCACAAGTGTGTAATCGTTAAATAATAAAGATATTAATATTTTTTCCTAGTTTATACATTTCAGTAATGTGATGATGCATGAGGGTACTAAATTATGTGCAACAATTGAGAATAAGTAAGTGCTTTGTGTATAGTTGTATACCTATGCACTAATTATTGTGAGAGAAAGACCAAGGCGAAGACGGCTGCAAGACATAATCTGCAAATGGAGGCATCAGCAGTAGGGCATCTTACAACCGAGAGGCCTACAGGAGAAATGTTGGGGAGGCAAAGTTCCGCAAGGGACATCAAATGACTGACTGACTAACCTTATTATCATATGTGTCAAAAGTATTTTGCAAAGTCATTTTAAATAGAATCAAAGATATAGTCAATACTGCAAACAGATAAGAACAGGCAGGATTTTGAAAAGGGAGAAGCTGTCTGGATCAAATCTTTGCTCTAATAATAATAATGCCCGAAGAACATATTGAAAAGCAAAAATCATTCATCCCAAACCTTACAGACTTTTAAAAAAGACATTTGATAATATAAACAGAGATTCATTATGGAGAATCTTAAGATTATATGGAATACAATCTAAAATTGTCAACATCATTAAGGATCTCTATAACGGATATGTTTGTACAGCCAACACAGAAGAAGGAATGAGGGAATAATTCCAGATTGAAACAGGTGAGAAAAAAGGATGTATACTATCTCCTTTGGTTTTTGGAATTGCCATAGACTTCATAATGAAAAAAGCGTTGCACAACTAAAATTGGCATTTATTGGGTAAATAATACCCAACTAGAAGGTCATGATTTTGCAGATGACGTAACTCGTATCAGTGACAATGTGAATTCCATGCAAGAAAAAACAGATACCCTGTCTTCACTGGCTAGCAAAATAGAACTTCAATTAACAAGGAAGAAACAAAACATAATGAGGCTTCCCATTAATCAAGAAGGAAAAATGCGAAGAAGAAACAGCTGTTGAAGAAGTAAACGAAGTTGCATACCTCGGCAGCTACATAGATCAGGATGGTGGCACCAGAAAGAATTAGAATTACAAAAGCAGCATTGGCCTTCAAGAATCTTGAGAAGATATTGCACTCTAAAGTTATAAGTACAAAAACTATGTTAAGATTATTCAATTCAAGTGTAATATCCACCCTGATTTATGCATGCAAAAGCTGGAAAACAAGTGAAGAAATAAACAACAAATTAGACTCTTTTGAAAACAAATGCCTAAGGAAAATACTTGGTATAAAGTGAAACGAATTCAAGAACACCGCAGAGATTAGGTAGATGAGTGAACAAGTCTGTCTCATAGGTGATCAGAAAAAAGAGATGACATGTTGGTCACATGATGAGAAGAAATGATCAGAGAATCCAAGCTATCAAGTGGAACACAGCAGATAAAAAGAAAGGTCGACCACGTGAAACTCTAAAGAGAGGACATTGTTAAGAGAGGCCCGTTTAACGGGACGGATGTAAGAAAAAGTTTATTTATTATTCCCTTGAAAAGTGCTTGATCTCTGCCAAATAACTTATAAAGGTAAAAAGGTAAAATTCCCGTTTCCATGACATTAAGGCATATTGGAGAATATGGTGTTAGACCCGTACTTTCCATTAACTATTTAAATAATTTATAAACAGTTTATAAATATGTATGTTAACTGATATCCGTAAATAGTATCTCCACGCATGCTACACCGCGAATTCCCATATTCCAGCCTCCGTTCTTGTCTCGGTAGCTTCATGTAGGATTAGAGCTTAATTAGACACAGGTGCCAGTGTCTGTCTGGTCAAGGATTCTGTTTAATGATCCTTAATTGCTTCTCCTAAACTCTTGCCTGCAAGAGTTACATTGCAGACTTTTACTGCAGCTTCAATGAGAATCATTGGCAGAGTTTATTTACCCGTTGCTATTGCTGGTGTCACCGTTACTCACTGCTTCTATGTGGTTCGTAACATGAACCGATCCGCCATTCTTGGGCGTGATTTTCTTTCTTGTTCTGGTGTTGTAATAGATTACAATTCTAATACACTAAACATACATAACAAGAATATACCATTAGAACAGGATGCACATATAACCTCTATTCTTCGGAATCAGCGTTCTTCTCTTCTTTCTCCCCGTTCTGAGATTCTAATTCCTTTGAAGCTGAAGGCTCAAGCATATTTCCCTCTGGAAAGTTCATATATGTTCCAGTAGAAGACACACCATTTCTTACGTCACAACCGGAGACAGAGTTGGTGGACTCAGCTTTTGAGCTCCACGCTCGTCACTGTCCAGTAATGACAGTGATAAATCAATTCAGTAAGCACATCAAATTAAAGCATGGATATGTTTTAGGCAGATTGACTCCTCACACAGAGACAGTGAACTCTGTTGAGAAAGAATGTAGTACTGCAGAGCCGAAAGTGGAAAGTCATTCGGAGAGTATCGTTCGACAAGTTCAGTGCCCTGATGTGCACAGGAACGAAATATCCGGGTTTTGGCACAAAATACGGATGTCTTTGGCTTGACTAATTCCGAGATATCTCGACAGCTCAGATGGAGATCATCCGCCTATCTTAAGAAACCCTTTGGCAGGTAGAGAGGTGATTGAGAAGGCCATTGAGAACATGTTATGTGACAGAATCATTTCCCGCACGATGTCAGAGTGGTCGTCACCTGTAGTGTTAGTGGCCAAGAAAGATGATACGCATCGTTTCTGTTGCGACTACCGTGCACTCAGTGCTGTAACCAAATCGTGTCTTATCCACTGCCACGCATTAAAGATATTCTGAGCACGATAGGTAAAGCCAAGTTTTCCTCACCTTGGATGCTGGATGTGGCTTTTGGTGTATTCCCATGTCTGAAGATTCAAAACAGAAGTCAGCGTTCAGCTGCCATCTTGGCTGCTTCTGGTTTAAATTCATGTGCTTTGATTTGAGAGAGGCACCATCCACTTTTGTCATACTCATGGGCACAGTACTGCAAGGATTAGTAAAGTTTGCACAAGGCTATATCGATGACATAGTTGTGTTCACTGATGGAAAGATAGTGGATCATGTTCGCGATCTTCAGATGGCTTTAAACCGGTTGCACGAACACAAGGTCAATGTTAAACCATCGAAATGCCACTTTGCGGCCTCCGGGACTATATATCTCGGTTATGTCATCAGTCAGTCAGACATATCTCCTGATCCTGAGAAGTTCAGAGCTATTGACGAAATGCCGTTTCCTTTAAATGTGAAGGAGGTTTGCTCTTTTCTGCGGACGTGTAGTTATTATAGACATTTCACTTCCCAATTGTCGGACATTGTGGCTCCTATTATTGACCTCACCAAGAAGGGCCATAGATTCAAATGGTCAACAGATTGTCAGTTGGCGTTCGAGTTTTTAAAGTATCGCCCGGTTCTAAGGACTGTTAATGGCGGAGGTGGGGTGGAGGATACGCTCTCCACTCCAATGGCGTGGGTCTCAAATAGCCTCTGACATTCAAGTCCAGCTCCTGGCCTTCTCGTGGCGGAACTGTTTAAAATGACAGGAGAAGCGGCGAAGGCGAATACCTGGCGCCAGAAAACCAGACTCTTCGGGTAGATGAGAGTCTTGTTTGGTAGCTCATCTACCGCTGCTGGCGTGATTCTTCAGCTGCCGTGTGTGGAGTGGGGCTTCTCCCGGCCAGTGAAGAAAGGTGCATATGGGGTTGCTGTGCGGCTGCACTGTGGAAAAGGTGAAAGAAATGAATAAGCGAAGTAAACAGTAGTCAAATCACGGCGCCTCTGGTCTGGGGATCGGCCAAATTCTAAGTGCACTCATATAGGGCGAATTGCCTGAACCGGCTTAACCCAGAGGTTAAGACACTGCTGGCGAGATTCTTCGGATGCTGCGCGTAGAGTGAAGCTCCTCCCGACCAAGGAAGAAAATGCGGAAAAGCAATTAGGGTTGCTGTGTGGTGCCGATGTAAAAAGGTTTTGGAAAGGATAAAGTGAAGCTTAATTAGTATGTCCAGTATTATCCCGGCGAGAGCTAATCATACCACGGCGCCTCTGCACTAGATGTCGACCACGTCAGAAATACACACATACAGGTGAAATATGCCTAAACCGGCTTACACCAGGGGTGAAACTTGATCGCTACGCCGCATGTCAGGGTAAATCTGCTTTAGAGGTCGGTCACGTCCTAAACATGCCCATACTGGGATAATATGCCTAAACCTGCTCAACCCAGGGGTGGAAGTCACTAGTGGCGAGGATTCATTCTCCTGGGCAAAAGCTCCGTCCTGGTCACAACTATGAAGGGTAGCGGCCACGACCACAATATGCTGAAGTCGGAGACACTAGACCAGTGCAGTCTAGATAGGCAACCACTTCTCATCCGGCGGGGATGTATGCGTATCCTAATCACGCTGAGGTTTTCCGGTGAGAAAGTCCAACGCTGGACTGGATGGACAATCACCTCTCATCCGACTTTGATGCACGGGTATCTCAAAACACGCCGAGTTTTTCCGGTGTGAAAGTCAAACTCTAGACTAAACAGGTGCAATGAAAACCACGGTGTCACGCATTCCCGCTTCTGAGACCCACCAAGAATACAGGCTCAAGCCCTGCGATACTCTGAACCTCTTTTGGTACTCTCGAGGATCTCGGGGGACCACGGGACCTATCGAGGACCACGTGTGTAAATTCAGTAGGATAACAGGGCGGTCTCGGTGGGAGAAGCGAACGAAGAAAAAGAAGAAGACAAGAAGTATCGCCTTGCTAAGTTACCGCTTCTCTGGCATCCTGATTTGCAGAAACCACTTACATTGTATACAGATGCCTCCGATGTTGCGATTGGAGCCTGTTTAGTTAGTATAGACGGCCTCCACTTCTAATTGGCTCTCTTTCGAAGACCCATTGTATTTTCTTTCGCAGAAGCTATCGTGCTCTCAGACAAAGTGGTCCACTTTCGAGAGAGAAGCATATGCTGTCCATTACGCCACGCAGAAGCTGAAATATTTTCTGTCGAACAGACGCTTCGTGTTGGAGACTGATCATAGACCTTTCGTGGATGCGTTCCGCAGTAGGCAGGAGATGTCAGACGTCAAGTTGCAGAGATGGTTTGCTAACCTTCGCACCATGGACTTGGAGATGTTTCATCCGCGTGCGAGGAATCAAGCCTTAGCTCTTTTCCATGGAACCAAGTCTGTTGCAGCACCTTTTCATCGTGTTAGTAAGGATATGGCTAAATCACGGGAGACTGAGACAAATGTGGTCAGGCCAGTGAGATTGGTAGAAGAATATTCCCAACCAGGTAGCCCACCTATGGTGGAGCGTTCCCTTGACAATGACCAGCCGTGTCACTAGTTGAAGGAGAACACAGAGAGGGCGACAAATACAGTACTTGACGTCTCTATTAACGCTTCGTTGCCTAGTGGGACCTTCCAGAGGCAGTATGTTCCTGATCGTTTTAAATCCAAGTCGCCGTGCCCCACTATAGAGAGATATTCCCTTCCACCGCACCCCCTCCCCCGTTTTGTTCCAAGGGTTCCACCATGGTTCCTGAAGGAAATCCAGCAGATAGCAGATGCTGGGGTTCAATCCTCAGACCACCACATGGAGGTGGATGATTCTGCATCAGTAGTTCCCATGTCGGTGTAGACCCCGACACAAGCAGAAGCAGAGGAAGCGAGAGGAGCCCTGTTATCAGTCTCCGAGGAACACTGTCCTCACAGTGAAGAGTATTTTCCTGACAAGACTTCAACTAGTGCTGATTGCGATTCAGAAACAGATCACTTGTTCGTCTCGGATCGTAAGCTAGTTATGGCAATAGGACAGATACTTGAGGGTGTGGACCTTGACCATTTCACTATTAAAATTGTTCACAGGGCGTTTATGCAGAAGTCCCCCCCCTCCACTTGAAGGAGAGGAAGCAGTATATTGAACGTGTTGTTATCAATATCATAGATCCCATTTCTCCTCCGTCTGTGTAGTTGGAAAATGCTGAGTGCATTTGCATAAGCAAGCTTAGACACTGGACAGATAGTGTTCTTTGTAGGGAGTACATTCTTTGCTCGTGTCTTATACTTTGTGTTCTATCAAATAGTGTGTCACAGAGCTCATTTAAAATGTTGTAAATATGTATATGTTTTAACTGAAAAGCTCCACAATTGTTTAATGTACTAATTCGTGCTTATTGCGAGAGCTATTATCCAAAAAGTAGATAAGCATTTATTTTTATATTTGCGGTTACTCTGCATGTACTGTTTTGTGTGAGAGATTTGACAGGTAAATTTCTACCTTTGGGGAGAGGGGATAAATGTATCAGTATATCAGAGGTGGACAGTTAGCTTAATTTTTGTTTGAAAGGGATAAACTAAGTGCAGAGTTTTCCCCATCCTGTAGTTGTCGCTCGGCTAAAAAAAAGGCATCGTGCATCACTTGAACAGACTGAAAAAATAAAAGAAAGAGAGTAGACGACACGGACTAGCAGACGACAAAAGGACTAGGAGAGGACAAGATGGTAGAAAAATGACGATTAGGACTTAGGATCTAGACAGAGTTGAAATTTGTATTTCGGTTAGAAAGTTCTAGTTAGTTAGTCTATAAAATGTGTAACAGCTCATTAGAATAGAATATAGCAGGAATTCCAGTTGACGTTGAAGTCTTAGGACATTAGTAGACGCCTGGAATTTGTTTTATGTTGTTGCCTTGAGGTTTACGTAATGAATGTGCGTCCTTGGAATGGTTTGTGCCACTATCACATTGTCACATCGTCTCATCGTCATCAAGTGTACCATAAAAAAATCATTATAATTTTGAAGGTCATTTCTGTGCTGTTATTTTGCCATTGAGAGGAAGTGCGAGCCTGGGTAAAATTAGTCCACATAGTACGCAGACAACAAGGAGAGTACCACGCAGAACTCCACCACCATCATCAAAGTCATTATAATTTGATAACTGTTTCTAGCCACCTCAGTGGAGCCCATCAATTGGGTACATGCAATTGCAGCAGCAATTAAATTAAGAATACAGTTTCATGATGTAGAGAAATAAAACAGCCACATATTAGTGCCGCTACATCTGAACTATGTGTTACAAGTGAGAAAGATGCGGATTTAATGCAGAGGAAATACGATTGTGGAAGAGGGGAATGTTAAGTGTAGGTGAAATGCGAGTTCAAACCATTTGGTTCCATCGTCCCATATTCCTAAATGTAGTGGTTCTTAAGCGCTAAGCCGCTTTTACATAGCATTCATGTAAATGTATATTTTATCTTCTCTCTCTGTTTCTTCGTCTTGTGTATTTTTATACGATTAAGGTTCACACCGAAACCCACAACTGTGTGCTCGTTAAGTAATAAAGCTGTTTCTCCTTTTTTGTCTTAGTTTGTACGCTTCTCAAATGTACAGGTCTCTTGGTTGTTCTTGCAGGAGACGTTCTACTGGTGGTTGCATTATGAATTACTTTCAGTTCAGTCAGTTTCTCTCTTCTGTCACAGAATGAAAATTTCCCGTTATACGTTATACCAACTGATTTCCCTCTTTTAAATTAAAATCTCACATTATTACAAATGTTATTAATCGTTTGTAATGTTTTATGATTGCAACCGTCTAGTCATCATAAAAGTCTTGTACTTCTTCAAATGAGAAATGTCCGGATACTCGGATGACACACCCCAATATTTGGTTGTTTTTATTCAACCCCCATTGAAACATGACTTAAGAAAGGAGTTACAGTTTAGATCATTTTCTGGTTGATTTCTTTGTTAGCTTTCTTTCGTTATGTTTTGTGTGAGTGCGTGTAAAGAGATTGACCTGGAAGGCAGCAAATATGACTATGATATACCATCTGCTCTCTATATGAAAAGCTGTAGGAATATCCTTAGTTATTCCACTATCCCATATCTTATGCTCACCTTACATCTTACACTCTAGCCGTGCTGTTAAACGTCACATAGGGCAGGCACTGTAGTTCGCCAATTTTACATTTTTTCGCCGAGCTTTTCAACATTTTCAGGGGGTTTTATGCTCACTAATTTGGCCTCTCCTACCAAAGTCCTCTGGGGGTAAAGATGCCCGATAAGGTAATCAGCGACTCATAGCTGATATGCCAGCGTCAGGGGCAGCGACCCATAGCTGACCAAGACCCTGTTCCACCTCTCCGTGGTACCCCTAGTAACAGGCCTAGCCTGGATAACGGGGGAGGGATCGCCATAGTCCCCATAGTGGTGGAGTCTGGTAAAGAAGCAGTGCACAACTCTTGCTTTCTAGCTGTACTCCGGGACTGAAAAAGTAGCTGCCATAACCCGCTCCCACGCCGATCGATGCTGTGCCTCATCATCACTACAGCATCGGCTGCAAAGAACAACAGCTCGCAGTTACAGGGAGTACAAGTAAAAGAAAAACAATGTCCTCTTTAGAGTTTCACGTGATCGAGCTCTTTTTCTTTGTCCTGTTGTGTTCTGACGGACATTCAAATAATTTTTTTAAAAACTTGAATGTTAATTAATTCAGAGTTGTAATTCTGCCCGATATAACTATAACCTCATCGTTAAGTGTTCTGTAGGCGGGCGTAGGCTATGGCATCTTCTCTTATCGGTAATTCTTTTGTGTCTTTAATCAGTCAGTCAGTCATTTGCATGTCCCTTGGGGAACTTTGCCTTCCTAACAGCTTTCCTGTAGGCTTGTCGGTTGTAAGTAAGATCCCCTGCTGCTGATGCATCCATTTATATATTATAAACAGTGTCTTGCAGTCATCTTCGCCTTGGTCTTCCTCTCTTTCTTTCTTCTCGTTATGTACCCTTCTAAGATGGTCTTCTCTAAATTCTCATGACGTTTAATGTGTCCAAAATATTTAAGTTTTCTTTGTTTAATCCTCTTTCCTAGCCAACCTTCTTCAATACTAAGAAACTGAAATATTAAGTTTCTCTCTAATCAACATCGCCATTTTTACAATTCCCAGCGTCTCCAGTGTATTTCTTTCTTGTTCTCCATCATTTTAACTTTATTATTTTCAGTGTTTGTCAGTCTCAGAATACTGTCTTCTCGTTAAATCTTCAAAATATTTTGACTGTCTTTGATTTACAATGTTAGCATCTTTTTTTGTGTGTGTGATTTTCTTGAACTTTCCTTCCAATTTTCTTTTCGCTTGATTTTCTTTTGAACTTCTCAAAATTATGTCTTAATATTTTTACAAAGATCTTTAAAATGAAATGTAATCAAAACAGTAAAAAATAAGCTAATGACATTCTTTACACAAGAAATAAGAAAGGATGAGAAATGCAGAACAGAAATAAGGAACAGAGTAGGCCAAGCAAAGACTGTATTTCAAAGAATGAGATATTATCCAACACATCCTTATCAATGAATGTTAGAAAACGAGTCCTGAAATGCTATATTGAACCTATTTTGTTATATGGAAGTGAATCATGGACAATAGGCAAGTCTGCACAAAAATCATTGGAAGCAGCAGAAATGTGTTTATTAGAAGAATGTTGCGAATCCCCTGGACAATAAAAATAACTAATGAAGAATGTATGAGAAGAGCTGGGGAGACAAAAAAATCTTGTCAAAAATATAAGAGAGAGAGACAATGTACTTTCATATGACATGTAATGAGAAGAGGGGGCATTGAAAATATTATAACAGGAAAAATAGAAGGAAGAAGATCAAGAGGAAGACCAAGAGAAATGATACTGGACAGTCTGATGGGATGGTGTGAGAGGAGATCACCAACTGAGTTGTTGGCCTGCATGAAGGATCGTGTACTCTGGAGAAGCATAATAGCCAACTCCAGTCGGCACGGCATCTGATAATGATGATTACTTTAAAACATGTTAACACGACGAATGTTCTATCCCCACAAAAAAAAAACATAGTAAAAGATTGACTGCCTGGAAGAGAAAATAAGGAACAGTTGGAAATATTGGCATGAAAGAAAAAATAATTTGACGGAAGCATCAATATCGAGATCGATGGAGAGGTCTGACCTTCTACGTCACTCGAAGCAGTACCAAATAATGAAGGTGATGACATAACGATGATTACCCTAAAGATTTTGACGCTGAAATATTGGGCTCTTATTTTCCATTTCCGCGTATTCACCTCGTATTCTTCTATTACTATTTCTCCATTTCATGTATGTTTCTATCTTTCAATAAAACACGTACCATACAGCTCTAGCTACTTCAACTCCACTGACAATGTTGATGAATCTGCTGCTTTTGTATATTATTTCTTTTATATATATCTGTCTCTTTCCCTCCGTCCGTCCGTCTTCCTCTTTGTCTGACTGACTGAATACCTACCTACCTACCTACCTGCCTGCCTGCCTGCCTGCCCGCCCGCCCGTCCGTCCGTCCGTCCGTCCGTCTGTCTGTCTGTCCGTCCGTCCGTCCGTCCGTCCGTCCGTCCGTCTGTCTGTCTGTCTGTCTGTCTGTCTGTCTATGTCCATTTGCAAACCTATGTCTCAGAGCATCTGTCCTTCTTTTCAACTGTATGTCTATTTGTCTGTCTCTCAGTCGCTGTTTACATCTAAATTATCTGTCCGTCGATTAATTCAATTTTCTTTCCGTCGTTTCTTCTTCCGGTCTACCTTTCAATATCTATCGATTTCCCATTTATGTGGTTTTCTGCGCTGAAAAGAAATCTGTAATATAGCGGATGGTGTTTTAGTGATACATAGACTCCTCTTATCTTCGTAAATGGTCGGTAATTACGCGTTAATTTGTAGTGAAAACAAATACGTTATATCATTACATTCCCTGAATCTAAGCCCGGTTTCTACTATCATTAAGCAGAACCTAATTTCAGTAGAAATTTCAAGTCTTTACATTCATCTAGTAAATATTAATGCGCCGCCGGCATAACCATTCTCTCTTTTATAACGGTAATTTGCCCCTACTTCAGTTTCAAGAACATGGGATGCTCTGTCCTTACAAAGTAATCAGGACAATTAACAGGAAAGAAAGGTCGAAAAGTGATATTTCAGTTTAGACTGCAGTCCATCTTTTCAACTTGCAAAAGAGAATGATTTATGTATAAAGTTATGTAGCCAAAACCTTGTTCTTAGTCACTTTTTTGATAACTCTACATTCAAACTTTATTTACAATCAAACTTCATCTATATTCTCTTCTGTAATACTCTTTTGATTGGAGGCATTAGCAGTTTTAAATTAATCACCGAAATAAAAGTTTTTTGTGTTATTAATATGTAGGTTTACCGGTATAAACTTATAAGGCATATTTTGATTTGTATGACAAATGTGTCCAAATTCTGAGTTTTACTGAATGTGTTCGGGACTAACAGTGTTAATTTTAGCGCTCAAAGAAAACGTATATGTAATGCCATAAAACTGTAAATATATATATTAACAATTACTGCTAAAACAATATGTCGCTTCCATGTGTTTCTCTTTCTGGTTATTTTCACATTCACTGACCACGATTTGTCTCTTGTTTTCTTCCACAAAAAGTTCACATAAAATTTCTCGCCTCCATGTTCTTTGACGCTTTTATGTGTATGTGTAATGCTTTCGCTGTTCGAGTTACTGAGTTACGTCTGAGTTAGTGTGTGAGTTCCTATCTGAGTTGCTATATGAGTTACTGTGTGAGTTCATATCTGAGTTGCTGTGTGAGTTGCTATCGGAGTTAATGTTTGAGTTACGTCTAAGTTACTTTATGGATATTGTAGTTATTTATGTTCAACAAACAAATGTTCAAGTCCGAGTTCAATGTCTTAAAGACATGGTATTGGCATTTAACTTTTATATTCAACAATTTGGTAAATGATATCTTTCTAATATAGAAGGAAAGTCACTGATATGTATTGTTATGCCCCTCTCATGGCACTTGTGTAGGTAAAGGTGCGAGATTTTTTTGCGGAAGATGTAAGACATAATATAAATAATGGGTACAGAAATGTACTGATATGAATTTCTGTACACAGGTGCAGCATTAACTGATCTCATAATGTTTAAAAGAATCCAGAAGTACCTGCAGGGCTAATTATGTTTGCAGTATAAGTAGGCCAGGTACTGGGATGGAATATCATTAGCATAATTTCCGAGTCCAGGAAGACACAGCAGGTCTGTTAAGAAAGAAAGAGTTTTTAAGTGATATATAATATCCAGGACTATCAGCCTCTCATGTCACATAACGAAGCTACTTCTGAGAATAATTATGAGAAGAACAAGGAAAAAGATAAAAATGGAAATAGCAGATGAAAGACCTGAGGATTGTAAAACATCTATACTGGCAGCAAGAAGCAGCAGTTCGAGTTGAAAATAGAACTGGAAAATATCAACCTATAAAACAAGGGGTGCGACAAGGATGTGTACTATCTCCAGACCTTTTTTCTCTGTATAGCGAGAATATTCTAAGAACAATCATCACAGAACCAGGCATAAAAATTGGAGGATACAATATTAACAACCTTCGGTATGCTGACGACACAGTACTGATAGCTGAAAACCAACAAGACCTGCAAAATCTCTTGGATAAAGTCGCCAAAGAAAGTGAACAGAAAGGCCTTACTTTGAACATCAAAAAGACAGAGACTATGGTTATATCTAAGAAACAGAATCCACCAGCATGCAGTATTAAATTAAACGGAACTATTCTAAAGCAGGTGCAGAAATTCAAATACCTTGGAGCAGTAATAACATCAGAAGGGAAATGCCTAACAGAAATTAAGAATAGAATAGGCCAAGCAAAGACTGTATTTCAGAGAATGAGAAACATATTAGCTAACACATCCTTATCAATGAATGTTAGAAAACGATTCCTAAAATGCTATATAGAACCTATCTTGTTATATGGAAGTGAATCATGGACAATAGGCAAGTCTGCACAAAAATCATTGGAAGCAGCAGAAATGTGGTTTATTAGAAGAATGTTGCGAACCCACTGGACAGCAAAAATAACTAATGAAGAATGTAGGAGAAGAGCTGGAGAGACAAAAAACTTTGTCGATAAGAGAGAGACAATGTACTTTCATAGGACATGCAATGAGAAGAGGGGGCATTGAAAATATTATAACAACAGGAAAAACAGAAGGAAGACGATCAAGAGGAAGACCAAGAGAAATGATACTGGACAGTCTGACGGGATGGTGTGAGAAGAGATCACCAACTGAACTGATGGCCTGCATGAAGGATCGGATACTCTGGAGAAGCATAATAGCCAACGCCAGTCGGCACGGCACATGATGATGATGATAATATCCAGCGTCAGGCTAATGGCACGAGCCCTATGAATAGTTTCATCATTTTCCGTAAACTAAATGATATACTGAGAAGAAGATCCATCGATTTCTTGGAAGGACAACGCTATTCCTAAATAATAAAAAAAAAACAATTAAAAATATATTTTGACAAACCAGGTCCGGGTGAGATGGGGTGGGGGGGCGCGCGCTGGTGGAGGTGGTTAAGACGCTGTCGCATTTGGCAGTCAGCAATCCACAGCTGACCTTCTAGGGTAAAGGTGTCTACCTAACCATAACTGGCCTCCTAGCGTCAAGGTGTCGAACTAATCATAACTAACCTCATACCCTCAAGGTGTCCAACTAACCATAACTAACCTCATACCCTCAAGGTGTCCAGCTAACCATAACTAACCTCATACCCTCAAGGTGTCCAACTAACCATAAATAACCTCATACCCTCAAGGTGTCGAACTAACCATAACTAATCTCATACCCTCAAGGTGTCCAACTAATCATAACTAACCTCATACCCTCAAGGTGTCCAACTAACCATAACTAACCTCATAGCCTCAAGGTGTCCAACTAACCATAACTAACCTCATACCCTCAAGGTGTCGAACTAACCATAACTAATCTCATACCCTCAAGGTGTCCAACTAATCATAACTAAAGTCATACCCTCAAGGTGTCCAACTAACCATAACTAACCTCATACCCTCAAGGTGTCCAATTAATCATAACTAAACTCATACCCTCAAGGTGTCCAACTAACCATAACTAAACTCATACCCTCAAGGTGTCCAACTAACCATAACTAAACTCATACCCTCAAGGTGTCCAACTAACCATAACTAAACTCATACCCTGAAGGTGTCCAACTAACCATAAATAACCTCATACCGTCAAGGTGTCGAACTAACCATAACTAACCTCATACCGTCAAGGTGTCTAACTAACCATAACTAACCTCATACTGTCAAGGTGTCTAAGTAACCACAGCTAACCTCCTAACGTCAAGATGTCTAAGTAACTACAGTTGACCAAACCCGGTCCCACCTCTTCATGTGTACTTCCAGTAACAGGCCCAGCCTGGCAAAACAGAAAAAGAAGTAGTAGAAGAAGAAGAAGACAAATATGCAAGGGAACGATTTAGATAATATACAAACATAACGAATATAAAGTAACAGACGAAGTTAATCTAAGTACGATCTGGTACTGACATGTTGGAAAGATTTACTTCTTTTTGAAATGAGGTGGTGGATCCCAGCCCGTTTGCCATCATTCCTTTACACAAATATCATTACAGGTGTACGCTGTTGGCGAGATTTTTCAGCTGCCGTGCGTGGAGCTGTGCTCCTCCCGGCCAATGAAGAAAGGTGCAAATGAGGTTGCCGCGCAGCATCACTGCGGAAAAGGAGGTAGAAAGGATAAAGCGAAGCAAACAGTCAAATCACGGCACCTCTGGTCTGGAGGTCGGCCACGTCCTGAGTGCAGTCATATCGGGCGAAATGCATGAACCGGCTTGTCCCAGAGGTTAACGCACTGCTGGCGAGACTCTTCGAATGCCGCGCGTGGAGTGAAGCTCCTCCCGGTCAAGGAAGAAAATGCAGAAAAGAAATAAAGGTTGCTGTGCGGTGCCGATGTGAAAAGGTGGTGGAAAGGATAATGTGAAATTTAATCGGTATGTCCAGTAGTATCGCTGCGACAGCTATACATACCACGGCACCTCTGCTCTAGAGGCTGGCCACGTCCGAAATACACCTACACTGGCGAAATATGCCTAAACCGGCACACACCAGGGGTGGAACCTGATGGCTAGACATGTCATGCCACCTCCGCTCTAGAGGTCGGTCACGCCTGATATACACCCATACTGGTGAATTTTGCCTAAACCAGCTCACAACAGGGGTGAATCTTGAAGGCTATGCATGTCACAGTACCTCTGCTCTAGAGGTCGGTCACGTCCTAAACACGCCCATACTGGGATAATATGCCTAAACCGGCTCAACACAGGGGTGGAAGTCACTAGTGGCAAGGATTCGTCCTCCTGGACAAAAGCTCCATCCTGGTCACAACTAGGAAGGGTAGCGGCGGCGACCGCAAAATGCTGAAGTGGGAGACACTGGACCAGGGCAGTCTAGATAGGCAACCACCTCTCAGTCGGCGGGGATGTTTGCGTATTCTACTCACGCTGAGGTTTTCCGGTGAGAAAGTCCAACTCTGGACTGGATGGGCAACCACCTCTCATCCGTCGGTGATACATGGGTATCTCAAAACACGTCGAGGTTTTCCAGTGAGAACGTCCAACTCTGGCCTGGGTGGGCTACCGCCTCTCACCCAGCGGGGATGCACTGATATCCTAAACACGTCGAGGTCTTCCGGTGAGAAAGTCCAACTCTAGACTAAACTGGTGCAATGAAAACCACGGTGTCACGCAATCCGCTTCAGAGACCCACCAAGAATACAGGCTAAAGCCCTGCGATACTCTGAACCCCCTGTGGTCCTCTCGTGGATCTCGTGTGGTCCTTTCGGGGACCACAAAGGAGACCACGGGACCTAACGAGGACCACAGGCGTAAATTCAGTAGGATCACAGTGCGGTTTTTGGTGGTAGAAGCGAACGAAATAGAAGAAGAAGATTACAGGTGTAAAGTCATGAGACTTGGAAACTGGTCTACTCTGAAGAAAAGCTGGCAGTTTAGCTTACTGAGCTACTTTCGTGTTAAGATATTCGAAACATAAGAAAAAAAAGATCTGCAAAATCTGGTTTCATTGCAATTAAAATAAACTAAAAACTAAAAGATTAAAGTGTGGAAAAAAAATAGATAAAAGCTCTTCATTCCGAGAATAAAAAGGTCCGTAATGTTTGGAGTTGACATGAACAAATAAAACAGAAAGTAACCTAGACTAAGGAGTATATGAATAATATGCCTGTTAAAGAAAAATTAATACACCTCTACCTAAACAGTCCCAGCCTTGGCCTGTTTGTGAAGAATACGCAAGCGTATTGGATTAAATCGTAAAGACAGCTATTTATTTATAATAAAACATCAATGCTTCTAATGACAAAAGTTTTTTTCAGTTGCATAACGATTTCAAAGTAATTATTCTACAGACAGAGATCTGAATGTGCCTGACGCTCGTCTGTGACTTTGACGCTTGTAGAAAAGTTAGAGGCAACGTGAATGACCTGGAATGATAAGTAGACTTCATTTGAATTTGCGTTTTGCCCCCAGAAATGCCCAGCTTCCAGAATCTGGCTTTCGCTTGCTGTGTTCTTCTGACGTCACAGTGGACAGCGGTGGACTGTATCCCCAGGCTGGCCACGAGGCAGCTCACCTCGGGACATTTTCCTGCCAGGATGGTCAGTGACAACGTGGTGAGTGAACGGCCTGAAATAATCCTAAATCAATTCAGTTTTAAAGCCTGGGGCCCACGATTCAGATATGGACAGTCTAACATTATCACTACCGGGTGGGATAGGAGGGGTAGAGGCCCCAGTGCATTGATTTACCCACGGTCTATAATTCTGTTAAGACGGTTCTGACTCTAATGCATATTTTCCATTTACTATCATATAAGTTTTGATTTCTAATATTATTAACGGTTAGCCGGTAGGGGTATCCCCTATCAAAGGAGAAGTAAGACGCCTTCTTACCTCCGTCAGTCTACGGGACACCCTTGGGCAAGGTGGGGTACCCGTATAGTCCCCCGATCAGGGTGACGTGAAGCCATGGGGGCAGCTGACAGATAATGTTGGTTATGGTCACCATTCTATGATGGTAGGCAGATGATCTCAGTGTAGGGACAATGGCTACGATCACTGCCGGGAAGAAAATCAAGGGCAAACTACTTTCTGTAAACAGACCAAGAAACCCTAATAGTAATATGAAAGGTCAGATAGGTAAAAGATCTGATGGCGAGTCTCCCATGCCAGACAGATCTAATTTTAACACTGCGGAAGAGTGTGAGACAGAGGTTAGTACTAGTTATTATAATATATCCATAATACAAGAACTTAATATTGAAGAAGGCTGGCCAGTAAAGAGGATTAAAAAGAGAAAACTTAAATATTTTGGACACACTAAACGTCATGACAAAATAGCGAAGACCGTCTCTCGCTAGGGGAGAGAAAATAAATTTCTATAAATCTAAGTAAAATATGAGTTAGCTCCCTTGAATACTAGATTTTGTTCAAATGGTAATTAAAGTATCTTGGATGCATGTTCACAGAAGATTGGAAGCTTGATAAAGAAGCTGATGTTTGAACACTAAGAGCTAATGCTGTTGCGTACCAGCTATATCCGCAGCTTACACATCCCAACATGCCACTTGAAACTAAGAGAAAACTAATAGCATATACATAGCAACGCAGTGCTACCAATGCCAGGTACCAGCGTTTGCTAAGAAACAACAGAATAAAATATCCACATGGGAAATGCGATGTCGTAGGAAACTCGCAAACGTCACCAGGTTTGACAAGCTAAGAAATGACACCATAAGACAGTATCTACAGAGAAGCAAAGAATCAAGTGGTTCAGCCACTAAATGAGACTGACACACTCTCAGCCAGCCATGAGACCCATCAACCAAAGAACCACAGGACACAGATCAAGAGGAAGACCCGGAAAGAGATGGATAAATGGTATCAAATAGACACTCGCTAAATGTGGCGAGAAAAACAGTAAAGAGGAAGACCCAGAAAGAGATGGACAGATGGTATCAAAGAGACACTCGCTAAATGTGGCGAGAAAAACAGTAAAGAGGAAGACCCAGAAAGAGATGGACAGATGGTATCAAAGAGACACTCGCTAAATGTGGCGAGAAAAACAGTAAAGAGGAAAACCCAGAAAGAGATGGATAAATGGTATCAAAGAGACACTCGCTAAATGTGGCGAGAAAAACAGTAAAGAGGAAGACCCAGAAAGAGATGGATAGATGGTATCAAAGAGACACTCGCTAAATGTGACGAGAAAAACAGTAGAGGAAGACCCAGAAAGAGATGGATAAATGGTATCAAAGAGACACTCGCTAAATGTGGCGAGAAAAACAGTAAAGAGGAAGACCCAGAAAGAGATGGATAGATGGTATCAAAGAGACACTCGCTAAATGTGGCGAGAAAAACAGTAAAGAGGAAGACCCAGAAAGAGATGGATATATGGTATCAAAGAGACACTCGCTAATTGTGGCGAGAAAAATTCGTCACGAGGCCATTTATTTGGCCCAAAAACGCCACTTGCACCATCCCTCGATACTTCACAGTACAAGAGGAAGGATAAAGTAGCTTTTATCAATACTTGAACGATTTTGTCTGTTATCTGACGTAAGAAACGTTAGTTTTGAACAAACCAATCCAATATTTTATGGAAAGTGCGTGCGTGCGTGCGTGCCTATAGCTTGGTGAGAATGATTTAAAATAAACAGAAGTATTGTTATTGTGTCCCTACAATGAATCATACAATCTCATGGATTTTGATGAAGTTACAATTATCTTTAAAGATGAGGGAGATTGAGATGCACGGTTGACTTTTATAAAAAAAAAAGAGAGAGAGAAGGAAAGGAGAGATATAGCTATAGAAGAATGAGTGCAATGAACAGAACGTTAGGTCTGTGTAAAGGAATTAACATTATCTCGGCTCAAAGAAAAGAATTTAATCTTTGTTAACCACAAGGTAGAAAATGATATTGTTGAATCTGCTTTATATCCTCTCTTGTTTATTTACATATCATTTTCATGACAGATCTGTTTTGGATTTAAGCATATGAAATTACTCTTTACTTGTCATGCTGATCAGCTTTGCCTACAATATTTCCTCATTTCTTGCTGTCTTTTCTATTTTTATCACACTGGATGGTCCTCCTTGCCCAATGACTCTTGATTAACAAGCTTAGACATTTTGCTCTGTCTCCACTTCTACCATTTCCTTTGAATTTTCCAAGTGATTTACCAGGTTCTATAACCTTTATCTTCCTGTGATATGGGCAAAGAATTCTGATTTTTTTTCTTATAATTTTTATTAGTTTTTGACATTCTACAATTTACATGGCAACTGTTTCATTTTGTTTCTCCAGTCGTCCAAATTGTATGTTGTACCTTATTCCATAACAGAACTTCTGATGCTAACACATGTCAGACTTTGCATTCACCAGAAAAGCTTTGGCCATTACTAATCTAGATTTGTAGGATAAAAGTAATAACTAAAATGCAAAAGAAATTAGAACAGCTCATATTATAGAACATAAAGAAATACCAACAGACAGTAAAGCATAATGAACCTTAAATAGGGAAAAAAAAAGGAGTATGTTGATCACAAGATTAATGTCAGTGAAAATTATGAAATTATGAGCCAAGAACCAAGAAGGTACACTGAAAAGAGTTTTATAAGTTTCTCTATTTCAATAACAAGGCCTTTGTTGAAGAGACACAGGTAACAGGGTTAGGGAAGAAAAAAATGTGTTCACATAATACTTACCTCAGTATATCCCATAATTCTTTGAAAATTAAGACTTTCTGTATTGAAAAAAAATTCAGTTTAAGGTTAGGAAAAGTGGAGGCAGTCAACAGTGACGTGTCAGTAACGATATTTGTGACTAGAAAGGAATCGGAAAAGAAATAATTATGATGGAAATGAAAAAAAGAAGAAAGAAAGGAACAAAAGAAAATAAAAGTGAATGGAAACATTTTATTTTCTAAAGGTAAAAAAATGTGTATATATATATATATGTGTGTGTGTGTGTGTGTGTGTGTTACTACCAAACCACAGTTATAGCACTGCTGTAAGTATAGTTTCATGTAATTGTATATTTAACATGAACGGACACAGACACAAAAGTATTGGAGATTAATAGTTTTTCTCATATTTTCCACAGTGCAAAAACTACATGGAGAGCTGTGTACCTTGGGAGACAACCTGTTGTAACAACATGGAGTGTATGAACCTGGCCAGAGGATACTGTCTCTACCCACTTGAGAAATGCCTATGTCAGAAGACCACCACCGACTTCTACTGAACCTGGATCCGGCGCTCTGGCACTTGACCACCAACAGATATAAACATGTTTTGACAATTTTTCCTCAAACTGATTTGCATATTGTTTTTACGATTTGTAAGAATTATGTTAATTTCTGTGCTTTCTAAGGTCAATCAATCAAGTGCCATGCCACGTGGCATAGATGATCATTTCTCTCTACAATTCCCTGTCTTTAGACGTGATTATGAGATCCACCGGTGACTTTCTTCCTAGCCCCACTGACAGCCCATCCAGTAACTTCTCTCTCTGTCTTCTTCTGTCTCTTCTTTCCCCAATTTTTCCAGTTGCCACAATGTGTTCAAATTTTCCTCTTCTCAGAAAAAGTCCTACAAATCTCACTTGTCTGCCTCTAATCTTTGTTGTAATTTTCCTTTTAACTCCAGCCTCTCTTAAGACTTTTTCATTGGTTTTCTTAGCTGTCCATGGTATCTTCATCAACCTTCTTATGAACCACATTTCCATGGCTTTCATTTCTTGCTGTACTCTCTTATTCATGGACCATGCTTCACATCCATAAAACCAAATTGGCTCGATGTAACATTTAAGTACTCAGAATTTTGTTTCCATTGATATGGATCTGTTGCACAAGATGTTTCTCGTTTTCTTGAATGGTGACTTGGCCTGAGCATTTCTGCTTTTTATTTCTACAGTAGACAGGCATAATAAATTATTGTGTAGAAAATGTCTTTAAACAAGACCAAATTCAATAACAGAAACAAGAATAGAAAACACAAGGAAGCTAAATTAATAAAAGTAGTCTGCTTTTCAGTTATTCATAATACAGTCTTGTGGAATATTTAAAGCTGTATGGCAATTAGAGAGTTGTACTATCAACCTGACAAAAACCAAACTGTATACAGTACTTTGGAAATGGGTGTATCTGCTGCATAAAATATGATTTCTTGTTACTTTCTCATCTTGTTGCTATTTTACAACTGCTTCGATGTTGAGCCAAGTTTGTAAAATCTGTTGCTTAACTATCTGTGCTGCAACACAACAAGAACACCAAGTAATAGCTGTACTACACTGTACTACACTGAGACCTGCAGTCACCAACTTCACAATATATAACATTCCATGAGGAAGGTAACCAAAACTACAACTTCAGGAAAATACCAAGTACACATATTTATTGATGGGAAAAATGGCAGATGATGTGATGAGGATGGAAATGTAGCCCGTCAGGCTGGTAAGACGTTTACATTGACAGTTACAATAACAGTACCCGGTGTGAAGTATTCTGTGCCATATGGGAGAAAAAAACCTTACCACTGAGAATTCCCACAGAAAAAAAAAACTTCTAACTACCAACTTCAACTGTCTCAACCAAATCACTTCATTTCATCTAGAAACTACATCAGCCAAAAACTATGACTACTGAAAAAAATTATATCTTCAACAAGACACTCAAGACATGTAAGGCTTCTTCTTCTAACACATCGTAAGGATCTTTTCTTTCTTCTTGCTAATCGTGAGTGGTATTTATACTATCCCTACCCACGCAGTGTTTTCATGCTGCACGCTCATCTCAACTAAAACATCCTTCAGCCAAGGGAACTCACTCTATTAATTGTTTCTCGAGTACCAATACTGCTTATATCCCATAGTTAAGAGAATAAAAAAGTAAAAGTAAAGGTAACCCTGTCATGCCTTAGAGGCACATAGGGATATGGTGTTAGTGCCCATATTTTCCTTGACTGCTATAATATTCCCCCCTCCCAAAAAGTAGAGTTTTGACTGTCAAAACTCTCAAAAAAGAAAATCCTTCTACTATAACTAATCTAGATTATAATATAACTCCAAGTCTGAGTCTAAGATAATAATCAATTCTCAAACATACATCTTCATACTCTACACCACCCATCAAACTTCTCTTCCTGTGACATTCGGCTACACACAGCCTATGTCCACTACATATACAATCATCTATTTCTATCAAGTGCGACTCCTTGCTGTACATGTATAGAATAGGTAAGCTCTGGTTCATTCATTCATTCCTTTGCATGTCCCTTGCGGAACTTTGCCTCCCAAACAGCACTCCTGTAGGCTTCTCGGTTGTGAGCAAGATGGCCTGCTGCTGCTGCATCCATTTCCAGATCATCAACGATGTCTTGCAGCCATCTTCGTTTCGGTCTTCCTCTCTTTCTTTTTCCCATTATGTATCCCTCCAATATGGTCTTCTCTAAATTATCATGACGTTTAATGTGGCCAAAATATTTAAGTTTTCTCTCTTTAATCCTCTTTACTAGCCAGCCTTCATCAATATTAAGCTCTTGCAGTATAGACATATTTGTTCGTTTTTGTGTCCACGATATTTGGAGAACTCTTCTATAGCATTTACATTCAAAGGCATTTATGTGCTTCTCAGCTGTTTTGTTAAGTGTCCAGGTCTCACAGGCATATGTTGCGATGGGAAAGATGCATGCTCTTAAAAATCTTATTTTTGTGGTTCTGTCTGCTCCTCTCCACAGATTCTTTATTTGTTTTACTTTCTGAAGAGCAATAGATGTCCTCCTTTTAATTTCCCTCATTGTATCTCCATTATTAGTTACTAGTGATCCAAGATATTCAAAACTCTCCACTTCTTCCAGTTTTTCCTCATTGATACATATTTCAGTTGCCTTGTTTGTTTTGTTAGTTGTCATCACTTTAGTTTTCTTTGCATTAAGATAGAGGTTCTGCTCTTCGCTGTTCTTGCGGACTGACATAATTAGTTTTTCCATTCCTTCTTGTGTTGTGGACAGCAATACTGTGTCATCAGCATATCTAATCTCTGGTATTTCATAACCTCCAACTGTTATGGCATCGTAATATTCTTTGTCTACATCTTCTCTAACATTCCTCATTATATTTTCAGTATACAAGTTAAATAAGTAGGGTGACAATATGCACCCCTGACGGACCCCTTGTTTTATGTCAAACCAACTTGTTGTTTCACCATTTATTCTTACTGCTGCTTGTTGGTCTAAATACAGCAGTGATGTTAATTGTATCAAATGTGTTGGAAATCCCATTTTTTCCATTATTTCCCAAAGTTTCTGGTGTTGTACACAATCAAATGCCTTTGAGTAGTCTATAAAGGATAAATATAGATTCACATTAAACTCCCTGCATTTCTCTATTATTAATCTTAGATTGAATATATGATCTCTTGATCCTCTTCCTTGCCTGAAGCCAGCTTGGACCATATTGACTTCTTCTTCTATTTTCTTTCGAAGTCTACCCATTATGATTTTTAACAGAATTTAATGATCATCTATTACTGTCAAATGCAGCTATATGCTGTACATATGCAGAATAGGTTAACTCGGTTATAATGTATACTAATCTTCTGTTACTGTCATATGCAGCTATATGCTGTACATATGCAGAATAGGTTAACTCGGTTCTAATGTATACTAATCTTCTGTTACTGTCATATGCAGCTATATGCTGTACATATGCAGAATAGGTTAACTCGGTTACAAGTATTAATCATCCATTCATGACACATATGCTACACACATGCAGAATGGGAAAACTCGAGTACAAGACTCATCCACCATCCAACTGTGCTCCATACCATATGTACAGGCAGTAAAAAACAATTATAATATTTAGATCTAAGCAAGAGCCCACTCTGGTAACTAGTACCCTAGCCTCATCAGCTGTGAGCTCCTTCATGTTCTGGGCTAGGTACCTTCTAGTGCAATCTCCTCATAACATCACATCCAAGGTAATACTGTTACATCTGAGGTAATACTGTCACAATCAGTAATGCCACTTACAATTTAAACTACATAGCTTAACATCATTAACCAACTATTAGTAAGGCCATTATGCAGTAAATAAGCTGAAAGAAAAGAAAAAAAGCATTCACATTTCACTAACTGCTGGAAAAAAAACTATATAATTTAATAATATACTGAAGAGATCTCCAAGTGCTGCAGCTCAGTCTCACAGGGACATCCCAGATGTAATAATAATACTTCAAGGGCATATGGTACACTTCCAATCCACTACATGACAAAACCTATCATCTTCCATAGTGAAAGGACTTTCTGAAATTCAAAACATGAAAACCAATTACTACTGGGAAAAAAAATCAAATGTTCCCTGTCTTCCCAAATTTAGTCTATAGATAATGCTTCATGCCTGTACAATTAACAACTCAATAGCTTAATGCAATCTCATTAAGAACAATTACTAATCTTTCCAAAATATAATCAAGAATGCTAATCACTATGCAACAATATTTATTGTACTCCTCTATTTATACTACTGCCAGTACTAATCAACTTAGTGAATCAAGATACAACACTTTAGTGGACTATCTATATGAAGAACCCATAACTTAGAAATGTAATAAAAAATCCTAATTTCTACATAAAGGTATTCGAAATACTAAAACCAATATTACTACAACTACTACTCATCAACAAATGGAGTAGCTACCATAATGGCTATAAAATTAATATAATCCTACTCTATGCAGTAATAAAACTCGTAATTAAATACGAAACTTCAGCCTAATAAAGCTACAACTAAACTAGCCTCTAACTAACAGAACTAACTAACTAGAACTAAAGTGATGCAGACAGGTCTCGCTCTGATGCACTCTCCTTCCTGAAGACGAAAACGAAACAGGAAGAATTGCCCATGAACACACCAGCTTCTAGGATACAAACACTGTCTCTCACAATGTTCCAGAAATTTAGACATGTAGATTCCAGTAGACGAAGTGTTCTCACTGTAATATACACCAAACACTGTCTATATAATGTCAAAACAATGTTACTATACCTCTTGTGAAGAAACACACAGTGTAAGAATCCCAAACCTGTCGTATCTGCGTGCAGGAAGACGTGCCGGCAGACGTGTAGCGACCCCGTGTCATCCGGTGTGTAGGTCACGTGCACAACATGCTGACCACAGCATAGCCTCTGGTAAGACACAGGCTGACTACTGGCTCTGGAATGTGCTGTCCTTTTCTGCGTAGTAAGGACGAGATGTGATGTAACAAGCTGCTCTGGTTCCTGGCAGGATACTGGTTCAGGATCAGACTCACAGGACTGGACTGCAGGCTCATGTATGGCTTCAGTACTTGCACTGCCTAGGGCCCAGGAACTAGAGGTGCCCCAAACTTTTGGTAAAGCTGGACATCATCGCCGTCTTGAGTAGACGCCACAAAGATTCGTCAACACGCCTCTGGCGCCAATTCGAAGGACAAAAGGACGCCAATACAACTCAACTCTTACCCTATCTGGACTCCTTTTTGACTCCAACATACGATGTCGGACAACCAATGCTGAACTAATACCAACCGACATTCGAGCACTAGCTAACTGATGAGAAACTTGAGGCCCTAACTAACTTTCCTATCAACTCCTAAGCTATCGGATGACCACGTGCAAAACTCCTCATCATCATCATCATCAGGTGCCGTGCCGACTGGCGTTGGCTATTATGCTTCTCCAGAGTACCCGATCCTTCATGCAGGCCATCAGTTCAGTTGGTGATCTCCTCTCACACCATCCCGTCAGACTGTCCAGTATCATTTCTCTTGGTCTTCCTCTTGATCTTCTTCCTTCTATTTTTCCTGTTGTTATAATATTTTCAATGCCCCCTCTTCTCATTGCATGTCCTATGAAAGTACATTGTCTCTCTCTTATCTTTCTGACAAGGTTTTTTGTCTCTCCAGCTCTTCTCATACATTCTTCATTAGTTATTTTTGCTGTCCAGGGGATTCGCAACATTCTTCTAATAAACCACATTTCTGCTGCTTCCAATGATTTTTGTGCAGACTTGCCTATTGTCCATGATTCACTTCCATATAACAAGATAGGTTCAATATAGCATTTTAGGACTCGTTTTCTAACATTCATTGATAAGGATGTGTTAACTAATATGTTTCTCATTCTCTGAAATGCAGTCTTTGCTTGGCCTATTCTGTTCCTAATTTCTGTTTTGCATTTCCCATCTGAAGTTATTACTGCTCCAAGGTATTTGAATTTCTGCACCTGCTTTAGAATGGTTCCGTTTAATTGATTACTGCATGCTGGTGGATTCTGTTTCTTAGATATAACCATAGTCTCTGTCTTTTTGATGTTCAAAGTAAGGCCTTTCTGTTCACTTTCTTTGGCGACTTTATCCAAGAGATTTTGCAGGTCTTCTTGGTTCTCCGCTATCAGTACTGTGTCGTCAGCATACCGAAGGTTGTTAATATTGTATCCTCCAATGTTTATGCCTGGTTCTGTGATGATTGTTCTTAGAATATTCTCGCTGTACAGAGAAAAAAGGTCTGGAGATAGTACACATCCTTGTCGCACCCCTTGTTTTATAGGTTGGTATTTTCCAATTCCATTTTCAACTCGAACTGCTGCTTCTTGCTGCCAGTATAGATGTTTTACAATCCTCAAGTCTTTGTCGTCTATATTGATGTCTTCAAGCATTTTAATAATTTCACTGTGTTTCACCTTGTCAAATGCCTTGGTGTAATCAATGAAGCATAAGTAGAGATCTTTCTGTACTTCTAAAGCTCTTTCTGTTAGTGTTCGTAAAGCATAAATGGCATTGTGTGTTCCCTTTCCTTCAACAAATCCAAACTGTTCATCTGCTATTTCCATTTTTATCTTTTTCCTTGTTCTTCTCATAATTATTCTCAAAAGTAACTTCGTTATGTGACATGAGAGGCTGATAGTCCGGTGGTCGTCACATTCCTTTGCACCTGGTTTCTTTGGTAGTGTTATAAACGTGGATTTAATCAGGTCACTGGGAATATAACCACTGTTGTAAATATCATTCAGTAACTTGGTTATTATTTTTATTCCTGTCTCATCTAGTGCCTCTATTTCTTCTATTGTTATATTATCAGGCCCAGTCGCTTTTCCTTTCTTCATGTGTTTGATGGCATCTATGATTTCATCTTCAAGTATTGGTGGTCCATCACAGTTTTCAGTATCTGGTGTTAATTCTGGTCTTTCTCCTCCATATAGCTCACCGATATACTCTGTCCACCTGTCCACAATGTCTTCTTTTGCCATTAACATTTTACCTTCTTTCGATTTCAGGCATCCTGTGGTATATTTTGTTTTCCTGCCTGTGAGTTCATTAATTCGTTTATGCATGTTTTTGCTGTCTTTATTATGAAAGTCCTCTATCTGTCTGCACTGTTCATTTAACCACACTTCTTTTGCTTCTCTGCATTTGCGTCTTATTTCTTTATTTATCTTGCTATATTTTTCCTCGTTGTTTTTACTCCTCCTCCTCTTGTCCATCAGTCCTAAGATGTCGTCTGTCATCCATTTATTTTTAGGGGCTTCTTTTTTCGGTGGTATTATCTCCTTAACAGTTTGGTGGATAGAATCTCTTAACATTTCCCATTGTTCATCTATACTATTTATCTTTGCTATTGCATTGTATCTATTTGTTATAATAACTTTGTATTGTTCTCGCAATTCTTGGTCATTTTTAAGAAGTTCTGTATTCAGTTTGATGTTTCTCACTTTTCTGCCTGCTTTCTTTAGCTTTATTCTAACTTTTCCACAGAGTGGATCATGGTCACTATTGCAGTCAGCGCCTGGCATGGTTTTTGTTGTCAGTAATGCATTGCGGAATCGTTTGTTGATTAATATGTAGTCTATCTGGTTAAATGTCTTTTCGTCTGGACTGCACCACGTTGCCAGTCTTCGAGGATGTTGTTTAAACCAGGTGTTTCCTACAACCATGCTATGTATTCTTGCCCATTCAATTAATTTATAACCTCTGTCATTCCTCTCCCCCAGTCCATAGTCACCAACGATGTCCAAAGTTCTTCCTTTACCAACTTTGGCATTAAAATCTCCCATGACTATGGTAACTTCATGTGACTTTGTGTGTTTTAGTGCTGTCTCTATGTCATTATAAAATATCTGTACATCTTCCTCAGAACTTTCAGATGTTGGAGCATACACTTGTATAATATTTATGTTTATTGGGTGTCCTTTCAGTTGGGCTAGCAGGACTCGGTCCGAGATGTTCAAATATCCTACAACTGTCCTTGCCGTTTTTTCATCAAATATAATTCCTACTCCTCGTTCATGTTTCTCACTTCCTGAATATATTATTGTATATTTATCTGAGTTTATCTTTCCTGCACCTGTCCATCTAACTTCACTCATTCCTAATATGTTGATCTTCATCCTTTCCATTTCCATCTTTACATTTTCTAATTTTCCAGCCTGGAATAAAGTTCTAACATTCCATGTTGCTATTTTGAACTTGTTAGTTTTGCCACCAGTAGCTTGATGACGATCTGGCCTCACCTGTGGCTCGTGAGCTGCCCTACCGGACGAGGCTGTTCCAGAGGAACATCCGTTAACGTCGTTCATGATAAATCTATGACTCTGAATAAGCATAATTGTTCTTGGGAGCTACAACAGTGGTTTCCCGTTGCCTTCTGTCGGTTTGTGTACGGACTCTCCGCTAGCCTTTGGACTCCCTGTCCTACCCGCAAGGCAGCGGGAGCGAGAGGTTTTAAGGCGCCTCTGACCCGCCTGGTATTCCCTTCACTGAGCACCTGAGGCACTTTATAGGAGTAGTAGAGCCACCTACTACCCCACCTCGCTCTCTGAGTCTATCGCAAAACTCCTACTCTAACTAAACCTTAAATGCTGTAGACTACTAGTGTACTTCTCGTGGAAGCAATTATCGATTGATGACGTAGACTAACAGGCCGAACCTGTAATAACAAAACTAGGATAGATCACACTGACTCAGCAGGCTCATGCACTTTGCATAGAAGGCCTATCAACCGTGCAGGCTGAGAGCATGTAGTACAGTGTACTTTACTGATCAAAAAGTGGGCCTAGTACGGCACCATTAAAGCCGTACACATATTTATTGTTGGGGAAATTGGCAGATGATGTGATGAAGTTGGAAACGTAACCCATCAGACTGGTAAGACGTTTACAATGACAGTTACAATATTAGCTCCTGGCGTGAAGTATTCCGTGCCATATGGGAGAAAAAAAAACCTTAACATTGAGAATTCCCACAGAAAAAAAACAAAACTTCTAACTACAAACTTCAACTGTCTCAACCAAATCACTTCATCTTATCTAGAAACTACATCTGCCAAAAACTATAACTACTGAAAAAACCTATGTCTTCAACAAGACACTCAAGACATATAAGGCTTCTTCTTCTAACACATCGTAAGGCTCTTTTCTTTCTTCTTACTTAATCGTGAGTGGTATTTATACTATCCCTACTCACGCAGTATTTTCATGCTGCACGCTTATCTCAACTAAAACATCCTTCAGCCAAGGGCACTCACTCTATTAATTGTTTCTCGAGTACCAATACTGCTTATATCCCATAGTTAAGAGAATACTGCCATATATTGTACTTTTTGTGTTCGGCTTATTCCATTCAGTACACTTCACAGTCTGTGCTAGATGACTGTCAAATTGTCTCATATCATCTCTAGGCCACACTTTGACTGTTTATGATCCAATGATATTCCCCAACTTTCTATGCCCAAGGTGAAGATGGTCAAGATGTATCCAAAGAATTTATTGAAACTCTTTTATACTCTCTATTTCAGGTTTTTTAGTTGTTTTTTTTTAATAGGTTTTTTTCCCATAAAAGTCTGAGATATTTCACACTTTTCAGGTGTTATAGTCATTTCCTGGTTGCCTTTTACTGGTCTTTTAAAACTCTTTAGCATCTACTTTTATGTATACTCTCCAACATCTACTTTCATGTGTACTCTTTAACATCTACTTTCATGTGTACTCTTTAGCATCTACTTTCATGTATGCTGACCATTTTTTCATGTTTCTTGTTTGATGCTTAACTATCAATGTTGAAATTATCGCTCTGAGAACGTGGAATACACTTCCATTACTTTAGCAGGACAAATTAACTGAAGGACAGAATGTGCACAGTTTTCCCTAGCTGGTAGTATGGCTAACTAAATACAGAAATGGGTTTAATGTACACTGTATTCTTATATTACATTTTCTTGTGAATTTTTTAACCAGTCTTTTAATGACTTAATAGAAGTGTAGTTAATTTAAGCCACTGTTGATGTTCATTTCTTCTTCCAAAGTTTAGTATTTGTTGAAAGCATAGGAATTAATAGTTTCTGCTTTTATGATGATGGTTAATATTTAATGTAAAAATTTTCAGGTATGAAATTAAACAGGTTGTAAAAATAACCAATAAAAAATGATTAAAGAGTTAATGTTATGAGACTCGAAGAAAAGATCTTATTTTCTCTCATATTAAACACAAGATAAAAGACGTTTATATTATTGAAGCCACTTTATGTCTTCTCTTGTTTACTTATTGCTTTGAGGAACTCTATTATTGCAAAGGGTTTCTCCACGTTTTATGACAAAAGGCACCACTTTAATACATCACTCATCTCTCTCTCTCTGAACCTTAAGTGCCCAGGGCACATGGGGCTTCTGCAAGGGTTTTCCACAAATGCCTGTCTTTCGCCTTTTTTCTGCTCTTGCCCAGGTGAGCCCTCTATTGCTCAACATCCTTTCTGTTGTTCTTCTCCATGTCTCTTTTGGTCTACCCTTACTTCTGCTCCCCTGTGGTGTCCATCTTAGTGCTATTTTTGGTAGTGAGTTGTCAGTCATTCGGAGCACATGTCCCAACCATCGCCAGCGTCTTTCCTCAATAACTGTTGTCAGTGGTTTCATCTGCATTTCTGCCAATAAGATGTTATTTCTTATGGTGTTTGGCCAAAATATTTTTTTAATTCTACGTAAACATTTAGTCTGGAAAGAATTCAACTTGTTTTCTATGGTTTTGGTGATTTTCCAGCATTCACTTCCATAGAGTAGTACACTTAGAACATTACTCTTAAATATCCTGATTTTCATATTTATGCTTAGTTTATTTGATTTCCATATATTCTGTAGCATTGCAAAAGCCTGGTTTGCTCTAGTAAGTCTGCTGTTGATGTCCTCTGTGCTGTCTCCATTTTCTACTACTCTGCTGCCAAGGTATACAAATTCGTTGACCTCCTCCACTAACTTGTTATCTACTCTGAGTACATTTCTGTTGTTCACATTTTGCTTCATTAACTTTGTCTTTCCTACGTTGATCTTTAGTCCTATGTTGTTTGCATTCTGGGTTAACTACATCACTCATATATGTCACTAATTATTCTCTCAACGCAAGGAACCACTTTAACACATTACTCATATATGTCGCTAATTATTCTCTCAACACAAGGAACCACTTTAACACATTACTTATATATGTCACACTAATTATTCTCTCCACATTTTATGACACAAAGCACCACTTTAACACATTACTTATATCATCATCATCATCAGGTGCCGTGCCGACTGGCGTTGGCTATTATGCTTCTCCAGAGTACCTGATCCTTCATGCAGGCCATCAGTTCAGTTGGTGATCTCCTCTCACACCATCCCGTCAGACTGTCCAGTATCATTTCTCTTGGTCTTCCTCTTGATCTTCTTCCTTCTAATTTTAATGTTGTTATAATATTTTCAATGCCCCCTCTTCTCATTCATGTCCTATGAAAGTACATTGTCTCTCTCTTATCTTTTTGACAAGGTTTTTTGTCTCTCCAGCTCTTTTCATACATTCTTCATTAGTTATTTTTGCTGTCCAGGGGATTCTCAACATTATTCTAATAAACTACATTTCTGCTACTTCCAATGATTTTTGTGCAGACTTGCCTATTGTCCATAATTCACTTCCATATAACAAGATAGGTTCAATATAGGATTTTAGGACTCGTTTTCTAACATTCATTGATAAAGATGTGTTAGCTAATATGTTTCTCATTCTCTGAAATGCAGTCTTTGCTTGGCCTATTCTGTTCTTAATTTCTGTTCTGCATTTCCCATCTGAAGTTATTACTGCTCCAAGGTATTTAAATTTCTGCACCTGCTTTAGAATAGTTCCGTTTAATTTAATACTGCATGCTGGTGGATTCTGTTTCTTAGATATAACCATAGTGTCTGTCTTTTTGATGTTCAAAGTAAGGCCTTTGTTCACTTTCTTTGGCGACTTTATCCAAGAGATTTTGTAGGTCTTGTTGATTCTCAGCTTTCAGTACTGTGTCGTCAGCATGCCGAAGGTTGTTAATATTGTATCCTCCAATTTTTATGCCTGGTTCTGTGATAATTGTTCTTAGAATATTCTCGCTATACAGAGGAAAAAGGTCTGGAGATAGTACACATCCTTGTCGCACCCCTTGTTTTATAGGTTGATATTTTCCAATTCTATTTTCTTATATATACTTATATATATATATATATCACTAATTATTCTCTCAACGCAAGGAACCACTTTGACACATTACTCATATATGTCGCTAATTAGTCTCTCAATATGTGGCACAGAGATCTACATTAATACATCCGTTTAAAATTCAGCAGTAATTTTCATGGCCTGAAAAAAATCTCATGAATACTGATATTTGAGATTTTGACTCTTGAACAAATTTAGTATTTTTTGTAATGTAAAATCTGTTAGATGATCCGCGTGCTTGAAACAGCATTTATAAAAACAATTCTGTGGTCACGTCTATTATAAATATAACATTTTGTTCTCATTTATTACCTATTATCTGAGTAATTAACTGTGTCCTACAGAATCTTATCTAGAAAACAGAGAACAAAAAAAAACAATTATGCCATAGAAGATAAAATACTTTAAATTCTTTTCTCTTTTTCAGTAAGGATATTCCTCTTCTATCCTAGGATGTCCAGGTGAGAAATATATTCTTTTCTCCTGGTTTGTCTTTGTGTTAGTTCAACAGTCTTCCTCTGTTACTTCTTGGGATCAGAAATGTAGATAAACAATGCATGAAGAGCACAGAAAAGTAGACAGTGACAGTGACTGATTGACAAAGAACTGCCTGTAATGCATCCGTGCCATTTTTGGCCTAGTTCAGTAATGTTAATAATTCACACTTTGAGGATCATAATATAATGTATACTTATTTTTTTAAAGTCATGAACAAATGATAATTTTCAAATGTCGTAGAGAAGTTTAGGAAAATTAATATCAGATCTAGTATTTTATGCTCTTGTACCAGCTGCCGAATGGAGGAGGAGCTACCTTTGTAGCAATGACAGCAGTAGTTGGACTGGTTCAGTCATGAAGCATGTTACGTGAGTGCCACATATATCAAACAGTTAGATCTCAGCTTTGGCCTCTATTGATTCCTGTTTATGAAAATCTACCTGCAATGATTCCTATTAATGAAAATCCACCTGCAATGATTCCTGTTTATGAAAATCCACCTGCACTAATTTCTGTTTATGAGAAGCTCTTTGGTAATGTAACAGTTCTTGAGACAACAGTTAAAGTTCACATCTGAAACTGATTAATCAAGTGAATAAGACTGCAAAGAACAGAGCAATGTCTGGTTTACAGTTAAGTTATTCCTTCTGAAAGTCACAAAGTAACCAGACCCAGCCATATTCTTCCTTCTTTCTCAATGACCAGCTTATGTGGTAATGAAAATTTCAGCTATTTCTTTGTGTGCTAAAGCATAACGTTATATTTTTCAATTCATCATGAGTTATAGATTAGAAGTATTGCATAATAAAAGTCCCCTCCAAGACTTCAACTTTTTCAAACTTTCACTGCCTATTGTTGAAGAATGAACCAGAGTGGTTTGGATTACAATGAATAAACTAACATAACGAGAATATTTAGTTGTTCCACTTTCGTTATTAACAATTAGGTTCTGAAAAACATGTAATCTCTCCCCTCATGTTGCCATTCCTCTTGTAAGCAAATCTTGTACTCTTATTGGATCCTTGGTATGATGAGCAATGTTTGAACATTTCTAGCAGGCAAGAAGAACATAAATGTTGACAATCTGAAACAAATTTTATTAACATCAAAGATTTGTTTATTTACACATCTACTTAATAGTTACTAGAAGTAAGGGCAGACCAAAAGAGACATGGAGAAGAGCAACAGAAAGGATGTTGAGCAATAGAGGGCTCACCTGGGCAAGAGCAGAAAAAAAAGGCGAAGGACAGGCATTTGTGGAAAACCCTTGCGGAAGCCCCATGTGCCCTGGGCACTTAAGGTTCAGAGAGAGAGAGAGAGAAGTTCTCTAAATCATTTGTAACCTGTGGATTTATTGATTTAAATTATTTTAAATATATTTGACCATTCAGAAAGAAAAAATGTCATAATTGTTCAAGTAATCAAACTGTTTTTCAAGTGTTTGTTTGTTGTATACTGATTTATAAAAAAATAGCATGATAACACCTGTGAAGAAGTTATTGCCATATATAGAAAATTTTCATACTTTTGTGAGAACTTTTTAAATGCCTATCAATGAAATTGAGAAAAAAAACGCGACCATTAATATACAATGCAACATAAAAGTAAAAAAGGTAGATAGAGGTGTATGGTGTAGTTTTACAAAGTGAGGGAGGGAGTGAGTAAAGTGAGAAAAAAACGAATAGAAAGTATGAGAATGTATAAATGAAAAACATACAACATCCGATATTTCGGCGCGAGTCTTTTTCGAGGATTGCATGCACAACGAGACACACAAAAAAAAAACACAGACACACGAAGAACTTATCTTAATGTGCCCTCCTCCAGAAGTAAAGAGCAGAGAAGTGTGTGTCTTAGAATGACCATGCGGACCACACAAAGGATACCCAATAGAGCCAATCGTAAAGAAGAGGTGGAGAGAGAGGAGAAGACACAAAAGTAAGATATACTGAAATTATATGTAAATAAAATGTAGTTTTCCTTGCTATATAATCTTTTTCAGGTTTTCCAATACTAAATTTTTCTTTCTATTTTTTTTTCTGTTATGTTCTCTATTTCAAACTGCAGGAAAGTTGTATGATTTAACCTGTACTATCTTGAACTAGTCATCGTTTTACTCTAGTCATCGTTTCAGCTGTTATATATGTTGGCCACAAGTATAGCAGTTTACTTCCTCAAACTGTGGTCTCGATGTGAACACTTGCTAGAAACAGCAGCTTAGACCTTGTAGCTGTCGATTCAAACCTGCCCTTACTTTAGTGTGAATATTGCTAAGATTTACGGAATATGTGTAGTCCAGGATAACGAGTTGAATGTCTTGGATCACTACTGACTAATAATGGAGATACAATGAGGGAAATTAAAAGGAGGACATCAGAAAGCAAAACAACTAAAGAATCTGTGGAGAGGAACAGACAGAACTTCAAAAAATAAGATTTTTAAGGGCATGCATCTTTCCCATCGCAACATATGCCTGTGAGACCTGGACATTTAACAAAACTGCTGAGAAACACATAAATGCCTTTGAATGTAAATGCTAGCTACAAAAGAGTTCTTCAAATATCATGGACACAAAAAAGAACAAATATATCCATACTACAAGAACTTAATAGTGAAGAAGACTGGCTAGTAAAGAGGATTAAAGAGAGAAAACTTAAATATTTTGGACACATTAAACGTCTTGATAATCTAGAGAAAACCGTCTTGGAAGGGTAAATAATGGGAAAAAGAAAGAGAGGAAGACCAAAGCGAAGATGGCTGCAAGACATCGTTGATGATCTGCAAATGGATGCATCAGTAGCAGGCCATCTTACTCACAACCAAGAGGCCTACAAGAGTGCTGTTAGGGAGGCAAAGTTCCGCAAGGGGCATGCAAAGAAATGAATGAGGATAACGAGAATTATCGTTCTGTTGACTGGGATAGTTAATAATAATAGAAGCAATCCTTTATAATTAAAAGATTTTGCAAACTTTGGAAAGATCAAATTAAGTCAAGATTCAAAGAGAAATAACACATAAACCCAGAAATTGTTTGATGGCTTAGATTATCTCCCATTGAATATTTACATATCTGTTTCCGCATTCCTTTCCCAGGTCAACCATAGTTGGAACCATTTTGAGACAATATAGTAGTGTAGTTTCTGAAGAAATTCATTTTCGAAGTGAGCAAATTATAGACTTGCATAAATTAACCCAACTGAAATGTTTAACTGACGAGTAAACACACGTCAGTTAAACATTTCAGTTGGGTTAATTTAGAAATTTAGAACGTCACTTAAACATTTCAGTTGGGTTAATTTAGAAAGCAGACAAATAACTGATTCCCGGGAAAACAAAGAGAAGCCAGAACAGACTCTGGTGTCCCTACGTCAAATGGTGTAGTGGCCTAGAAATATAAAGGCATTAAAACATCCCACTTCTAAGGTGTGCAAATGTCACAGGACAGATTTTTTTTTTCCGTGGATTTATAAACGACTTCTTGAAACATAAATTACATCAACATATCAGGACGCAAAATATGAAACAGCCCAGTAAAGAAGATAATCTATAGTGGTTATCAACTGCTGGTCCGCCGACCCTCGGAGGTCGGTGTAACCTGCCAATAGGGTCCGTGGCAAAAACAAAGTCCTTTTTTTTTAACTTTCACTGCGAAATGTTTAACAACCGATGTGGAAGTGATTGTTTGGAATAAAAGGAGGCATGATTTCTCTCACCATACTTAGGTTAGTTTGCTGTCACACATTGTAAAAAAAAATTCGAATTGATTTCATATTTTGTTTATTTGTCAGAACAAGTTGCAATGTTAATTGCTGTCTTTTTTTTTCAAACTACATTCTTGACATTTTTAAAGTTTAACATAGTGTAGCATTTACTCATTATAGTTTGCCCATATTTTATGAAAAAAGTATTTTATATTTAAAGCACATAGCTATCATACAGACATGAAACTTTTCCAAAGTATGGTGGGTCCGTGGCCTGGATATTGAAATAACAGGAGGTCCGTGGACTTTTGTTACTTGGTACCCACTGGTCTAAAGGCCTCAGTTTGGACCATGAAATCATTATAAGCTCTTTACACGTAATTTGACAAGACTTGGTTAGTAGTCTGTAGTGTCAGAATCATCATTATTATCATCATCATTATTATTACCACCACTATCGTCGTCATTATCATCATCATCATGTTAACCGTAATCATCATTATCACCATCATCAGTGGCACCATATTTACAGGTGATGACGTTCATCCTTCTCTGTTTTGTGCTGTCATGGTATTTCTAATCAGATGTGTTGCCTTTCTGTAACTGTGCCACATGGCCATTCTTTTCAGACATATTTCTCTAAATTTTCTGTTTTGGCCCTGAAGCTTTAGAAAAATATCATTTTCTATGACTATCGTCTGCGCTTCCTCTGATGATATAGGGAGCTGTGTAGTTGTTTCGCTCTCTGTAGTGCGAAGTTCCCTGCATACATCACATGATATGTTTAAAAAATGTTGATTAGTTTTTCCTTAAGGTCTTAGTCAGGTAGGGCAGAGAAAAATGCGCTACTGTCTGTAACACTCTCCGCGAACAGTAGACTCGCTGGAAACAACAAGACAGTTTCAACTAGGGGAAACTACTGCAACAATTAGAAACGCCAATATGAAAATATATGCAGCTACCTTAGAAAAACCTCGTAACTGTTGTGACAATATGCATCCAGTGCCTTACAATTAGTAAAGCCATTTATATGATGAGGATGTTTTCATTTGTTGCTCTAGTCGTCCAATGGTTATGCTACATCTTTTCTGTAAACTCCATTGCTTTATTAGCTGAAACACATGTCTGTTTTCCATTTCGGTTAGGTTGTTTCATAGGCTTTCTTCTATGAAAGTCTGAGATATTTAACACTTTAAAAAATATATATTCTTATACTATATCTTATATCCTTCCCGTGCCGTTAAACGTCACATAGGGCTCGCAAAGTAGTTCGCCAATTTTTCCTGTCTTCGGCGAGTCTTTCAACCTCATCAAAGGATTTTATGCCCGTTGATTTGGCCTCTCTTAATAATGTCCTCTTCAGTGTTTCACGCGGTCTGCCTCTTTTTCTTCGGCCTGTTGTGTTCCACTTGATAGCTTGTTTTGGGATTCTCTGATCATTTCTTCTCATCAAGTGATCAACTCATGTCCATCTCCTTTTCCTGATCACCCATGAGACTGGTTGTTGTTCAGTCATCTGTCTTATCTCTGCATTGTTCTTGAATTCGTTCCACTTGATGCCGAGTATTTTCCTTAGGCATTTGTTTTCAAAAGAGTCTAATTTCTTTTCTATTTATTTAGTTGTTTTCCAGTTTTCACATGCATAAATGAAGATGGATATTACATTTGAATTGAATAATCTTAACTTGGTTTTTGTGCTTATAACTTTTGAATTCCATATGTTCTCAAGATTCTTGAAGATTGATGCTACTTTTGCAATTCTGATCCTAACTTCCTTTCTAGTGTCACCATCCTGGTCTATGTAGCTGCCAAGGTATGCAAATTGATTGACTTCTTCATTATCTGTCCCTTCTATGTGTATTTTTCCATTTTGATTGAGGGGAATTTTCATTATTTTTGTTTTGTCCTTGTTAATTTCAAGTCCTATTTTGCTAGCCAGTGAAGACAGGCTATCTGTTTTTTCTTGCATGGAATTCACATTATTACTGATAAGAGTCATGTCATCAGCAAAATCAAGATCTTCCAGTTGGGTCCCTTGTACCCAGTCAATACCTGTGTTACCTGTGCAGAATTTTTTCATTATGAAGTCTATTGTAATCCCAAAAAGTAAAGGAGATAGTATACATCCTTTTTTCACACCTGTTTCAATCTGGAACCATTCACTCATCCCTTCTTCTATCTTGACTGCACAAACATATCCATTGTAGAAGTCCTTAATGATGTTGACAATTTTAGATGGTATTCCATATAGACATACAATTCTCCATAATGAATCTCTGTGTATGCTATCAAATGCCTTTTTAAAATCTATGAAGTTCAGTATTAATGGTTTCTGCTTTTCAATATGTTCTTCAAGTATTATTCTGAGAGTAAAGATCTGGTCGAGACAGCTTCTCCCTTTTCGAAATCCTGCTTGTTCGTCTCTCATTGCAGTTTCAACTATATCTTTGTATTGTGTTTTGCATGTATCCTCGAATAAGGCTCACGCCGAAATATCGGATGTTGTATGTTTTTCATTTATACATTCTCATACTTTATATTCGTTTTTTTCTCACCTTGCTCACTTCCTCCCTCACTTTGTAAAACTGCATCATACACCTCTATCTACCTTATTTATATTAACCAGTTTTACTGCAGTCGCCATCCCTTTTATCTTTAACTCTATTCACAATGACCTTGCAAAATGCTTTTGACACAACTGATACTAAGGTTACTCCTCTCCAGTTATTACAGTCACTATGGTTGCCTTTTTTTTTTTGGTATTTTAACAATGATTCCTTTTTTCCTATTAGAAGGGACCTTTTCTTCTTTCCAAATCTTATTAAACATTCTCTGTAGTTGTCTCATGTTGTCACTATTGATAGCTCTTAGCATTTCAGGTGTTACTTCATTTTCACCTGCAGGTTTGTTGTTAGCCATTAAATTCACTGCTGTTTCAATTTCATGCAATTTAATTTCATCTAGGTTGACATGTAGTTGTGGTGCTGGTAAGTCAGTTTCAAGGTTTAACAATTCTTTTGGGTGTGGTCAATTAAGTATTTCTTGGAAGTGTTCAGCCCATTTTTGTTTTGGTCTTTATTTGATGTTAATAGAGTTCCAGTTTTGCTAAGGATTGGTCTTTCTTTAGATGTAATAGTAACTGTTAGCCTCTTTTGTATGTTATATAAAGGTTTGCTGTCTCCTGTTTTTGCTGCTTTTTCTGCCTCTTTCGCCATATTGTCTTTGTATTCTCATTTATCCCTTCTAGCTGAACTTTTTACTTTCTTGTCTATTTCTTTGTATGTTGTTTTCTTTTCTTGGAAAAGATCTGTTTTTACATTCAACATGTCTAATTTGCCTGCTCGTCTTTCATGAAAGAAAGAGAGGAAGACCGAAACGAAGATGGCTGCAAGACATCGTTGATGATCTGGAAATGGATGCAGCAGCAGCAGGTCATCTTGCTCACAACCGAGAGGCCTACAGGAGTGCTGTTTGGGAGGCAAAGTTCCGCAAGGGACATGCAAAGGAATGAATGAATGAATGAATGACTTCCATGTTTTATCTGATACCCATGCTTTTCTATTTGATTTTTTTCAGTCCAGCGCTTGCTTTTGCTGCTGTGATTATTGCTGTGCTGTAAGAATTCCATAATTCATCTATACCTATCTCCTCAACTTCACTGGGTGTTTTGGAATGATTGGCAAGTTCCTGATTAAAATTAATGTTAGTATTTTCTTCTTGTAGGCTGTTATCTTTCTGTGTACTGATTTCTTGTGTTGGCTCTTAAATTTTAGTGTTATTTTCCCTATGCACAGGTTGTGATCACTGTTGACACCTGCACCCCTATAAGCCCTTACATCTATGAGAGATGTTCACTGGTCTTTTAAAACACTTTAGTATTTACTTTCACGTGTAGAGCATTTTCCTGCTTCCTGTTTGATTCCGTTCTTTAATGTAAATAGCAATGATCTGATATTAAAGGTTCATTCAAACCATTATTATTTTTTTTTTAAATACATCTGTCACACAGAATTGTCTCTGTGTAGCTCTATAACAGATCTGCTCTTATTCATGCTGTTAAAAAAGGTTTCGTTTGTGTTTCGATGATCTTAGTTTGATTTGAGCCATCAATGTTGTTATAAGCTAATGGATTTTATTTACTTGTGCCAGTGCTTTTTCCTTAGAGTGGATGCTGCATTTTGGTTTTTGAACGCTCTGCTTTATAGATAATTGTACTTTCCGCCTCTTAAATTTATTGTTTCTTCCCAAATATCTTTTTCTGTTTTGATTATTCTCTTCATTAGGTTCTTAAAATTACTCATGTTTTTTTTTTTAACTACTAGCATTGTGTCATCTACATCTCATTTTACTGATTTTGCAATCTTTTCCATTTCTTCACATTTAGTTCCTCTATTGTAGTTGTCTCTGTATATTGTGGTGAGATATTTGTCTGACCCATTTTTATTCCTAGACATTCGCTTAATATCGAGTCATAATCTCGCTGTTGCTCTTTGACTTCAGTATTCTCAATATGTAGCTTTTTATATGAATGTACTGCATCTTAATGACTTACTTTGTTGAAATATTTTTTAAAAAGTACTCTTTATTTACCTATGTCCATGCCCTGGTATTTGGGTCCTTAAATAAGAACAGCATTTCTGGTGATGTATACCTCAACAAAATCATGTTTTTCTTCTGCGGTTTAGGTCCTTATCTCCACTGGTAATCTCAAGTGTAATAGATTTCATTTCAGAGCGTTGTATTCCTTTCAGTGTCACGATTATCTAAAGTCATAATCATCAGAGAGTTGTATTCCTTTCAGTGTCACGATTATCTAAAGTCATAATCATCAGAGAGTTGTATTCCTTTCAGTGTCACGATTATCTAAAGCCATAATCATCAGAGGGGGGCTTGTATTCCTTTCAGTGTCACGATTATCTAAAGACATAATCATCAGAGACTTGTATTCCTTTCAGTGTCACGATTATCTAAAGCCATAGTCGTCTCACAACTGATGGTCCTGGTACTTCCTTTATTTTTCTCACCTGTTAAGGCTAATTCTGGCTCCAGTTTATAGTATTTGTGAATCTTCATTATTAATAACGCAAAAGTTGAATTCTGACATCTCTGAGCTCTACATAAATCTCTTGAAAGTGTTCTGCCTCCTTTCTTTGTCTACAACTCTGAAATCCGTTATTTCCAGCCACTTTGTTTCTTTCCTCATGCTTTTAGTACATAATATATTTTATTTTCTTTTCACATATAAAAGTCTTTGTCACTGTGATCTGCTTTTCAACTTTTAATTTCCTTCTATGAATCATTATTAATCTCTTCACACACTTGTCTTAGCTCGTTTTTTTTTCTTTTTCAGTAACGATTCTGTGATATCTTTCGTAATCTACTCTCTTTTCCGCATGCCTCAGTGCGTACTGGGCTGAAAAGAATAACATGATCCTATTTTTGTCATGAACATGTCACGTTACACTTTGTAACACTCAAGAGACTTTTTTTTTAGCGGAGATTAACCTTCGTGTCGGCCTAGACCAGGTCAGGACAACACTAGCTGGTAGAAGTTAGCAATAAAATGTTTAAATAAGAATAAGGCTTTTCTTATCAGAATGATAAAGTGATACAGTGGGTAAGTGGTTCTTAAGTTTTTGTGTGGTTATGAACCCCATTTCCGGGCTGATAACAGCCAAGTTTTGTTAAGGGATAGTTAGATTATTTTTACTTGATCCAGACTATTTGCGGTTAGCGGTGTAAAGGTATCCCGTATCAAAGGAGAAGTAAGACGCCTCCTTACCTCCGTCAGTCTACGGGACATCCTTGGGCAAGGTGGAGTACCCGTATAGCCCCCCGATCAGGGTGACGTGAAGAAATGGGAGCAGGTGGTGGATGGAATGGGAGAGCAGCCGACAAATAATGTTGGTTATGGTCACCATTCTATGATGGTAGGCAGATGATCTCAATGTAGGGACAATGGCTACTATCACTGACTAGTACAATCACTGCCCAGAAGGAAGGGAATGGTAAACTATCTTCTGGAAACATACCAAGAAACCCAAACAGCAACGTGGAAAGTCAAATATGAAAAAGATCTGGTGGTGAGGCCCCCAGGCCAGATAGATCTAATTTTAACACTGAGGAAGGGTGTGAGGCAAAGGTCAGTACTAGTAATTGTCATGACAGACAAAATCCTGACGGTGTTACTAAAAGAAAACCCCTGCATCAAACTAAAAAGAAAAATAAGAGTAGGAACATGGAATGTAAGAAGTATGTATGAGAGAAAGTATCAAATAATAAGTGACGAGATGAAAAGAACGGGGATACATATTTTGGGAATCTGCGAACATCGATGGAAAAGATCAGGACACTTCAAGAGCGAGAATGATAATATTTTTATTTACTCTGGTAGAGAAGTAGAAGGATAGAATGGAATTGCTTTTTACTTGGACAAATCTGCATCAAAAGAATTACTAGGCTAAAATCCAGTAAGTGATAGAATCCAAACAATCAGATTTAAAGGCACTCCTAGAAATGTAACAATTATCCAGATATATGCACCTACATCAGCAGCAGAAGAAGAGGAAGTAGAAGACCTTTATAACACACTGCAAACGACAATAGATCAGGTACGGAAAAATGATATTGTATTAATAATGGGGGATTTTAACGCAAAGATTGGTACAGAAAGAGCAGAAGATGAAGGACATGTTGTAGGGAAATTTAGCATAGGACATAGAAATGAGGCAGGTGACAATCTAATGGCGTTTTGCATGGAAAATGAGCTAATGATCGCTAACACACTTTTTAAACAACATCCAAGAAGACTTTACACATGGACATCACCTGATGGGAAAACCGAGAATCAAATAGATTACACTTAGTGCAAAGAAAGTGGAGATCAAGTAAAACATCAGCAAAAACTTTACCAAGTGCTGATTGTGACACGGACCATGAGTTATTAATATCAGATATGAAGATAAAGATAAAAAAGACTTTTTCAGGATCAAGAACACTCTGTAGTGATCTTACGAAAATACCCGAACAATACGGTATAGAAGTGAAGAACCGTTCCGAAATCCTGATGGCTGTACAGGAGGAGATTACACCAGATGAATTGGCTACTCAGGCCAGAGATATCTTAATAACAACAGCTAAAGACATGGTTCCAGTAAAGAAAACACAAAAGAATGGATGATTACAGCAGGCACACTAGAACTGATAACACAGCGTAGAGAAATGAAGACGCAATGGAAAGTGACAAACAACAACAAAGAGGAATATAAATATTTAACAAAAGAAGTACAAAGAAACATAAGAAAGGACAAAAAAAACAATACATACAAGATTGTTATGAAAGAATGGATGAACATCAGAAGTGTGGAAGAGATAGTGAAATGTTTAAAGAAATGAAGACAATGACCAGAAATATCACACCTAAGCTAATTTATGACAAGATGAGGAATACCTTGACAGAGACAGAGGAAATTCTAGAAAGATGGAAGGAATGTTGCAGAGGAATGTATGAAACAACTGACTGTAAAAGCAGATATCAATTATTATTGGAGGAGAAAGAACTCGAACCGACAATAGAATAAGTTTTATGGGCAATAAAGAATCTGAAAAATGGTAAATCACCAGGATGTAATTTGATAACAGCAGGGAAGGAGTGTGCAACAATCTATCATGCAACATGTAAAAAGATATGGCATTCAGGTATTTGGCCAAAAGAATGGAAAAGAACTGTATTCATATCACTGCCAAAAAAGAGTATCCTGAAATTATGTAAAAACTACAGAACTGTTGCCTGATTAGTCAAGCCAGTAAAATTCTGTTAAAAATCATAATGGGTAAACTTCATAAGAAAATAGAAGAAGAAGTCAATATGGTCTAAGCTGGTTTCAGGCAAGGAAGAGGATCAAGAGATCGTATATTCAATATAAGATTAATAATAGAGAAATGCAGAGAGTTTAATGTGAATTTATATTTACCCGTTATAGACTACTCAAAGGCATGTGATTATGTACAACACTATAAACTTTTGGAAATAATGGAAAAATGGGATTTCCAACACATTTGATACAATTAACATCACTGTTGTATCTAGATCAACAAGCAGCAGTAAGAATAAATGGTGAAACAACAACTTGGTTTGACATAAAACAAGGGGCCCGTAAGGGGTGCGTATTGTTGCCTTACTTATTTAACTTGTATACTGAAAATATAATGAGGAATGTTAGAGAAGATGTAAGCAAAGAATATTACGATGTCATAAAAATTGGAGGTTATGAAATACCAGAAAATAGATATGCTGATGACACAGTGTTACTATCCACAACACAAAAAGGAATGAAAAAAGTAATTATGTCAGTCCGTAAGAACAGCGAAGAGGAAAACCTCTATCTTAATGCAAAGAAAACTAAATTGATGACAACTGACAAAACAAACAAGGCAGCTGAAATATGTATCAATGAGAAAAAACTGGAAGAAGTGGACAGTTTTAAATATTTTGGATCACTACTAACTAATAATGGAGATACAATGAGGGAAATTAAAAGGAGAACATCTATCGCTCTTCGGAAAGTAAAACAACTAAAGAATATGTGGAAAGGAACAGACAGAACCACAAAAATAAGATTTTTTAAGGACATGCATCTTTCCCATCGCAACATACGCCTGTGAGACCTGGACAATTAACAAAACAGCCGAGACACACATAACTGCCTTTGAATGTAAATGCTACAGAAGAGTTCTTGAAATATTCTTATCTTGTATCTCATATCCTTCCCATGCCGTTAAAAGTCACATAGGGCTCGCAAGGTAGTTCGCCAGTTTTTCCTGTCTTCGGCGTCTTTCAACCTCATCATGGGATTTTATGCAAATATTATGGACACAAAAAAGAACACATATATCCATACTACAAGAATTTAACAATGAAGAAAGCTGGCTAGTAAAAAGGATTAAACAAAGAAAACTTAAATATTTTGGACACATTAAACGTCATGATAATCTAGAGAAGACCGTCTTGGAAGGGTGCATAACGGAAAAAAGAGAGGAAGATCAAGGCTAAGATGGCTGCAAGACGTCGTTGATGATCTGCAAATGGATGCAGCAGCAGCAGGCCATCTTGCTCACAACCGAGAGGCCTACAAGAGTGTTGTTAGCTAGGCAAATGTCTGCAAGGGACATGCATATAAATGATGAGTCCATTTGGTGGTCCGTGATTTCCAAGAATTTTTCTGTGGATCTCCTGAGCGAGCGCTGGTCCCAGGTTAAGAACCACGTAACAGTATATGTGAGATAACTGTTGTGTTTTGGGAAAGAGCATTGTTGTGAGTCTCGCTCTGAACTGTCCCGTGCTCCTTAGAGGTCCGTCACGTGGACTGAGCAACCCGTGACAGGGGGGAATTGTGAAAGAAAGGCGGAGTGAGCGAGAGAGAGAGAGAGAGAGAGAGAGAGAGAGAGTTTACATTAGGATATGAAACGGAAAGGAAGGCTTTTTGTATCGTCCTGTCGTGAATATGGATGTCGCTGTCGTGAATATAGATATTATATTGTTCCTGGAGTCTTGGATGGATAAAAGGACACTCCATGTGGCAGGGGCAACCTGCCGGCTGTCAAGATATCGTCATTCTCATTCAGATCTTCACCAAGATTCATCAGTAACCTCAGTGTTTATATGATACTCAGGAGTATTTGAGATCTGTACCAGTTGTTGCAAATGTGAGGTTGTGTAAGAGCCTGGTAGTGGAGTATAGCTAGACTCAGCAGATAGGTAACTCAGCATCATTCAGCAAATCATGGCCTGAACAAAAATCCCAACCTTATCTTACTGTACAAAGATGTAAGATAAAAAGGAACTAGTAGCACGGAAATGAAGAAAAACTGTTTAAAATAGTCCCGTGATCTGGCACATACTTTTTTAACCACTACAACAGGCATTTCTCTGCTTTAAAGACCATTCCTCTTATACTTCATATGAAAAGATCTTTCCCTCCCTACACATCGTTCATCAAGTCGAAGCGGAAACTTTTGGTGAACTGTAAGAAAAGAAATTGACAGTTATAACACTTGAAATTATTATAGAATTCTGGTCACAGGGTGTATCATGTGTGGAATTTTTCTGCCATTTGCTATTCAGTGATCTGAGGTGTGGTAGATTAAAGCACCACAGATTGTTCTTGTTTTTCTTCCTTCGACTCATGCGCTTATGCGTCGAATTTGTGAATTCTGCTGAAGATATGGATTCAAACTAGTATTTCCTTATCATTGATACGAAACTTATTTTAAAAAATGCTTAAAATCTTCTGTGCAAAAATCAATGCAAGTATAACGTTTTCTTTTTCTACGAAGGTCATACCGAAATTGTGAGCAAAAATTGTTTAAAACTCAGAATTTATAGAAAATATAAATGTTTCACCTTAATATTAACCTGCATTCTTTTCTTCATTTTTCAACATAATCTTTATTTCTCTGTAAGTTTGAAAATACCCTCCCTGTAGAATTCCGTTCCAGCTGACCGACGGCACAGACGCACTGCTTTCTGAGCGTTCTCTCCTGTGGGACTCAGCGGGCACAACCCTTTCTACAGCCTAGGGTTTCAATCATTTCCTGCACTGCATTGTGTCCTATTCCAAGATTTACAGCTATTTCATATACTGTGACACGTCTGTCTTCTTTAATGATATCGTCAACCGTTTCCACGTTGCGTTAAATAGAGGCAGTTCGATGGCGACTGCTGCGAGGCTTATCTTGGATGCTCGTGTTTCCATCTTTGAAATGTTTCACCCACCTCCTAACACTTCTAGCACCTATACACACATCTCCATAAGCAAGTTGAAGTCTTTGGTGAATTTCAGCAGCGGGTATTCCCTTTTAACGAAGAACTCAATAACAGCACGTTGACGAAATGAAACTTCAGCACCCGTCATTTTGTTTATGCTTCGCGTAGTCACATGACACATGATTTTGACATCATGTGACATATACATGAAGTGCAAAGGAAGCAGATTAAAGTGATACATTTATATTTTCTCTGTCTGTACATAAATTCTGATTTTTTAAAATAAATTTTCCCACGACTTTCGGTATGACCCTGGTATCTTTCAATTCATATTTCATCTTTCACGATTACCAACGACCGTGTGAAAGATTCATGATAAACTTCAGTTTCTAGCACTGTCTAAGAGACCTCCAACAATGTCTCCTGGGGGGCTTCTTTCTACTATTAAGTTCTAATATTAAAATACCACTCAAGAATGTTCACGAATGTTCATTAAGTCGTTGCACGTTCATGACAAAGCAGTCACTTATCAAATACAAATTATGTGGATATTTACAGGCAGTATACGATAGAGTAGTGCAGTGTTCCAGCTATGTCGAGTACTGACCAGCAGTTCCTTAGGGCCCCCTTCAGTCTCTCTTCCTCTTGTCCTCCATCACATGACCACCTTCAGAATGTTGGAAACCTTCCTGAGTGTATGACTAATCTTTGTCTTCTGTAACTGATAGCTGTCATTTTATTGCATGTTTTTTTCCGTCAAAAGCTATGTAAAGATGTCAACTAAAAAAAAAAACAGGAAGAGTGCAGTAACGCACTAATGATAAAATGTTTAGACTAACTTGAACTGTTTTACGACTTATATAGCATACGTTTTTATTAATATCTTTGGGATTTTGTCATTTTAAAGTGGAAATGACATAGTACATTTAACTTTGCACTCTCTTGCATTTAAACTCTAAAAAAATAACACCTCATCATTTACCAGATAGTTAGAAATGGCAATCATTCATGGATTCTGGACAAGGCATAAGTGCTCCGGTCTCCTAATATGTACTAATATTTCTCTCAGGGTATAGTAACTGGTTACACTCGTTGATGTAACAAAGATAAATTCAATACTAGAAATATTTGAAGTCTGAACGTGCCAGGCACAGAACATGTACTTTTCCGACACCCCCTTCATTACACAAAAACAGAATAAATTATAAGCTCTCCTATCCCATAAGTGAGCGTAAAATGTGTCCCAGAGTACCCTATCAGATGTTCACATTGTTCCTGACGCTGCAAAATTATCAGTGCAGAATGTTACGTACAGTGATCTTCATGTGATAAGTCTGAGCACGATATACAGATTTCAAGTCTGCTATTTGGACTAAAAATCACAATACGGATTCACAACTTTTCAAATATTTTTTTTTCTGTTCGTATCCTCTGAAATTCCTTCTACTGACAGATATGCCAGTTGGGAATGTAATTCATATACATACTCATTTATCACTTTCTTTGGTATCTGCCGTTGCCTTATTTTGCAAAAGGTAACAATGAAATATTATTTTCAGAACTCAATGTGGTTGGGTACTGTTAACTTTCTGGTTACGTCACTGCCATAGTGAGCAAAAGGCACAAGTTCAGAACCTCCCTGCGAACTAAGATTCATAAACTCACAGTTATGGAAATCCGCACAGATGGTTTCACAAATCAAGTCAAAACTTGGGACGGAAACATCTGATGGGTACAGAATAATTAGTACATAAACTCCTCATTAGACAAAGCGTCAAGACTTCATTATTATACAAGTACAAATTCATTTTTGTTCAAAGAAAGAATCCATTATAAACGAGAAATATAAAAAAAAAATCAATAGCCTCTTATTATAATGTGCCTCCTACAAATGTACCACTTTTTTCCATAAAACAATTTACACAGTCACACTACAGAGCAGTAAACTCTTTTCTAAAATGCATAAATATTTTGTGCCTTTATCACTTAATTTATTCGTCATTTTTTTTAGAAACTGGAAACAAAACCGGATTGCACGAGCTAGCCGAGCTGATAGTGCTATAGTACATTGTCCTCTCATGACCAAGCTGATACACTTCGTATTCCAGTCCGTGATTCTGATCATACCTTTGCTTTTTTTGTCCTCTCTTTCTCTCACGTATACAGTGCTTCGTCTCCCTCATTTTTCTCGAGTCTGAGTGGCGAAGTGGTTAGTGCACTGGTCTCTCATGGCGAAGATCGGTGGTTCGAATCCGGCCGGCGGCACCCCAGTCACCCAGCTGCAGAAATGGGTACCCGACTTCTTCTGGAGTTGGGGAAGGAAAAGGCAGCCAGGCGTGATACTGACCATATCACCCTCTAGTGTGCTGACAGGTCAAGGAAAATATGGGCACTAACACCATATCCCTATGTGCCTCTAAGGCATGACAGGGTTACCTTTATTTTTTTTTTTTCACTTTTACTAATCATGCACGCTCGAAATGTTTAGCTAAAGAGTTGCGTGAGAAAACATACACAGTATCCCAGATGTACTTATGTACAAACTATTTAAAAGTTCAGTGATTTTTTAGACAGTCCCTTAATAAAACATGGACTTACGTCACAATACGGAGAACTGGCATAGATTCGCACACTAGCATTAAGAAGTTCCTAAAGATACACGCAGCACAATTCGATAACCATTGGAAAAAAAGCACTATATCATTTTCACTAGTCTTATGTCCTACATAAATATTATGGAGCAATACACCCGTCTCATTATGCCAGAACTGTCTGTATGCGCATAGTACGTCTGTCAAAAGCACTTTATCTACACTGTAATACAGTTGTAAGTAATGGAATCACAGCTACAAGGTAAGGTGGCCATTATTACTGGTTCCAGCTCTGGAATCGGGGAAGCTATAGCTCTTTTGTTTGCTGCCAGGGGAGCTAAGGTCACTCTGTGTGGTCGGGACCACGAACGACTGAAGTCCGTGTATGACGAAGCTGTGAAGGTCAGTGGCGGACATTTAGAAAGATTCCACAGTGTTCAAGGAGACCTGAACGACCCAAACGTTAGAGAAGCTATAATTGCACAAACGATCCAAAAATTTGGGCACTTAGACATTCTGGTGCCCAACGCTGGAGTTATGAGTTCACATTTTTCATTTCTGGACGAAACTGAGGAAACATATAACGAAGTGATGGACACTAACGTGAAGTCTGTGTTTTTTCTCATTCAGAAGGCTGTACCGCATCTCGAAAAGACCAAAGGGAATATCATCAACATCTCTTCAGTTGGCTCTACTATGGCTTTTTCCTTTGCTGTAGCGTATTGTTCTTCTAAATCAGCTCTTGATCATTTAACCCGCTGTCTGGCTGTAGATCTTGGACCAAAGGGGATTCGTGTTAATTCTGTAAACCCTGGAGGCATTCTTACTCGTATAATGAGAGGTCATAAGGACCTTGACATGAAGGAGTTTTTAAAAAGTAAGGTCACAATCCTTCCACCTATAGGAAGAGATGGTATCAGTAATGACATAGCTGAAGCTGTGGCATTCTTAGCGTCGGACGCAGCAGGATTCATCACTGGTGAGATCATCAAAGTGGATGGAGGCTTACATCTTATTGGATCGGCCACGTCAAGTCGTACTAACGCAGAACATTAACTTTTCTAGTAAATGTTCCCTTAAGATATTCAGATTTTCTAGCAAATGTTCCCTTAAGATATTCAGATTTTCTAGCAAATGTTCCCTTAAGATATTCAGATTTCCTACCTTAACTAATTGTTTTCCTCAACTATTAATGTATTCATTTAATCGCTTTATTTTTCTCTATAATAAGTTTCATCCATTTCTGTCCAGTCGTGCATTTTATGTGTAGTATAAACCGGATTTTATTTCTTCTAACTAGATGCTGTTTTCGCAAATGTGAATTTTAATGACATCTCAGTTTTATCAAATATAATTTAATATAGAAATTGACAAACAGCTGTTTTTTCCTGCCTTTAATCAGTAATAAAATTTGTTTGTGCTCTCAGTAACACACAGAAAACTATTGTCGACGCAGGAGAAAACAACTGGAGTTGTGCTAAGAAAAGTGAGAAAGATCGATAAGTAGACTATAAAATTTATATCAATTGCGTAGGAGCAGTTAAAAGGTTAGAGGATGACGGGGATCAGATCCCATACCCCGAGCGACGAGAAGTCGAAGAACTAACCACTCAAGTATAAGACGGACATTTCCAGACCAACCTTGCTTATTCAGTTTCCCAATAAATCCAGTTTATGAAGTTAGACAGAAAAATGAGTATATAAATATTAGCAGGAATGTATTGCTCGAAGGGAATAAAGGGAACTTGTTAAGTTCTTCATTCAATCAACCAATCAGTCAATCAATCAATCAGCCAATCAATCAATGAAGTGCCTTGCAGCGTGGGGTAGGCGATCATTTCTCTCCACAATTCCCTGTCTTTAGACTTGATTATGAGATCCGTCGGTGACTTTCTTCCTAGCCAAACTGACAGCCCATCCAGTAACTTTTCTCTCTGTCTTCCTCTGTCTCTGCTTCCTCAGTTTTTCCAGTTGCCACAGTGTGTTAAAATGTTCTTCTTCTCAGAAAATATCCTACAAATCTCTCTTGTCTGCCTCTGATCTTTGCTGTAATTTGCCTTTTAACTCCAGCCTCTCTTAAGATTTCTTCGTTGGTTTTCTTAGCTGTCCATGGTACTTTCAACATCCTTCTTATGAACCACATTTCCATGGCCTCCATTCCTCGCTGTACTCTCTTAATCATGGACCATGCTTTACATGCATAAAACAAAAAACTGGCTCGATGTAACATTTAAGTACTCGGAATCTGTTAAGTTCTTACATTATACAAATGAGATAATCAGTTTTGTGTGTGTTTTCTACGTACTTGTTCTGCAGTATAACTGTTATGCTTTTGACTAGTTTTAAAAATGAGTGTAAGATCAAATAAACTATTTATTTTGCATGTAAAAATTTCCAGTTTCGTACTTTTTCAAAGAATTTTAAATGCGGTGTCTTTCCTTGTGAGTCGTGAATCGATCATTTGAAAACGTTAGATAAAATTAAAACTAGATCAGGCATAGGCAGTCTCTGTTCGATCAGAAGTCGAGGAGACTTTTCCAATCTCCCCGCGGATCACATACTCTAAACAAAAAAGTGAAATTTATGAAAGATCGCACATAATTAAATTTTGTCATTTATAATATTAAGTTATTAAGCCAGGTTAATCTAGTTCTGCAATATAAAATCAATAGTGTTAACGTTTCTAGCAAATTATATGGCGTTTAAAAGAAACTGCATGAATTGTAATTGTATACGGGCCACATATATTTTGACACAAGCAGAGGTGGCTGAAATGTGATATAGTTAACGGAGAAGGAAGTGCCCCAAATGAATATGTAAAATTACGTCTCATGACTTCAAGAAGTTCTACAACAGAAACCGCTGTCCAGGCCGAGTTAGAGAAACAAACACAGCGCAATCCTTTTCTAAAAAAAATTATAAATTCCACGATTATCTTATCCTAATTTTGAACTCAGTAGCTCAGCACTTTCACTCTATGACCGGTAACAATCCAACTCAGACTTGCAGTAGTTTAGGAACGGTATGTCAAACAAAGGACACTGTACCATAACTTTGAACTCTGATGTGCAATTCCAAACTGATCTTCGCAACTGTTAAAACGTGTACTATCCTGTGTGCGTGTTTTGTGGACTAAACTAGATGTTCTCATCGAATATTTAAAAAGTCGATTGTTAATTTTCAATCTAAAAAAAGTTAAAACATCATACATGCTGATTTTTTTTCCTGGCGTATGTTCGTAATCTCTATCTCTATTTGATTCATTGTCAAAGTTGTGTGTCGTTATTGTTCAGTCATTATTGCTATCTATGACATGCTTACATGTATTGCCATCTCTACTTGTAGGTGAATTACAGGAACAATTTCAGTTATTTGAGACAAATTAGTTATATATATATATATATATGTGTATGTATATATATATACATATATATATATATATATATATATATATATATATATATATATATATAAACTAAGCACGGAGTGAAAACAGGAGACGAAAACAAAAGCTGTTAAAAGGAGAAGTTGTTATAGTCGTGTGTGATGTGAAGTAAAAATGGAGATCTCTGGAAGAAATGATTATATGCAACTCACGCGGGGGGGGGGGGTGATTTTTTTTTTGGGGGGGGGTGAAGGACTTTCATAAACACACACATATTTGAAACTTTTGGTTTTAGCTATAATCATCAATTAAGAAACAGAAAGTAGAACTCGAAAAACAAGAAGAGACGATCTAAATGTACATGTAAGTCATATGGATTTGAAATAAAAATATAAAAAAAGGAGAACTTAGTTGTTACTTTTTTAAACTTTTGTCTGAAAATATTTCCTTGTTCCCCCCCCCCCCCCCCCCCAAGATTTCTCTTGTTACACACATCAATAATGGAAATTTAGACTTTCTTTTATTATTCTGTTACATTGTTCTGTGTTTAGTTACGACTAAGGCGTAGACCGAAAAGTTACAACTGTGCGCTCGTTAATGAATAAAGTTTTTATTATCTTTTAAACAACAGACCCTCTTAATAATAAATCCAGTTTTGTGATTCTTCTGTTCTATTCCGATAGAAACAGCTAAAGACGTTTTGTGTATACGTACAATTTCTGGCGTTATCACATGATATAAAAGCACCCTAAAGTACACCTTATAACTGATGGTAAATTTATCTTTGTAATGTTTTAAATTCTCCCATTCTCTCAAATATAACAAGAGCAAATGCAGAGAATTTTAAAAGAACAATAAAGGCGAGAAGCAAAAACCCTATTGATTGCGATCCTTCTTTCAAACCGTGCGAGTAGTATGTGCTCCAATAGCGCTCTGAATCTTATATCATATCCTTCCCGTGCCTTTAAAAGTCACATAGGGTTCGCCAATTTTTCTTGTTTTCGGTGAGCTTTTCAACCTCATCAAGGGATTTTATGCCTATTAATTTGGCCTTTCTTAACAATGTCCTCTTTAGAGTTTCACGCGGTCTGCCTCTTTTTCTTCGGCCTGATGTGTTCCACTTGATAGCTTGGTTTGGGATTCTCTGATCGTTTCTTCTCATTACGTGACCAACACATGTCCATCTCCTTTTCCTGATCACTCATGAGACTGATTGTTGTTCAGTCATCTGTCTTATCTCTGCAATGTTCTTGAAATCGTTCTACTTGGTGCCGAGTATTTTCCTTAGGCATTTGTTTTCAAAATAGTCTAATTTCTTGTCTATTTCTTTAGTTGTTTTCCAGCTTTCGCATGCATAAATGAGGGTGGATATTACATTTGAATTGAATAGTCTTAACTTGGTTTTTGTGCTTATAACTTTTGAATGCCATATGTTCTCAAGATTCTTGAAGATTAATGCTGCTTTTGCAATTCTAATTCTAACTTCTTTTCTGGTCTCACCATCCAGGTCTATGTAGCTGCCAAGGTATACAAATTATTCAATATCTGTCCCTTCTGCGTGTATTTTTTCATTTTGATTAATGCGAAGTTTCACAAGTTTCATTATTTTTGTTTTCTCTTTGTTAATTTCAAGTCCTATTTTACTAGCCAGTGAAGACAGACTATCTGTTTTTTTCTCGCATGGAATTCACATTGTTACTGATAAGAGTTATGTCATTAGCAAATCAAGACATTCTAATTGGGTCCCATGTACCCAGGCAATACCTGTGTTACCTGTGCAGCAATGTTTCATTAATAAGTCTATTACAATTCCAAAAACCAAAGGAGACAGTATACATCCTTGTTTCACGCCTGCTTCAATCTGGAACCATTCACTCATCCCTTCTTTTGTTTTGACTGCACAAACATATCCATTGTAGAAGTCCTTAATGATGTTGACAATTTTAGATGGTACTCCACAGAGACTTAAAATTCTCCACAATGAATCTCTGTGTATGCCGTCAAATGGCTTTTTAAAGTCTATGAAATTCAGTATTTATGGTTTCTGCTTTTCAATATGTTCTTCAAGTATTATTCTTAGAGGAAAGATCTGATCGAGACAGCTTCTCCCTTTTCGAAATCCTGCTTGTTCCTCTCTCATTACCGTATCCACTAAATCTTTAAGTCTATTCAAAATGAAGTTGCAAAATACTTTTGACGCAACTGATATTAAGTTCTAATTGTTACAGTCAATAAGGTTGCCTTTTTTGGTATTTTAACGATGATTCCCTTTTTCCATTTAGAAGGAAGCTTTTCTTCTTTCCAAATCTTACTAAACATTCTCTGTAGTTGTCTCATGTTGTCACTAGTAATAGCTTTTAGCATTTTGGGTGTTATTTCATCTTCACCTGCAGTTTTGTTGTTAGCCATTAAAGTCACTGCTGTTTCAATTTCATGCAATGTAATTTCATCTAGGTTGACATTTCATTGTTGGTCTGGTAAGTCGGTTTCAAAGTTTATCACTTCTTTTGGGTGTGGTTGATGAACTATTTCTTGGAAGTGTTCAGCCCATCTTTGCTTTTGGTCTTTATTTGATCTTAATAGGGTTCCATTTTTGCTAATGACTGGTCTTTCTTTTGATGTAATAGTACATGTTAGCCTCTTTTTTATGTTATATAAAGTTTTGCTGTCTCTTGTTTTTGTTACTTTCTCTGCCTCTTTTTTATGTTATATAAAGTTTTGCTGTCTCTTGTTTTTGTTACTTTCTCTGCCTCTTTCGCCATATTGTCTATACATTCTCTTTTATCCCTTTTAGCTGAACTTTTTACTTTCTTGTCTATTTCTTTGTATGTTGATTTCGCCAGATCTTTTCCACGATCTGTTTTTACATTCAACATGTCTAATTTGCCTGCTCGTCTTTCACGTATGCAGGAAACTCTCTACCGTAGAGAGCGGAACAGCAACACAACTCCTTCAGATCATCAGAGGAACTACCCCCCTCAGACAAGTGTTTCGGCCCTTTAAACTCCTGACACTCTAAGGGGGGTGGGCCCCTCTGGGTCATGACTCCCAGAGGTCTTGTGAGTTGTTGCTTTTTTTTTACACGTATGTACTTCCACGTGTTTTCTGATATCCATGCTTGTCTATTTGGTTTTTTCAGTCTAGTGCTTGCTTTTGCTGCTGTGATTATTGCTGTGCTGTAAGAATTCCATAATTCATCTATACCTATCTCCTCTACTTCACTGGTTGTTGTGGAATGATTGGCAAGATGCTGATTTAAATTACTGTTAGTATTCTCTTCTTGTAGGCGGTGGCTGTTTATCTTTCTGTGTATTGATTTCTTGTGCTGGCTTTTTCTGTTTTAGTTTTATTTTCCCTATACACAGATTATGATTACTGTAGACACCTGCACCCCTATATGTCCTTACATCTATGAGAGATGTTCTGTATTACTTTCTAATACAAAAATGATCTATCTGGTTTCTATTTCTATAATCTGGAGATATCCACGATGTTTTATTTATCTCTTTGCGTGGAAATATTGTGCCTCCAATGACCATGCCTTCTGTTAGACATATTTCAATTAATTTTTCTCCATTCTGATTTACCATGTCAGTTTCTTCTTTTCCCATTACTTTTTCAGCGTCGGTGTTTTCTTTAACTACCTCAGCGTTGAAGTCCTCCATGGCAATTAGAATGTCGTGTTTAGGGACTTTGTTAATGATTTCTTGTAATTGGTGATAGAAATCGTCATTCGCCTCCTCATCTGCATCGTTCGTGGGTGCATAACACTGTATTATTGTCATTCTTCCGTGTCTTAGGTTGCATCGTGCTCTTATTATACGACTTTTCACCGGGTCTCATTCTGTAAGGCTCTTTGCTGCTACATTTGACATAATAATAATACTTACCCCATCTGAAATTTTACCATCATTTCTGCCTGAATGTATTATTAACTTACCGTTTTCCGCCGATCTTTTACCTGCTTCTGGCTATTGAATTTCGCTGATGCCCAGTATATCTAGATGGTATCTCTCCATGTCTTTGATGACCTGAGTAGTTTTTTTGTTGGTGCTTCCATCATTTTTACATTCCAGAATCCAATCTTTGTCACATGTGTGGGGCCGACGAATAAGCTCTTCGGAGTTGGCATCCCTGATGCTCGGTTGGTTTCTCTGCGAGTTTCCGTAACGATATCTTTTTTCCCATCTGGATTTGCTTCTAGATAGGTACCAGGATAAGGTTGTTAGCCTTGTACTCAACTCCCGGTACAGGATATGTGACAGATCAAGCGGAATTCCGCTGATTTCTGCATGCCGGCGAAAGCGTTAAAAAAAAACGTCCGCCATCTCGCGCGTCACACCGGAAGCGCTCTGAATACATCATGGTAAACTCGTTCCTGAAATATATAGTTAAAGAGTGCATACAATATTCGAAAAATATGTTCTTATGTACAAACTATTTAAAATTTCAGTTATTTTTTTTTCAGCTATCTTATAAAACATACACTTTGCATACTAGTAAAATAAAACTTTAAATGATACATGCAACACAATTCTATAACCACTGAAATTTAAAAAGAAAACAGCACGTCATTTCCACTAATCTTGCATTGTGTATAATTATATTAGCAGTAAGATTTCCGTCTCAATATGCCAGAACTGTCTGTATGTGCACAGCACGCTGTTATATGAAATTTATCTACATGTTTATACAGTAGTAAGTAAATGAATCACATCTACAAAGTAAGGTTATAATTTTTAATAACTATTATTACTGGTTAAAAACTCTAAATTATTACTTTTGAATAATTTGAAATTCTATATTTATTCTATATTTATGTCTTTTAACATTTGTATGATTTCTTTGTGAGTTACTTTATCAAATGCCTTATATCTGTAAAACTCGTCGGGCCCAAGACTTTTATCTGTAAAAGGCAGGTACAGGTCTTTTTTCACTTCTATAGCCCGTTCTATTAGTGATCGTACGATATATACTGAATGACTTGTTCCTTTTCTTTCATTGAATTCGCACTGTTCTTCTGCAAATTCTGATATATAAAATCAATTTTGTTTATTATTCCAAATGAATTTTATTTCTTACACTTAGATGCAATTTTTTCACACATGAGTACTAATTTCATACTAATCTTTTGAACATCCTGGATCATTACTAACAATGGCGACACAAGGAGTGAAATTAAAGGGAGGACTTGAGTAGCTCTTCAGAAGCTAAAACAATTTAAAAAGCTGAGGACAGAACCACAAAAATTAAGTTTTTTTTTATTGCAAGCATCTTTCCCGTTGCAACATATGCCTGTGAGACCTGGGCACTTAACAAAACAGCTGAGAAACTCATCATTGACTTTGAATGTAAATGCCACAGAAGAGTCCCACATAAAGGAGCAAATATATCTATACTACACAAATGTTAATATTGAAGTGGTTTCGTTAGTAACGACGATTTACAGAGAAAACGCAGATATTTCTTTAAACGTCATGAGAGTGTGAAGAAGACAGTCCTGGAAAGGTACATAATGGGGATAGGAAAGAGGGGAAGACAAAGCCAAAGATAGTAACAAGACATTGCTGATGATGTGCGAATGGATGCACCAGCAACAGGGCTTCATGCTTACAACCGATAGGCCTTCAAGAAACGTGTCAAGGAAGCTTCTTCTTCTTCTTTGTTCGCTTCTACCACCAAGATTGCCCTGTGATCCTATTGAATTTACTCCTGTGGTCCTTTATTGGTCCGTTGGTCCTCACATGGTCCCCGAGAGGACCACATGAGGTTCAGAGTATCGCGGGGCTTGGGCCTGTATTCTCGATGGGTCGCAGAAGCGGGATTGCGTGACACCGCGGTTTTTGTTGCACCAGTTTTATCTAGAGTTGGACTTTCTTACCGGATAACCTCGACGTGTTTTGGATATCAGTATATCCCCACTGGGTGAGAGGTGGTTGCCCATCCAGCCCAGCGTTGGACTTTCTCACCAGAAAACCTCAGCGTGAGTAGGATACCCATACATCCCCGTCGGGTGAGAGGTGGTTGACTGTCTAGACTGCACTGGTCCAGTGTCTATGACCAGCGTTTTGTGGTCGTGGCCGCTACCTTTCCTAGTTGTGACCAGGATGGAGCTTTTATCCAGGAGGACGTATCCTCGCCACTAGGTTTAACCCTTGGGTTAAGCCGATTTAGACGTTTTATCCGTGTATGGGAGCGTGTAGGACGTGTTCGACCTCTAGAGCGGAGATACCATGACATGAGAAATCATCAAGTTTCACCCCTGGGTTAAGCCAGTTTAGGCATATTTCACCAGTATGGGTGTAATACGGACGTGACCGGCCTCTAGAGCAGAGGTGCCGTGATGTAAGTAGCTGTCGTCGAGAGACTAGTGGACATACCGATTAAACTTCTCTTTATCTTTTCCATCACCTTTTCACAGCGGTGCCGCTCGGCAACCCTAATCGCATTTTCTTCATTGGCCGAGAGGAGTTTCACCCCACGCGCAAAAGACGAAGAATCTCTCCACCAGTGTGTAGGGAAGATTTTTTCAGAACGGGTCATGCTAAGGAATGAATGAATGAATGAATGAATGAATGAATGAATACTAAATCACACTGAGTTTTAGCACAAATAATTTAATACAGGAACTGACAACTAATTGTTATTTTTCTCTGTATATAATCAATAACAAAGTAAATAATTCACAAAAAGGAAGTGTCAAAGCAGGAGGAAACAACTAGGCTTCTTAAAACAAAAGTATTAACGCTGAATAGCTAGAACATACAATTTATAGAAAATGTATAAGAGTAGGTAAAGGAGCGAAAAGTAAGAGGATGAATGGGATCAGATCCCCAGAACCCGAGCAACGAGATGACAGTGAACTAACTCCCCGAGTATAAAACAGACATATTCTTTAAAATTTTACACGTAAACTTATCTATTCCGTTTTTGAACATATCAGGTCTTTGAAGTCGAACAGAAAACGAACATATAAATATTTGCAAGAATGTATTGTCCGCAGCAAATAAAAGAATATATTGCCCCGCAGAAAATAAAGGATACTTTTAAGCTCTTGCATTATACAAATTATACCTTTCTACGTAGACTTTCTCTGTGCTAAATATGTTTCTGTAGTAAAACTATGGTGCTGTTATTACCGTTGTTCCATTCAGTGTATATATAGATATAACATCTTGTATGGCGGTTATTCCTTCTTATTGATAAAGTGAAGATGATTGTACTGGATGCTGGATAGTAGATAAAACCAAGATCTATTACCGGTTCCCAGGAGCTGCTCCAGTACACGTGGGGCATTCCCACGAGTGTTCTGCGAACAACATTAGGGTGTCTTTTAGTGCTTTGGCTGATAATATTACAATAATATGTAATGGTGATGATGATGATGATGATGATGATGTTAATAATAATAATATGGTTGTGTCAGGTAATAATTACTATATGTGCCAGTTGTTATCTTAATCAACTCAAATATGTAGCTGAAAAAATCTAGACACTCAAACAAGTGAACTCCAACGGTAATGTATCAGTCGAACATGCTGACCATTTGAAAACGAGCACAATTTCTTATGCTTGATTCACTATGCACAAGAATACAACAATTTTTTACGCAGGTACTCTTCAGTAACTCGAAGTGTCACAACCGAAACTGAAAACATGATCACAGCAACAGTTTATCAGATGATAGAACCACTCCAGATAAAACCAGACATCTATGACAACAATTAATTATAGAGATTGTCTCTCTAATCTAACATATTGCTAGCCCGCCAATGGTGTTAGTTGTCAATCTTTCTGTCTTGACACGTCACTAGTCAATGTGCGCACAACACGACGTCCCCATTTTATGCTTAGAAACCTGGACGTAGTAACTATCTGTGCTCAAATTTATGCCTGGAATTGAAGGCGTTTTCCGAACTATTTACAAACTGAACACAAAATTGTCACACCATTAACTCTAAAAATAAGTGTAAGACGCAATAATTTATATTTACTTTATATGTATAAAGTTGAAATTCCTCTGCCTATATTCGCATTTGGAGTTGGGGTGGAGTGTGTGTGAAAGGGTAAAGGAAATATTAAGGATAAAAGAGTTAGTAATGATTTTTATCTGTTTCAATATAATATGTTTATAAAGAGATGAAATGTTGAAAGAAATACACATGATGCCACTTAAAAGTTTGGAAGTATATTTTCTAATATTCCATTTGCAAAGACATACATGCACTCATCTACCATAAGTTTCATTTATGTGAATTGACCCAACATAAGTTTCAAATATGTGCAATCACCAACCATAGGCTACAAACTGTGCATTCGTTCATCATAAGCTACAAATATGTGCACTCATTCACCATAAGTTACAAATATGTGGACCTATTCTTCTTACCTTTAAATTTACCGTAAGTTTTAGTGACACAAAAAAAAATGGTTCGGACGAATCAGAATCTGTAACAAGCCCAAAGTATTCAAAAAATTAAAAGTGGGATTTTCTTTATTCCTGAGCCAGCACGCAGTAGAAATATTTCGACTTGAAATATACGTAAAAATAGAAAGAAAGGAAGAGAAAATCTGACTGTTCATATATGATATATGACAAATAAGAAAAAAAGAAAAGAAAAGAAAACCTTTTTTTTTTAAAATCTGTGTCTGAAAGTGCCTTTTTTTAAGGTTTGTTTTGTTACAGGTCGTACATGGAAATGCGTACTCTTTTTTTTTCTTTTCCTGTTTCTTCGTCCTCAGTTATTTTATGACTACGCTGTAAGACTAAAAGTTACAACTATGTTCGGTAACGTATAAAGTTGTTATTAGCCTTTAAGCAATACTTTAATATTGTTTTATCATAGTTTTACTGGCGAGCATTCACGAAAAAAGACCACAGTTCTCAAACCACTTGTACTGCTAATGAAAGTGATAAATCACTTTGAAAATGTATTCCATTACAGTTTTATTACACCTTATCAAATGCAAAAATCAGTTTCAAACGTTCAGTGTCAACTGTTTAAGCTGTTTGTTACGCCCAGTGTCGCCTTTACACGGTAATGCGCATTTGTTCTCTCTACAGTTTAACTACGATCAGTTTATCATTTTGTCTGTACGATTGAAACATTAATATTTAACATGGAGTAGTTTCATTTTTCAAAATATTTAGAAAATATATTTTTTATGTCATCTATCTAATCACTCGTATATATATATATAAAAGATAATTCAGTCTTCGTATAAATGTAGTTAACGCAGTGAAACACTGTTCAGTTTAGTTTACTTTTTAAATAACGATCCTATAAATCCTAAAAATTTGTAATTAGCTCTATCATATTTGAGTTTATTATCAGATTCGGCCTTACAGCATTCGGTCCCATAATTTGTTGGTTTTAGTACAAACAGAGAAAAGAATGTTGTGATATTATTTTCATGTCGCAGAATTAAAACATTCCTTCACAGGGTCTCCGGTCACTTTTATTCTTCATAGTCTACATTATCTTTATCGTCTACCCGGTTCATAATGGAATCTCAACTAAAAGATAAAGTGGCAGTCGTAACTGGATCTAGCTCTGGGCTCGGGGAAGCTATCGCACTTTTGTTTGCTGCCCGTGGAGCTAAGGTCACCCTGTGTGGTCGTGATCAAGACCGTCTGATGTCTGTCCTTGCCCAGGCTGTGAAGGTCAGTGGTGGACATCCAGAACGATTTCATACTGTTCAAGGAGATCTCAATGACCCGAAAATCCGTGAAGAAGTCATTGCTCAGACAATTCAGAAATTCGGTCGATTAGACATTCTGGTGGCCAACGCCGGGGTGATGCACATACGATTTTCAGTTTTCGATGTAACTGAAGAATCATATAACGAGGTGATGGACACTAATGTGAAGTCTGTGTTTTTTCTGATTCAAAAAGCTATACCCCATCTCGAAGCGACAAAAGGGAATATCATCATTATGTCTTCAGCTGTTTCTACTGCTGTACACACCATTAGTATTGTGTATTGTATGTCTAAATCGGCACTTGATCATCTAACTCGCTGTTTGGCCGTAGATCTAGGATCGAAAGGAATACGTGTCAATTCTTTAAATCCTGGAGTTTTCCCATCTCGTATCCTGAGAACTTACAAAAACGTTGACCCCAACAGAGTGAAAGAATATCAGGCTAAAATCTCGCCATTGAAGGGAAGAGTTGGAACTGAGAATGATGTAGCTGAATGTGCTGCGTTCTTGGCGTCGGATGCAGCAGGTTTCATCACTGGTGAGAATCTCATAGTTGATGGAGGCGCAAAGTTTATGGGATGTCAGTCGCTAAGGCGTCCACAGGCAAAATATTAAATTTCTTTGTAAAGATTTGTATGACATATTTCAAATCCAGGAAATTAATTTCTAACAACTATTATCATTTTAACTGCATTATTATTTTTAGGAAAACAATGGTCTGTTGTGCTTTATTGAACAAATTGCTTAATTTTGAAAGTTAATAAATTTATGACTTGCTTCTTAAACGAATAGTTTTAATCTGTGTCACAGAGCACGGAAGGTTTAGTATATATTATTGTCATATTAATTCGTGTACGAATTTGTTTTGTTCAATGAAATCAATTTTTTTTCTATTCGTAATCAGAGCGATAGTAATTCAATGTTCAATTTTATTTACTTCCTATGTGTGTGTGTGTGTGTGTGTGTGTACTATTCCAGTGATTTTCAAAGTTTTGTGTAACATTTCGATGAAGGATAGGTCACATACCATTCTAAAAAATCACTAAAAATGGAATAATTTCATGAAGTCAGTGTAGATAATGTGTCAGAAACCCTAAGTGAATTTCTGTTTAGCTACCTCGATGAGAAATGCAGTGAACATATCAAGAGATCCTAGACTGTAGACCAGTCAACGGTCTATGTATTGAAGATCTGAAACGTATGATATATTTCCACTTTGGTAATTCAGTTATTGTCTATAGTTAATTGTCCTGTAAATGGCAATCTTTCAAAGTTTTAAATTACATAATGAAATGTGAAACTATTGTGTCTGCATTACACATCACATGTTAAATTACGATTTCTTTTCTGTAGACAATATTTCATTGTAGTGTAATAAAACTGCTCAGATTGATTTAGTCAGAGGGAAACCATACTAACATCCCATGTTATATGTGGAATAATACATTCCTTTCTAGCAGCATGGAAGGTTTTCTTATTGCTTTAATACGACATTTATATAAAAAAGTAGATCATCACGAATGTAGAGTTCACACGTGAAGTTACAGTGCTTGTTTTCGAAACCAACAGAATAAATCATTTATGTTGTTTTGTAAAAATGAACTCAGATGGAGTTTCTAAATCTCTCCTTCAGAGGCTAGACTACAACAAAAGATGAGTAAACTGATCTTTGAGAGACAGGTTTCCAGTAAGGTCATGAAAGCAAATGGCAGAGAAAGATAGAGATCCACTGAAGGAAACAATCATACATGGAGATACAAAAGGATGGCGATGGATGAACAATAATGTTAGTGATAGTGAGATGATGATGATGATGATGATGATAATGACAACAAACAAGTAAGCGTGGCAAAAGAGGCAAGAAAAAGTAGTATCATGGACATTCATAAACGAAGAACAATATGAACCACTTTAAATGTATTCTTTTAATACTATTCCGAAGTTGTATCGAATAAATAAATTTAAAACAAAACGTTACCAATTCTAATTATTCTGCTAAATATTCAAAAAGAAAATTGTCACAGATCGTTAAGTTTCATACACTTTTACAAAATAGAACAGTTTTCTCACTAGATATTTAGTAATGACTGTATAATTTTCATTCACTAGATATAATTACTCTTCTTATTGGATGTATCATTTCAGAATAAACCGTTTATCATTAAGTATATTTCTTTTCATCTTTGTTGTTTGATAAGTTCTTGCTAGCTTTTTATAATGTTTTGTGTATTTTTGAAATCTATTCCTTTTAAAACTAAAGAAATAAAATAAAATATGTAATGCATCTTTCACTTTCAATCCTGATCTTGTCTTGTCTCGTCTTCAGTCTCCCTGGATCTACGAGCTGGTTGTCTTTGTAGCCGTTGCGGTGAGGATGTTGAGGTACAGCATCATGTCTGTTTATGGCAGCATTTTTTTTAAGTCCGTGAGTGGAACTAAACAGAGGTGGGGGGGGGGGAAGGAGAGAGAATAAAATTCTTCTTTACCTGACTCCACAACCATGAGAATATTCCTGTCCTTGTCCCATTAAAACGGTAAAGGTAAAGGTAATCTTGTCATGCCTTAGAGGCACACAGAGATATTGTGTTAGTTCCCATATTTTCCTTAGAGCCACATAAGGATATGTTGGTAGTTCCTATATTTTCCTTAGAGGCACATGGGGATGTGGTGGTAGTTCCAATATTTTCCTTGACATCATCATCATCAGGTGCCGTGCCGACTGGCGTTGGCTATGATGCTTCTCCAGAGTACCCGATCCTTCATGCAGGCCATCAGTTCAGTTGGTGATCTCCTCTTACACCATCCCGTCAGATTGTCCAGTATCATTTCTATTGATCTTCCTCTTGATCTTCTTCCTTCTATTTTTCCTGTTGTTATAATATTTTCAATGCCCCCTCTTCTCACTGCATGTCCTATGAAAGTACATTGTCTCTCTCTTATCTTTTTGACAAAGTTCTTTGTCTCTCCAGTTCTTCTCATACATTCTTCATTAGTTATTTTTGCTGTCGATTCGCAACATTCTTCTAATAAACCACATTTCTGCATCTTCCAATGATTTTTGTGCAGACTTGCCTATTGTCCATGATTCACTTCCATATAACAAGATAGATTCAATATAGCATTTTAGGACTCGTTTTCTAACATTCATTGATAAAGATGTGTTAGCTAATATGTTTCTCATTCTCTTGCTTGGCCTATTCTGTTCCTAATTTCTGTTCTGCATTTCCCATCTGAAGTTATTACTGCTCCAAGGTATTTAAATTTCTGCACCTGCTTTAGAAAGTTCCGTTTAATTTAATACTGCATGCTGGTGGATTCTGTTTCTTAGATATAACCATAGTGTCTGTCTTTTTGATGTTCAAAGTAAGGCCTTTCTGTTCACTTTCTTTGGCCACTTTATCCAAGAGATTTTGCAGGTCTTGTTGGTTCTCAGCTATCAGTACTGTGTCGTCAGCATACAGAAGGTTGTAAATATTGTATCCTCCAATTTTTATTCCTGGTTCTGTGATGATCGTTCTTAGAATATTCTCGCTGTACAGAGAAAAAAGGTCTGGAGATAGTACACATCCTTGTCGCACCCCTTGTTTTATAGGTTGATATTTTCCAATTCTATTTTCAACTCGAACTGCTGCTTCTTGCTGCCAGTATAGATGTTTTACAATCCTCAGGTCTTTGCCGTCTATGTTGATGTCTTCAAGCATTTTAATAATTTCATTATGTTTCACCTTGTCAAATGCCATGGTGTAATCAATGAAGCATAAGTAGAGATCTTTCTGTACTTCTAAAGCTCTTTCTGTTAGTGTTCGTAAGGCATAAATGGCATTGTGTGTTCCCTTTCCTTCAATAAATCCAAACTTTTCATCTGCTATTTCCATTTTTATCTTTTTCTTTATTCTTCTCATAATTATTCTCAGAAGTAGCTTCGTTATGTGACATGAGAGGCTGATAGTCCGGTGGTCGTCACATTCCTTTGCATGCTATTAACTAGTTATAGTTCAACATTATCCTGTTAATATGTTCTCTACAGAGGTAGAAATTGTCGCGCATCATTTCTGTACTACTACGTTTATGTTTTGATATTCTTCTATTTGATATCAACCCTGATTGCTGATATTTGTTTGCCGTAGAATTGTTTTATGACTCTCGGGTCTTTTCCTTCTACATTTATGTCTTTTAACATTTGTATGATTTCTTTGTGATTTGCTTTATCAAATGCCTTGCAATAATCTATAAAATGCAGTTACAGGTCTTTTTTCACCTTTATAGCCCGTTCTATTAGTGATCTTATGATACATACTGCATTACTCGTAACTTTTCTTTCATTGAATCCGCGCTGTAAATAAAATGATTTGCTTTATTCTTCCAAATGAATTTTATTTGTTTTAATTAATTAGATGCAGTTTTTACACATATGAGTATTAAATTCATACTAATCTTTTGACTATCCTTGATCACTATTAACAATGGCGACACAAGGAGGGAGATTAAAGGGAGGACCTCTTCAGAAGCTAAAACAACTTAAGAAGCTGAGGACAGAAGAAGAATAGACAGTAATACAAAAAATAAGCTGTTAAAAGCAGGTATCTTTCCATTTGCAACATATGCCTATGAGACCTGGACACTTAACACAGCAGATGAGAAAATCATCAGTGCTTTTGAATGTAAATGCCATAGAAGAGTCCTTCAAATATCAAGAGCACATAAAATAGCAAATAAATCTATACTGCAAAAATTAATACTGAAGAAGTTTAGTTAGTAAAGCAGATTAAACAGAAACAAAACTTAAGTATTTCAGACATAGTAAACGTCATGCCAATGTGAAGAACTCACTTGTGTAAAGATACATAATGGGGAAAAGAAAGACGGCTACACTAAAGCGTAGGTAGCAACAAGAGATTGTTGATGATTTGTGAGAATACTGCATGAGATGATAGAAGCAGTCCAGATAAAACCAGACATCTATGACAATAATTAATTATAGAGAATGCTTCTCTAGTCTAAGATAGTGCTGTCCCGGCAAAGGTGTTAGTTGTCAATCTTTCTGTCTTGACACGTCACTAGTCAATGTTCGCACAACACGACGTCACCATTTTATGCTTAGAAACCCCGACGTCGTAACTATCTGTGCTCAAATTTATGCATGGAATTGAAGGCGTTTCTCGAACTATTTACAAACTGAACACAAAACTGTTACACATTTAGCTCTAAAAACGGACTAAGATCAAACAATCTATCTTCTTTTATATGTATAAAATTCAAATTTCTCCGGCTATTCTCACATCTGGAGGGAGTGGAGTGTGTGTGTGTGTAGGGAGTTTTTTTTGGAAAGGGGGGAGGGGGAATAAAGGAAATAGTAATGAAAAAAAAGAGTGAGAAATGATTTTATCTGTATCAATAAAATCAGTTTGTACAGAGACGAAATGTTGAAAGAAAAACACATGATGTCACTTATAACTTTGCAAGTATATTTTCTAATATTCTATTTGCAAAGTAATACATACACTCATCTATCATAAGTTTCATTTATGTGAATTTATCCAAATAAGTTACAAATATGTGTACTTATTCATCTTAAGTTTCAAATATGCCGTAAGTTTTAGTGATACAGGGAAAATAGTTCGGACGAATCAGAATCTGTAACAAGTCCAAAGCATTCAAAAAATTTAAAGTGGGAACGGCTTTATTCCTGAACTAGCACAGTCGAAACATTTCGGTTTTCACAATATTCATCCTCTAACATACGGAACGTAGAAATAGAAAGTAAAGGAAGATAAGATCTAACTGTACATATATGATATATGACAAATTGGAAAAAAAAAAGAAAACTTTGTTGTTACTATATATTTTAATCTGTCTGAAAGTGCATTTTTTCAGGTTTCTTTTGTTACAGGTCGTACATGGAAATGTATACTCTCTTTTTTCTTTTCCTGTTTCTTTGTCCTCAGTTATGTTATGACCAAGCTGTAAACCGAAAGTTACAAATATATTCGTTAATGTATAAAGTTGTTATTACCATAAGCAATAGTTTAATATTGTATTATTATAGTTTTACTGCTCAGGATATGTGTATTAACTTGCATGTACACAGAAACTGCCTACACGTTTAATAACGGAAACTCCAGATCAAAATGAAAAATAAAAGCTGCGAATATTAATGTGTGCTATAAAGCCACCTGCCTTGTAAATTATACCTTCTTACTTTTTACTTTCATAAATTAATGTTTGTGTCTGCATCAAAGACCACACTTCTGATACCACTTGTACTGCCAATGAACATGATAAATGTAAAACTTTTAAACTGCATATCATTACAGTTTAATAACACCTTATATAATACAAAAAGTCAGTTTCAAACGTTCAGTGTGAATTGTTGAAGCTGTTTATTAATCTCAGTGGTGGCCTTTACGCAGTAAGGTGTATCTTTTACTCTGCAATTTAACAACGATCAGTTTATCATTTTGTCTTTGGGATATAAACATTAATATTTAAAATGGTGTAATTCATTCATTCATGTGCATGTCCCTTGCGGAACTTTACCTCCAAAACAGCACTCCTGTAGGCCTCTCGGTTGTGAGCAAGATGGCCTACTGCTGCGGCATCCATTTGCAGATCGTCAACGATGTCTTGCAGCCATCTTCGTTTTGGTCTTCTTCTTTTTCTTTTTCCCATTATGTATCCTTCCAATACGGTCTTCTCTAAATTATCATGACGTTTAATGTGTCCAAAATATTTAAGTTTTCTCTCTTTAATCCTCTTACTAGCCAGGCTTCTTCAATATTAAGCTCTTGTAGTATAGATATATTTGTTCTTTTTTTGTGTCCATGATCTTGAGAGAACTCTTCTGTAGCATTTACATTCAAAGGCATTTATGTGTTTCTCAGCTGTTTTGTTAAAAGTCCAGGTCTCACAGGCATATGTTGGGATGGGAAAGATGCATGCCCTTAAAAATCTTATTTTTGTAGTTCTGTCTGCTCCTTTCCACAGATTCTTTATTTGTTTTACTTTCTGAAGAGCGATAGATGTCCGCCTTTTAATTTCCATCATTGTATCTCAATTATTAGTTAGTAGTGATCCAAGATATTCAAATCTCCGCTTCTTCCAATTTTTCCTCATTGATACATATTTCAGCTGCCTTGTTTGTTTTGTCAGTTGTCATCAATATAGTTTTCTTTGCATTAAGATAGAGGTTCTGCTCTTCGCCGTTCTTACGGACTGACATAATTAGTTTTTCCATTCCTCTATGTGTTGTGGACAGTAACACTGTGTCATCAGCATATCTAATCTCTGGTATTTCATAACCTCCAAGTGTTATAGCATCGTAATATTCTTTGTCTACATTTCTCTAACATTCCTCATTATATTTTCAGTATACAAGTTAAACAAGTAAGGTGACAATATGCACCCCTGACGGACCCCTTGTTTTATGTCAAAACAAGTTGTTGTTTCATCATTTATTCTTACTGCTGCTTGTTGGTCTAGATACAGCAGTTATGTTAGTTGTGTCAAATGTGTTGGAAGTCCCATTTTTTCCATTATTTCCCAAAGTTTCTGGTGTTGTACATAATCAAATGCCTTTGAGTAGTCTATAAAGGATAAATATAGATTCACATTAAACTCTTTGCATTTCTCTATTATTAATCTCAGATTGAATATATGATATCTTGATCCTCTTCCTTGCCTGAAACCAACTTGGACCATATTGACTTCTTCTATTTTCTTTCGAGTACTTTCGTGTTGTAAATTTTTCAGAAACTATATTTTTATGTGTCATCTACAAATCACTCTTACATATAAGTTATATTTTGGCATAAACGTATTTAAGGCAGATGGTTAAACATTGCCCAGGTTGGTATACCTTTTAGTGAAACATTGCCCTGTTTAGTTTAGTTTTTTTGTGAAATTTTGCCAAGGTTATTTTCTTTTTAGTGAAAAATTGCTCAGTTTAGTTTACTTTTTAAGTGAAACACTCTATCTTTTAGTTTACTTATTTACTGAAACATTCTCCTGTTTAGTATACCTTTTTATAACGATTTAATAAACCCAAAAGATTTATAATTATTTTGACTACATTTAAGTTTATTATAGTACACAGGAAAGAAAGTTAGGATATTACTTTCATCTGGCAGAATTAAAACATTCATTCATAGGGTCTCACGTCACTTTTACTCTTCATAGTCTACATTATCATTATCGTCTACCCGGTTCATAATGGAATCTCAACTAAAAGATAAAGTGGCAGTCGTAACTGGATCTAGCTCTGGGCTCGGGGAAGCTATCGCACTTTTGTTTGCTGCCCATGGAGCTAAGGTCACCCTGTGTGGTCGTTTTCAAGACCTTCTGATGTCTGTCCTTGCCCAGGCTGTGAAGGTCAGTGGAGGACATCCAGGAGGATTTCATACTGTTCAAGGAGACCTCAACGACCTGGAAATCCGTGAAGAGGTCATTGCTCGAACAATTCAGAAATGCGGTCCATTAGACATTCTGGTGGCCAACGTCGGGGTGATGCACATACGATTTTCAGTTTTCGATGTAACTGAAGAATCATATAACGAAGTAATGGACACTAATGTGAAATCTGTGTTTTTTTCTTATTCAGAAAGCTATACCCCATCTCGAAGCGACAAAAGGGAATATCACCATCATGTCTTCAATTGGTTCTATTATTGTACACACCATTAGTAGTGTGTATTGTATGTCTAAGTCGGCTCTTGATCATCTAACTCGCTGTTTGGCCGTAGATCTAGGATTGAAAGGAATACGTGTCAATTCTTTAAATCCTGGAGTTTTCCCGTCTCGAATCCTGAGAACTTACAAAAACGTTGACCCCAAAAGGGTGAAAGAAGATCAAGCTAAAATCTTGCCATTGAAGGGAAGAGTTGGAACTGAGAATGATGTAGCTGAATGTGCTGCGTTCTTGGCGTCAGATGCAGCAGGTTTCATCACTGGTGAGAATCTCATAGTTGATGGAGGCGCAAAGTTTATGGGATGCCAATCGCTAAGGCGCCCACAGGCAAAATATTAAATTTCTTTATTAAGATTTGTATGACACATTTCAAATCCAGGAAGATAATTTGTAAAGTGCAATAATAACTATTATCGTTTTAACTGCATTATTATTTTTAGGGAAAAAAAGACTGTTGTTCTTTATTAAACAAATTGTTTAAGTTTGGAATTTAGTAAAGTTATATCTTGGTTCTTAAATGAATAGTTTTTGTCTGTGTCACAGAGCACGGAAGGATTAGTATATACTATTGTCATGTTATTGCGTGTACGAATGTGTTTTGTTTAATGAAATCATTGCTTTTTTCTCTTCTTAATCAGAGTGATAGCAACGTGATGTTCGACTTTATTTACTTCTTTTTTGTGTGTACCATTGCAGTGATTTTTAAAGTTTTCTCTAACATTTCGATGAAGGATCGGTCACACACCATTCTAAAGAATCGGTAAAAATGTAAGGAATTTCATGAAGTCAATGTAGATAATGTGTCAGAAACTCATACGTGAAATTCTGTTTAGCTACCTCGATAAGACATTCAGTGAATAAATCAAGAGATCCTTGACTGAATATCAGTCAACGATCTATCTACTGAAGATCTGAAGCTTATGATATAGGTCTACTTTGTTAATGCAGCTATTACGAACAGTTAATTATCCTCAAAATAGCTATCTTTCACAAGTTTGAATTCCATAATGACATGTGAAACTATTTTGTCTGCATTACACGTCACATGTTAAAGTACGATTGTTTGTCTTTAGACAATATTTCATTATAATATAATAAAACTGTTCAGATTGATTTAGTGAGAGTGAAACCATACTAACAACCCATGTTATAATGTGGAATAATAAGTTCCTTTCTAGCAGCATGGAAGGTTTTCTTATTGCTTTAATACGAGTCGCTGATTGTCAAATGGAGTGTTTCTATCACTTTCAATCTTAGACATAACTCTACTGAAAAGACTGAAATTATTAGAGGAAAGGTCAACCACGTAAATAATGTAATAAAAGGTACTCTGAGTTCATAACGCCCTGTTCTGCTTGATGAACTGAGAAAGAAAGCAAGCTGCCATTCAATCATGTTATTCACTCACATTATACTCTGTCACATTCCACAGACTAATCTAGGTCTTATTAATTTTTTAGATGAATATCGCTTCAGACCAGAGTTAATTTAGTTTAATATACGACTAACATTAGATAGTGGAAGTAAGCAAGAAAAATTGTTAAAATGAGAATATGGGACTAAAAATGATAGAGTTATACAATGGGTCAGTAGGTCCTAACTCTATTTTTCTATAGTTCTGAACCCGTTTTGCGGCACGAGAACATCAAAGATTTGCTTAGAGATGCTTAGATCTGTTACTTTCTGGAGCCAATCCATTTCCTGGTCCGTGCATCCTTACATTTTTTACTTTCTCGAGTCAATCCATTTCCTGGTCCGTGGATCCCCCAAAAAAGCTTTCCTTAGAACTGCTGAGGATGCACGGACCCCAGGTTGAAAACCAATGCAATAGGCATTTCTCTACCTTCAATTCCTTTCGCGTATACTTAAAAAAGGAGAAGATGATCTCATTTTGCTCATTGAGTCAAAATAGAAAAGAGAAACTCAGGTTGACTGAAGTGATACTGTAAGAAAGAAATTGAAAGTTCTGAAACATGAAATGAGCAAATGATTATTGTCGTATGGGTTGTTCGTATGTAGAATTTCTCTGTCATGTGCTGTTCAGGAAGGCCACATGTGTTAGACAAATGCACCGCTAATTTATATTTTTATGTTTTGTTCCCTTCTCTTAACGCATATATTCTGTTGTGAGTGTATAGCAAATATACTTTTTGCCGAAGACGTTAATATCAAATTTCTGTTTCATTATCAATGAGACGCAACGCATTTTATACAATTTCTTAAATTTCGTTGAGAAGAATTTTAAATCTCTGCAAAATCAAAGCAAAACTGTCGTTATCTTTTAGCTCATATTTCGTGTCACTCTAAAGCCACGGACTGCGTGGAGCATTCACTCCAAGTTTTAATTTCTGGTAATGTCAGCAGACTTTCAAGAATGACTCCTGGGAGCTTCTTTCTACTACTAAACTGGTCTTATTACCACTACTCAAGAATGTTTACGAAATGTATATCTGCATGTATGCATTACATGGTTAGACGCTGAATAATAAAACGTTTATTATATTCAAATATAAGTAAAAAAGTGATTTACAAGCCGCCCACGATATAACGATATAGTGTTCTAGATATTCTGTGTACTGGCCATCTGGACTTCAGCAGTTCTTCAGCCACCGATCAGTCTTTCTCCTTCTTGTCTTCATGTTTCCATCGCGTGATCTTCTTTAGAGTGTTGGAAACCTTTCTGAGCAAATGACCAATCTATGTCTGTTATAACTGATGCCAGATATTTGTTCTGTGTTTTTTCTTTTTCAGAACCTGTTAAAAGATGTCAAATAAAAAAAAATCATGGAGAGTGCTGTAGCTCATTAATGGTAAAAGCATTAATTGTTAGACTAACATGAGCTGTTGTACTACTCTTAAGAAGATTTTAAAGATATCTCTAGTCATAAAACTTTGTAATGTCTTTGGGAGTTTGTAATTTTAAGATGCCGGAAACACTTAAAGAAAAAATAGAAAAAGAAGAGAGATAGAAATCTCATCATTAACCACGGAATTAATAAGGACCATCATTCATAACTCCAGACACATCCGAAGGTGCTCCGATGTCCTCTTCAGTATATCTCTCGGAGTACAATAACTGGTTGCACCCGTTCTGTGTTACGGGAGCATCAGTCTGTAGCTCTTTATTATTCTTTAAGTTTTCGTTAATCTAAGCTTCTACAGCCCTAGTTCAATCATCCTTGACAAAGACGACGATTTCCAGTAAAACATAAAAACTAATAATTGGTCACAAAAATATTCATGTGTCGTGTGTGGTATCTAGTAAACTAAAACTAATTTTAAACTTACTTCATTTAATCAAATGATTTTGCAGTTATGTTCCATAATAAAGAGACTGTCAACGTATGTTGTATAATCAAAAGATTCTAAATTTAAATTATATAATCAATAGATTTTAAATTTATTTTCCAGTCAAGCGTATGGTTCAAACACGAATACATACAAAATCTAAATAAGGTAGATAGAGGTGTATAGTGCAGTTTTACAAAGTGAGGGAGGAAGTGAGCAAGGTGAGAAAAAAAAACGAATAGAAAGTATGAAATGTATAAATGAAAAACATACAACATCCGATATTTCGGCGTGAGCCTTATTCGAGGATACATACACAATGAAATACAAACACATAGAACTTATCTGAAGTGTCTTGCTCCGGGTGAGAAGCAGAAATGTGCGTGGAAGAAGGAGGAGGAAAAAAGGAGGAGGAAAAAAACACCATGCTGCCTACAGACAAAAGATTCACGATAGGGCCAATCATAACGAAGAAGCGGAGAGAGAGAGGAGGTGAACAAGTGGGAGAAAGGGGTGGGGGGAAGGCAAAGAAACATGATAGCCGCTAGAGGTGTCGGGGGGGGGGGGAGGGGGAGAGGGGAGGGAAAAGGGGACGCGGAGAGATAATGAATGAAGAACTTAAACACCTACCGAGAGAAAATGGGAAACTGGTGGATAGGACAAGACCAATATGTTGGCAGAGAAGGAAATAGGATGGTGGTAGGGAGGTGTAGCATAGAGAAAGAAAGTAGAGTATAAAAAAGGCCAATGGAAAAATAAAGAAGTTACAGAAAGCTGAAGACATTGTTAATTCCAGCTGGGTGGAGACAGCCAGTCTGGAAAATAAGGCGCTGTTCTAGGACCCTCCATGATCGTACATCTGCAGAACAAGAGCGGATCGCACTAACCGAAATGTCCTGTTTGCCCCTGTGGTTACCAAGGCAAAAATGTTTAGCCACAGGTGTCCAGGCCCTCTTGGAAATATCAATGAGATGCTGGCGAAATCGATCTCCTAACCGTAAGCCAGTTTCCCCTATGTACTTCAAACCGCAACGTTTGCACATGATAACATAAATGACATTTCGTGAAGTACAGGTGAAACCCTCCTGTACTGATAACGTGGATTTAGGGAAGGAGATCTGGCTGGCCCTCCTATTTTTCCTTCCTTTTTTTCCAGCTCCTTCTTCCACACAAATTTCTGCTTCTCACTCGGAGCAAGACGCTTCAGATAAGTTCTATGTGTTTGTATTTCGTTCTGTATGTATCCTCGAATAAGGCTCACGCCGAAATATCGGATGTTGTATGTTTTTCATTTATACATTTCATACTTTCTATTCGTTTTTTTTTCTCACCTTGCTCACTTCCTCCCTTACTTTGTAAAACTGCACCATACACCTCTGTTTACCTTATTTATTTAAACCAGTTTTACTGCAGTCGCCATCCCTTTTATCTCATACAAAATCTAAAAGACCTGACAGTCCTTCTTGATAACAAATCAAATTGTGTGATTCTTGTGCTCTAATCCGGTAGAAACTGCTATAGACGTTTTATGTATGCGTCCAATTTCTGGTGTTATCACGTGATCTAAATGCATCCTACAGTACACCTTGTAATTGATGGTAAATTTACCATCGTCATGTTTTAAATTCTCCTCACACTCTCTCAAATATAACAAGAGCAGTTGCAGAGAATTATTAAAAAACGATGTAGGCGAAAAGTAAAAATCTTCTTGTCCGAGATCCTAATTTCCAAACATGTGAGTAATATGTGCTTCAGTAGCACCTTGTATATATCATGGTAAATTCATTCCTGAAATACATAGTTAAGGAGTGCATACATTATTGAAGAATTAGGTACTTATGTACAAACTATTTTAAATTTTAGTTATTTTTTTAACTGTCTAATAAAACATACACTTTGCATACTTTTAAATGATACATGCAGTACAATTTCATAAACACTGAAATTTTAAAAAAAGCAGACCGTCATTTCCACAAATCCTGTATAGCAGATAGTTATATTAGCAGTAAGATTTCTGTCTCAGTGTGCCAGAGCTGTCTGCACGTTGTTATATGAACTTTATCTACATTTTGGTACAGTAGTAAGTAAAGGAATCACATCTACAAAGTAAGGTGATTGTTATAATCTTTAATAATAAATATTACTGGTTTCAACTTTGGAACTGATAGGTTATAGCACTTTTGTTTGCTGTCAGGAAAGCTAAGGTCACTCTGTGTGGCCGGGGCCACGAACGACTGAAGTCTGTGCATGACAAAGCTGTGAAGGTCAGTGGCTTACATCCAGAAAGTTTCCATGCTGTTGAAGGAGACCTACCCGAATGTCAGCGAAGCGACCATTCCACAAACGATTTTTAAAAATTGAACATTTAGACCTTCTGATGCCCAAAACCGGAGTTCAGCGTTACTTCTGGACAAAACGGAGGAGACATATAATACAGAAATAGATGCTAATGTGGAATCTGTGTTTTTCGTTTCATTTCAGAAGACTGTACGCCTTATTTGCAATATTTTTAAAATTGTCTCTACTGTAGCTTTTCCTTTTGCTGTAATGTATAAAGATAGGAAAAAAAGTAGGAGCAGCTTTATTACTTAACGATTACAAAGTTGTGACGTTTCGGCGTGAGCCTTAATCATACAAAAACATACAGGACGAAGAAATAGAGAGAGGAGATAAAGTATAGATTCACATGAATACTATTAAAATAAATAAATACATTTTTAAAAAGAGTACTTAGCTGTAAATTGCAAGGTGTGGCTTGTCCGGCGGTGTGTGTCAGGAATGGATCTAGTGGGACGTGGAGACTGTTTAAATAGAGACCTGTGACATGTGGTCAGTGGGTTGTAACTGGGGGTGGTGGATGAGGAGCCGGGGAGGGGAGAGAGAGTGACGCAATACCGACCTAGCTAGGAGAAATTGAAACAGATGATTGGGGAAGAGGGGTTGCAGAGAAGAGGGGTTGCAGAGAAAATAGCACAGCATCACTCTGCAACCCCGCTATTTTCCTGACACACACCGCCGGACAAGCCACACCTTGCAATTTACAGCTAAGTACTCTTTTAAAAAAATTATTTATTTATTTACTTATTTTAATAGTATTCATGTGAATCTATACTTTATCTCCACTCTCTATTTCTTCGTCCTGTATGTTTTTGTATGATTAAGGCTCACGCCGAAACGTCACAACTTTGTAATCGTTAAGTAATAAAGCTGCTCCTACTTTTTTCCTATTTTATACATTCTGGTATCACAGCTTTACTGCAGTGCTTCGTGTATAGTTGTATACCTGTACACTAATTATTGTGTTCCTTTTGCTGTAGTATTCTTCTAAATCATTTCTTAATCATTCAGCACGCTCTCTGGATGTAGAGCTTGGAACAAACGTTATTCGTGTTAATTCTGTAAACCATGTAGGCATTCCCATTCATATAGAGGTTATAAGAAATTTGATCCAAAAGATTTTCTTTAAAATGAGAGCAAAATCTTGACATCGATATGGAAAAAAATGGTAGCAGTAACGATATACATGAAGATGTGGCATTCTTAGCGTCGGAAGGATCATGATTAATCGTTAGTGAGAACATCAAAACTAATGAAAGCTGTAATTTCATTGGGTCCAGTACGTCAAGACATGCTAACATAGAACATTAAATTTACTATTAAAAGTTCTCATAAATCTTTCATCTTTTCTTCTTTTTCTTCTTCTTCGTTTTCTTTTTCTTCTTCTTCTTTTTCTTCTTCTTCTTCTTTTTCTTCTTCATCAACGTCACGTAATGAAACTCAAATAAAACTTCCCAGTCGGTCAGCAGGACTAACATTAACATCTACATATCAACACACGGTAAAAGAACTGAGATAGAACTATTAGATTACTAAAACTGACTTGCAACTTTTCCACTGGGAAAATGACCACTCAGCAAAACATTCTGCACAAAATCCAATCTAACAAAAGTTGCTCAAACTTAAATATTCCCTACACATTTTACCTTGAACTTTCTCTAAAGGTTCACGAGACGTCTGACCCTAGTGAAATTGTCTGTCTACTGACCTTGAGTAATAAAGTGTCAAATATTTCCAAATTTAACTTTGTTACTAAACTAGCCTAGGCAGAAGGCTCACCAAACATATTAATAATTCTTGTGAAGTTAACATGTAAAAACTGACCTTGAGTTTAAAAAAGACCCAAAACTTAAATATTCTGTTACTCCTTTCGTTTGGTCATGCCGAGTCAGACATTTCACTTTTGACACGTCCAATTTTTTTCCAACTATCAGTGAGATTTACAAATCGCAAACAACGTAACATTAACTATCTATGTTCTAATTAAGTAAGAGCTTTCAAATTTTTAGACTAAGTGCTAGTTTTATCTTCGATTACATCCCTTAGATTGTAAAAGCCTACAGTGACCACCTGCAGTACTGAAAAACTGCTACACTACATCATTTTCGTTTGTCTGCTCTCTTCTACTCTTTATACATGTCCCACCCAGCATGGTCTGTTCAGTTTCAAGACATTTATAATTAATTTTGATTTAAATAACTTGCTCAGGTCAGTGTTCTTTCTAGCTCTCCGTTCTCCACTGTTAGTATCCTTTATCGGCACCAAGATTCTTCTTAGGATCTTGTTCTCAGAAATCTGCAATTGTTGTTCAACCTTCTTTTTTGTACTCCACGTTTCTGATCCATACATGACGGCTGGTCTTATTATAGTTTTGTAGATTGTTATTTTATTTTGGTGTTTGGGGACAAGCTTTCGGATTTTAACAGGTGTTGCAAGGCAAAGTATATTTTATTCCCTATCTGTACAGTTATTTTAATTTCTTCGCTTACTTTGTTGCTTCTGTTGAAGGTTGTGCCTAGATATTTGTATGTTTCTGCTTTCCTCATAATCATATCTCCAATATTTATATAACCTCGATTATTCTGCCTCTGGTCTCATGAATTCTTTATATACTCTGTATAATCTTGATTAAACTCAAGCCCACTTTTTTTGCCACATCTCTTAGGTGTGTGCTGGTATTGATGACTTCTTGCATAGTTTCCTCCACTTGGTCGATGTCATCAGCGTATCTTAGTATTTTAGCTTGTTCTTCTGTACTGCTTTCTTCTTTCGCTTTTCTGATGATTACCTTTTCTAGTACTAGGTGGAATAGCAATGGAGATAATGTATCACATTATATTCTCTACTTGTAGTAATTTTGTTCATCAGTTATTAATGTATTCATATAATTGGTTTATTACACTTTCCTGTAGAATTGCTACATTCATATATATTTAAATAAGGAAATATATAAAATGCTCTTTCTCTCTCCCTGGTCCATGCAAATCAGTCGTTGGTCGTCATTGATTTTCACAACTATCTATCCTTTACTCTTTCTATAAGATGTTTTTGGCTCTATGCCACTCTTTTAGTCCGTCTAGTATCTTGCTTCTTTGCCTTTCCTTGTCCCTTTTATCGTCCAGTTTTCCTGTTGTCACTAGATTATCCAGTTTGCATCTTCTTAAAACATGTCCTACAAATCTTTTCTGTTTTGTTCTGAATTTTGAAATAATTTCTCTCTTTTTTTTTTGCCCAGCCTCGCTCAGAACCTCTACGTTTGTTTTCTTGGCTGTACAAGGTATTCTCGTCATTTTTCTTATGAGCCACATTTCCGCTGCTTCCAGCAGATTTTCAGTGCTCTTTGTACCTCCCATACTTCGCATCCATATAATAATGCGGGTTCGATATAATACTGAATAAATCTCTTTCTGGTGTTCGTCAACAGAGCTTTATTGCACAGAATGTTTTTCACTTTCATAAATCCTGACATAGCCTGGTCTTTTCTGCTCTTGATGTCGGTTTTTCATCTCTCCATCGCCTCGTGTTGTTATTGCTAATTAAATACTTGAACTTGTCCACTTAATACTGTGCATTTTACTTTGATGCAACATGACTTTTATCTTTTTTTTTAAAACTTAAACTAAGTCCTTTCTCTTCATTTTTATCTACGATTTTGTCTAAAAAAAGCTTTTAGTTCTTCTTCACCTCGCGCTATTAGTGCAGTGTCGTCTGCATTTCTTAGATTTTTTAAGTAGTATGTTCTCACCGCTATTCCAGGCATGTTTACACTGTATCTTTTATTTTGTGTGTGTGTGTGTGTGTGTCTGCATCAAAGACCACACTTCAGAAACCACGTTTATTGTCCATGAAAATGACAAATGTAAAACTTTTAAATTGTATATCATTACAGTTTAATGAAACCTTTTATAATACAAAAAAGTCAGTTGCAAACGTTAAATGTGAATTGTTGAAGCTGTTTGTTAAGTTCAGTGGTGGCCTTAACGCAGTAAGGCGTATCTTTTCCTCTGCAATTAACCACGATCACTTTATCATTTTATCCTCGGGATATAAACATTAATATTTAAAAAAGAGTAATTTCCTGTTGTATAATATTCAGAAACTATATTTGTATATGTCATCTAGCAAATCACTCTTATATATAAGTTTAAGTTTGGCATAAATGTAGTTAAGGCAGCTAGTGAGACATTACTTAGTTTAGTATACTTTTTAATGAAACATTGCTCGGTTTAGTTTACCTTTTTAGTGAAACATTGCCATGTTTAGTTTACTTTTTTCGTGAAATATTACCCACTTTAATTTGTTTGTTTGTTTGTTTGTTTGTTTTTTGTGAAACATTAACCAGTGTAATTTGCAATTTAGTGAAGCTTTGCCCAGTTTGGTAATCTTTTTATTAGTGAAATATTGTCCAATTTAGCTTATATTTTTAGTGAAACATTGCCCACTTTAGTTTTCTTATTTAGTGAAACATTGTCCTTTTCATTACGATTGTATTAACCAAAAAAAAATATAATTATTGTTACTACATTTTATGTCTTTTATCAGATTCGGCCTACAGTATTCTGTCACATAATTTGTTGGTTTTACTACAAGCAGAGTCAGCAGCGCAGAGCTGCGCCGACCTGCACAGCGCGGGCGGTTGCTGTTGCGCAGGCCGACCGTTCTTTTGGCGAAAAAGCGCTCTCGAGTTCCGTGCGTGGGGAGACAGGCTTTCGCTCCCTTCCCGGAGGCGAGAGTTAAGGTGTTTCGATGCAGAAGCAAGTGGTTTGTCCGTCGAGCGAAGCATGTAAACGGTTACCAGCCAGGTTCGTGATAACGATGTAGTACGGTTTTGTCGACCGATGGTCTCGAAATTGGCCCATCTCTCGCAAAGAGTATCGGGTCTGCAGTATGTAACCTGTGTTGTTTGTGGGTGGCCAGGCTTTCTTCTCCGCTCGTTAGAGCAGAGAGAGCCGCCCCCGCCGGTTAAAGGAAATGAAACGCCGCCGGGGTCGAAAGGGATCCGCTCTGAGCAGAGCGCTGTCTCCCTTGCCCCGCGTCGGTCTGTCGGCAGATATCCGACAAAGGTTCGGTGAAGAAAGCTATCTGGTTGATCCTGCCAGTAGTCATATGCTTGTCTCAAAGATTAAGCATGCATGTCTAAGTTCACACTGTCTCACGGTGAAACCGCGAATGGCTCATTAAATCAGTCGAGGTTCCTTAGATGACACGATCCTACTTGGATAATTGTGGCAATTCTAGAGCTAATACATGCTTACCAAGCTCCGACCCTCGTGGAAAGAGCGCTTTTATTAGTTCAAAACCAATCGTCGTTGCCCTTCGCGGGGCGCGGCGTCCCAACTGGTGACTCTGGATAACTTTATGCTGATCGCATGGCCTTCTGTGCCAGCGACGCATCTTTCAAATGTCTGCCCTATCAAATGTCGATGGTACGTGACATGCCTACCATGTTTGTAACGGGTAACGGGGAATCAGGGTTCGATTCCGGAGAGGGAGCATGAGAAACGGCTACCACATCCAAGGAAGGCAGCAGGCGCGCAACTTACCCACTCCCGGCACTGGGAGGTAGTGACGAAAAACAACAATACGGGACTCTTTCGAGGCCCCAAAATTGGAATGAGTACACTTTAAACCCTTTAACGAGGATCTATTGGAGGGCAAGTCTGGTGCCAGCAGCCGCGGTAATTCCAGCTCCAATAGCGTATATTAAAGTTGTTGCAGTTAAAAAGCTCGTAGTTGGGTCTCAGGCGCAGGCGGGCGGTCCGACTCGCGCCGGTTCACTGTCCGATGTCTCCTGCCCTACCGTCTGCCGGCTCTCTCCCGCGGGTGCTCTTCGCTGAGAGTCCCGGGTGGCCGGCGCGTTTACTTTGAAAAAATTAGAGTGTTCAAAGCAGGCCCCTGCTGCCTGAATAATGGTGCATGGAATAATGGAATAGGACCTCAGTTCTATTTTGTTGGTTTTCGGAACTGGAGGTAATGATTAACAGGGACAAACGGGGGCATTCGTATTGCGGCGTTAGAGGTGAAATTCTTGGATCGCCGCAAGACGAGCTACTGCGAAAGCATTTGTCAAGAATGTTTTCATTAATCAAGAACCCGCTGTTGGCGAGATCTTCAGCTGCCGTGTGTGGAGCGGTGCTCTTCCCGGCCAATGAAGAAATTTGCAAATGAGGTTGCCGCGCAGCATCACTGCGGAAAAGGTGGTTGAAAGAATAAAGCGAAGCAAACAGTCAAATCACGGCACCTCTGGTCTGGAGGTCGGCCACGTCCTGAGTGCAGTCATATCGGGTGAAATGCATGAACCGGCTTGTCCCAGAGGTTAAGTCACTGCTGGCTTGACTTTTCAAATGCCGCGCGCGGAGTGAAGCTCCTCCCGGTTAAGGAAGTAAATGCGGAAATAAAGGTTGCTGTGCGGTGCCGATGGGAAAAGGTGGTGGAAAGTGAAGTTTAACCTGGTATGTCCAGTAGTATCGCTACGAGAGCTATACAACGGCACCTCTGCTCTAGAGGCCGCCTACGTCCGAAATACACCTACACTGGTGAAATATGCCTAAACCGGCACACACCAGGGGTGGAACTCGATGGCTAGACATGTCATGCCACCTCCGCTGTAGAGGTCGGTAACGCCTGATAAACACCCATACTGGTGAATTTTGCCTAAACCGGCTCATACCAGGGGTGAATCTTGAAGGCTATGAATGTCACAGTACCTCTGCCCTAGAGGTCGGTCCCGTCCCAGACACGCCCATACTGGGAAATGCCTAAACCGGCTCAACCCAGGGGTAGAAGTCACTAGTGGCGAGGATTCGTCCTCCTGGACAAAAGCTCCATCCTGGTCACAACTATGAAGGGTAGCGGCCACGACCGCAAAATGCTGAAGTCGGAGACACTGGACCAGGGAAGTCTAGATAGGCAACCACCTCTCACCCGGCGGGGATGTTTGCGTATCCTAATCACGCTGAGGTTTTCCGGTGAGAAAGTCCAACCCTGGACTGGATGGGCAACCACCTCTCACCCGGCGGTGATACACGGGTATCTCAAAACACGTCGAGGTTTTCTGGTGAGAAAGTCCAACTCTGGCCTGGGTGGGCTAACGCCTCTCACCCAGCGGGGATGCACTAATATTCCAAACACGTCGAGGTCTTCCGGCGAGAAAGTCCAACCCTAGACCAAACTGGTGCAATGAAAACCACGGTGTCACGCAATCCCGCTACCGAGACCCACCAAGAATACAGGCTAAAGCACTGTGATACTCTGAACCGCTTGTGGTCCTTTCGTGGAACTCGTGTGGTCTATTTTGGACAACACAGGGGACCACGGGACTTAAAGAGGACCACAGGCGTGAATTCAGTAGGTTCACAGTGCGGTTTTTGGTGGTAGAAATGAACGAAGAAGAAGAAGAAGAAGACTACAAGCAGAGAAAAGAATGTTGTGATATTATTTTCATGTGGCAGAAATAAAACATTCAATCATAGGGTCTCACGTCACTTTTATTCTTCAGAGCCTACATTATCTTTATCGTCTACCTAGTTCATAATGGAATCTCAGCTAAAAGATAAAGTGGCAGTTGTAACTGGATCTAGCTCCGGCCTAGGGGAAGCTATCGCACTTTTGTTTGCTGCCCGTGGAGCTAAGGTCACCCTGTGTGGTCGTGATCAAGACCGACTGATGTCTGTCCTTGCCCAGGCTGTGAAGGTCAGTGGTGGACATCCAGAACGATTTCAAACTGTTCAAGGAGACCTCAACGACCTGAAAATCCGTGAAGAGGTCATTGCTCAGACAATTGAGAAATTCGGTCGATTAGACATTCTGGTGGCCAACGCCGGGGTGATGCACATACGATTTTCAGTTTTCGATGTAACTGAAGAATCATATAACGAGGTGATGGACACTAATGTGAAGTCTGTGTTTTTTCTGATTCAGAAAGCTATACCCCATCTCGAAGCGACAAAAGGGAATATCATCATCATGTCTTCAGTTGTTTCTACTGCTGTACACACCATTAGTATTGTGTACTGTATATCTAAATCGGCTCTTGATCATCTAACTCGCTGTTTGGCTGTAGATCTAGGATCGAAAGGAATACGTGTCAATTCTTTAAATCCTGGAGTTTTCCCGTCTCGTATCCTCAGAACTTACAAAAACATTGATCCCAACAGAGTGAAAGAATATCAGGCTAAAATCTCGCCATTGAAGGGAAGAGTTGGAACTGAAAATGATGTAGCTGAATGTGCTGCGTTCTTAGCGTCGGATGCAGCAGGTTTCATCACTGGTGAGAATCTCATAGTTGATGGAGGCGTAAAGTTTATGGGATGCCAATCGCTAAGGCGTCCAGAGGCAAAATATTAAATTTCTTTATTAAGATTTGTATGACATATTTCAAATCCAGGAAAGTATTTAGTAATAACTATTATCCTTTTAACTGCATTATTATTTTTAGAAAAAAAAGACTGTTGTGCTTTATTGAACAAATTGCTTAAGTTTAAAAGTTAGTAAAGTTATAACTTGCTTCTTAAATGAATAGTTTTAATCTATGTCACAGAGCACGGAAGGATTAGTATATACTACTGTCATAGTAATGCTTGTACGAATGTATTTTGTTCAATGAAATCATTGCTTTTTTTATTCGTAATCAGAGCGATAGTAATTCAATGTTCAGTTTTATTTACTTCTTTTTTCTGTGTGTACTATTACAGAGCTTTTTAAAGTTGTGTGTAACATTTCGATGAAGGATCGGTCACATACCATTCTAAAGAATCAGCAAAAATGGAATGAATTTCATGAAGTCAGTGTAGATAATGTGTCAGAAACCCGTGAATTTCTGTTTTGCTACCTCGATGAGACATGCAGTGAACATATCAAGAGATCCTAGACTGTAGACCAGTCAGAGATCTATCTATTGAAGATCTGAAACGTATGATATAGGTCCACTTTGGTAATTCAGTTATTGTCTATAGTTAATTGTCCTGTAAATGGCAATCTTTCAAAGTTTTAAATTACATAATGAAATGTGAAACTATTTTGTCTGCATTACACATCACACGTTAAATTACGATTTCTTTTCTTTAGACAATATTTCATTGTGGTGTAATAAAATCGTTCGGATTGATTTAACCAGAGTGAAACCATACTAACATTCCATATTATAATGTGGAATAATAAGTTCCTTTCTAGCAACATGGAAGGTTTTCTTATTGCTTTAATACGACATTTATATAAAAAAAAGTAAATCATCACGAATGTAGAGTTCACACTGGAAGTTACAGTGCTTGTTTTTGAAACCAACAGAATAAATCATTTATATTGTTTTGTAAACATAAACTCGGATGGAGTTTCTAAATCTCTCGTTCAGAGGGTCGACTAAAACAAAAGATGAGTGGACTTATCTTTGAGAGACAGTTTTCCTATAAGCTCTTCTGCTCTTGATGTCGGTTTGTCATCTCTCTACTGTCTCGTGTTATTATTGTTCATTAAATAGCTTGAATTTGTCCACTTAATACTGTGCCTTTTACTTTGATGCAACATGACTTTTATTTTTGTTTTGTTTTTTAAATTTAAAGTAATTCCATTCTCTTCATCTTTTTTCTACAATTTTGTCCAACAAAGCTTTTAGCTCTTCTTCGAATTGCGCTATATTAGTGCCGTGTCTTCTGCATTTCTTAGATTTTTTAAGTTGCTATTCTAGGCATGTTTTCGATGTATCTTTTATTATGTTCTGTACAGAGGTAAAAATGTCACGCATCATTTCTGTACTCCTACTTTCATGTTGTGATATTCTCCTATTTGATATCAATCCTAATTTCCGTTATTTGTTTGCAATATAACTGTTTTATGATTCTCGGGTCTTTTCCATCTACATTTATGTCTTTTTACATCTGTATGATTTCTTTGTGGCTTACTTCATAAAATGCCTTGCAATAATCTATAAAATGCAGTTACAGGTCTTTTTCACTTTCGTAGCCCGTTCTATTAGTGATCTTATGATACATACTGCATTACTAGTAACTTTTCTTTCATTGAATCCGCGCTGTTCTTCTGCAAATTCTGATATTATAAAATACATTTTATTTATTCTTCTGAATGAGTTTTATTTATTTCAATTAGATGCAGTTTGTACACACATTAATACTAAGTTCATGCTTATCTTTTGAATATCCCGGATCACTACTAACAATGACGACACACTGAGTGAGATTAATGTTGCCCCTTAGGCGTTAACAATTTTTAAGAACCTGACGATAGAAGAAACTCATCAATGCCTTTAATGTAAATGCACAGAAGGGTCCTACAAATACCAAGACACATAAAAGAGCAAATAAATCTATTCATGACATGATAGAATTACTCCAGATAAAACCAGACATCTATGACAATAATTAATTATAGAGAATGCCTCCCTAATCTAACATAGTGCTAGCCCGGCCATGGTCTTAGTTGTCAATCTTTCTGTCTTGACACGTCACTAGTCATGTGCGGACAACACGACGTCCACATTTTATGCTTAGAAACCCCGACGTCGTAAGTATCTGTGCTCAAATATGTGCATAGAATTGAAGGGGTTTCCCGAACTATTTACAAACTGTCACAGTATTTACTCTAAAAATGAGTGTAAGATCAAATAATTTATATTTATTTAATATGTATACAATTGAAATTTCTCTGGCTATGCTCGCATTTGGGGGTGGGGTGGAGTGTGTGTGAAAGAAGCTATCGCACTTTTGTTTGCTCCCCGTGGAGCTAAGGTCACCCTGTGTGGTCGTGATCAAGACTGACTGATGTCTGTCCTTGCCCAGGCTGTGAAGGTCAGTGATGGAATCCAGAACGATTTCATACTGTTCAAGGAGACCTCAATGACCGAAGAGGTCATTGCTCAAACAATACAGAAATTCGGTCGATTAGACATTCTGGTGGCCAACGCCGGGGTGATGCACATACGATTTTCAGTTTTCGATGTAACTGACGAATCATATAACGAAGTGATGGACACTAATGTGAAGTCTGTGTTTTTTCTGATTCAGAAAGATATAACTCATCTCGAAGCGACAAAAGGGAATATCATCATCATGTCTTCAGTAGTTTCTACTGTTATACACACCAGTAATAGTGTGTACTGTATGTCTAAATCGGCTCTTGAACATCTAACTCGTTGTTTGGCCGTAGATCTAGGACCGAAAGGAATACGTGTCAATTTTTTAAATCCTGGAGCTGTAACGTCTCGTATTCTCAGAACTTACAAAAACATTGATCCCAACAGAGTGAAAGAATGTCAGGCTAAAATCTTGCCATTGAAGTGGAGAGTTGGAATTGAGAATGATGTAGCTGAATGTGATGCGTTCTTAGCGTCGGATGCAGCAGGTTTCGTCACTGGTGAGAATCTCATAGTTGATGGAGGCGTAAAGTTTATGGGATGCCAATCGCTAAGGCGCCCACAGGCAAAATATTAAATTTCTTTATTAAGATTTGTATGACACATTTCAAATCCAGGAAGATAATTTGTAAAGTGCAATAATAACTAGTATCCTTTTTACTGCATTATTATTTTTAGGAAAAAAAAGACTGTTGTTCTTTATTAAACAAATTGCTTAAGTTTGGAATTTAGTAAAGTTATATCTTGGTTCTTAAATGAATAGTTTTTGTCTGTGTCACAGAGTACGGAAGGATTAGTATATACTATTGTCATGTTATTGCGTGTACGAATGTGTTTTGTTTAATGAAATCATTGCTTTTTTCTCTTCTTAACCAGAGTGATAGCAACTTGATGTTCGACTTTATTTACTTCTTTTTTTGTGTGTACCATTGCAGTGATTTTTAAAGTTTTCTCTAACATTTCGATGAAGGATCGGTCACACACCATTCTAAAGAATCAGTAAAAATGTAAGGAATTTCATGAAGTCAATGTAGATAGTGTGTCAGAAACTCATACGTGAAATTCTGTTTAGCTACCTCGATAAAACATTCATTGAATAAATCAAGAGATCCTTGACTGAATATCAGTCAACGATCTATCTACTGAAGATCTGAAACTTATGATATAAGTCCACTTTGTTTATGCAGCTATTACGAACAGTTAATTATCCTCTAAATGGCTATCTTTCACAAGTTTGAATTCCATAATGACATGTGAAACTATTTTGTCTGCATTACACGTCACATGTTAAAGTACGATTGTTTGTCGTTAGACAATATTTCATTGTAACATAATAAAACTGTTCAGATTGATTTAGTGAGAGTGAAACCATACTAACAACCCATGTTATAATGTGGAATAATAAGTTCCTTTCTAGCAGCATGGAAGGTTTTCTTATTGCTTTAATACGAGTTGCTGATTGTCAAATGGAGTGTTTCTATCACTTTCAATCTTAGACATAACTCTACTGAAAAGACTGAAATTATTAGAGGAAAGGTCAACCACGTAAATAATGTAATAAAAGGTACTCTGAGTTCATAACGCCCTGTTCTGCTTGATGAACTGAGAAAGAAAGCAAGCTGCCATTCAATCATGTTATTCACTCACATTATACTCTGTCACATTCCACAGACTAATCTAGGTCTTATTAATTTTTTAGATGAATATCGCTTCAGACCAGAGTTAATTTAGTTTAATATACGACTAACATTAGATAGTGGAAGTAAGCAAGAAAAATTGTTAAAATGAGAATATGGGACTAAAAATGATAGAGTTATACAATGGGTCAGTAGGTTCTAACTCTATTTTTCTATAGTTCTGAACCCGTTTTGCGGCACGAGAACATCAAAGATTTGCTTAGAGATGCTTAGATCTGTTACTTTCTGGAGCCAATCCATTTCCTGGTCTGTGCATCCTTACATTTTTTACTTTCTCGAGTCAATCCATTTCCTGGTCCGTGGATCCCCCAAAAAAGCTTTCCGTAGAACTGCTGAGGATGCACGGACCCCAGGTTCAAAACCAATGCAATAGGCATTTCTCTATCTTAAATTCCTTTCGCGTATACTTAAAAAAGGAGAAGATGATCTCATTTTGCTCATTGAGTCAAAATAGAAAAGAGAAACTCAGGATGACTGGAGTGATACTGTAAGAAAGAAATTAAAAGTTCTGAAACATGAAATGAGCACATGATTATTGTCATATGGGTTGTTCGTATGTAGAATTTCTCTGTCATCCGCTGTTCAGGAAGGCCACATGTGTTAGACAAATGCACCGCTAATTTATATTTTTATGTTTTGTTCCCTTCTCTTAACGCATATATTCTGTTGTGAGTGTATAGCAAATATACCTTTTGCCGAAGACGTTTATATCAAATTTCTCTTTCATTATCAATGAGACGCAACGCATTTTAAACAATTTCTTAAATTTCGTTGAGAAGAATTTTAAATCTCTGCAAAATCAAAGCAAAACTGTCGTTATCTTTTAGCTCATATTTCGTGTCACTCTAAAGCCACGAACTGCGTGGAGCATTCACTTCAAGTTTTAATTTCTGGTAATGTCAGCAGACTTTCAAGAATGACTCCTGGGAGCTTCTTTCTACTACTAAACTGGTCTTATTGCCAATACTCAAGAATGTTTACGAAATTTATATCTTCATGTATGCATTACATGGTTTGACGCTGAATAATAAAAAGTTTATATATATTTAAATATAAGTAAAAAAGTGATTTACAAGCCGCCCACGATATAACGATATAGTGTTCCAGATATTCTGTGTACTGGCCATCTGAACTTCAGCAGTTCTTCAGCCACCGATCAGTCTTTCTCCTTCTTGTCTTCATGTTTCCATCGCGTGATCTTCTTTAGAGTGTTGGGAACCTTTCTGAGCAAATGACCAATCTATGTCTGTTATAATTGATGCCAGATATGTCTGTTATAACTGATGCCAGATATTTGTTCTGTGTTTTTTTCTTTTTCAGAAGCTGTTAAAAGATGTCAAATAAAAAAAATCATGGAGAGTGCTGTAGCTCATTAATGTTAAAAGCATTAATTGTTAGACTAACATTAGCTGTTTTACTACTCTTAAGAAGATTTTAAAGATATCTCTAGTCATAAAACTTTTTAATGTCTTTGGGAGTTTGTAATTTTAAGATGCCTGAAACACTTAAAGAAAAAATAGAAAAAGAAGAGAGATAGAAATCTCATCATTAACCACGGAATTAATAAGGACCATCATTCATAACTCCAGACACATCCGAAGGTGCTCCGATGTCTTCTTCAGTATATCTCTCGGAGTACAATAACTGGTTGCACCCGTTCTGTGTTACGGGAGCATCAGTCTGTAGCTCTTTATTATTCTTTAAGTTTTCGTTAATCTAAGCTTCTACAACCCTAGTTCAATCATCCTTGACAAAGACGACAATTTCCAGTAAAACATGAAAACTAATAATTGGTCACAAAAATATTCATGTGTCGTGTGTGGTATCTAGTAAACTAAAACTAATTTTAAACTTACTTCATTTAATCAAATGATTTTGCAATTATGTTCCACAATAAAGAGACTGTCAACGTATGTTGTATAATCACAAGATTCTAAATTTAAATTCTATAATCAATAGATTTTAAATTTATTTTTCAGTCAAGTGTATGATTCAAACACGAATACATACAAAATCTAAACGAACCGACAGTCCTCCGTGATAACAAATCAAATTGTGTGATTCTTGTGCTCTAATCCGGTAGAAACTGCTATAGACGTTTTATGTATGCGTCCAATTTCTGGTGTTATCACGTGATCTAAATGCATCCTACAGTACACCTTGTAATTGATGGTAAATTTACCATCGTCATGTTTTAAATTCTCCTCACACTCTCTCAAATATAACAAGAGCAGTTGCAGAGAATTATTAAAAAACAATGTAGGCGAAAAGTAAAAATCTTCTTGTCCGAGATCCTAATTTCCAAACGTATGAGTAATATGTGCTTCAGTAGCACCTTGTATATATCATGGTAAATTCGTTCCTGAAATACATAGTTAAGGAGTGCATACATTATTGGAGAATTAGGTACTTAGGTACAAGCTATTTAAAATTTTAGTTATTTTTTTTTAACTGTCTAATAAAACATACGCTTTGCATACTTGTAAATGATACATGCAGTACAATTTCAGAAACACTGAAATTTTTAAAAAAGCAGACCGTCATTTCCACAAATCCTGTATAGCACATAGTTATATTAGCAGTAAGATTTCTGTCTCAGTGTGCCAGAGCTGTCTGCACGTTGTTATATGAACTTTATCTACATTTTGGTACAGTAGTAAGTAAAGGAATCACATCTATAAAGTAAGGTGATTGTTATAATCTTTAATAATAAATATTACTGGTTTCAACTTTGGAACTGATAGGTTATAGCACTTTTGTTTGCTGTCAGGAAAGCTAAGGTCACTCTGTGTGGCCGGGGCCACGAACGACTGAAGTCTGTGCATGACAAAGCTGTGAAGGTCAGTGGCTTACATCCAGAAAGTTTCCATGCTGTTGAAGGAGACCTACCCGAATGTCAGCGAAGCGACCATTCCAAAAACGATTTTTAAAAATTGAACATTTAGACCTTCTAATGCTCAAAACCGGAGTTCAGCGTTACTTCTGGACAAAACTGAGGAGACATATAATACAGTAATAGATGCTAATGTGGAATCTGTGTTTTTCTTTTCATTTCAGAAGACTGTACGCCTTATTTGCAATATTTTTTAAAATTGTCTCTACTGTAGCTTTTCCTTTTGCTGTAATGTATAAAATAGGAAAAAAGTAGGAGCAGCTTTATTATTTAACGATTACACAGTTGTGACGTTTCGGCGTGAGCCTTAATCATACAAAAACATACAGGACTAAGAAATAGAGAGAGGAGATAAAGTATAGATTCACATGAATACTATTAAAATAAATAAATAAATAAATACATTTTTTAAAAGAGTACTTAGCTGTAAATTGCAAGGTGTGGCTTGTCCGGCGGTGTGTGTCTGGAATGGATCTAGTGGGACGTGGAGACTGTTTAAATAGAGACCTATGACATGTGGTCAGTGGGTTGTAACTGGGGGTGGTGGATGGGGAACCTGGGAGGGGAGAGAGAATGACGCAATACCGAACTAGCTAGGAGAAATTGAAACAGATGATTGGGGAAGAGGTGTTGCAGAGAAGAGGGGTTGCAGAGAAAATAGCACAGCATCATTCTGCAACCCCGCTATTTTCTCTGCAACCCCTCTTCTCTGCACCCCTCTTCCCCAATCAACTGTTTCAATTTCTCCTAGCTAGGTCGGTATTGTAAGCATAAATATGAAAATCAGGATATTTAAGAGTAATGTTCTAAGTGTACTACTCTATGGAAGTGAATGCTGGAAAATCACCAAAACCATAGAAAACAAGTTGAATTCTTTCCAGACTAAATGTTTACGAAGAATTAAAAAAATATTTTGGCCAAACACCATAAGAAATACATCTTATTAGCAGAAATGCAGATGAAACCACTGACAACAATTATTGAGGAAAGACGCTGGCGATGGTTGGGACATGTGCTCCGAATGACTGACAACTCACTACCAAAAATAGCACTAAGATGGACACCACAGGGGAGCAGAAGTAAGGGTAGACCAAAAGAGACATGGAGAAGAACAACAGAAAGGATGTTGAGCAATAGAGGGCTCACCTGGGCAAGAGCAGAAAAAAAGGCGAAGGACAGGCATTTGTGGAAAACCCTTGCGGAAGCCCCATGTGCCCTGGGCACTTAAGATTCAGAGAGAGAGAGAGAGAGAGGTATTGCGTCACTCTCTCTCCCCTCCCAGGTTCCCCATCCACCACCCCCAGTTACAACCCACTGACCACATGTCACAGGTCTCTATTTAAACAGTCTCCACGTCCCACTAGATCCATTCCTGACACACACCGCCGGACAAGCCACGTCTTTCCTCAATAATTGTTGTGAGTGGTTTCATCTGCATTTCTGCTAATAAAATGTTATTTCTTATGGTGTTTGGCCAAAATATTTTTTTAATTCTTCGTAAACATTTAGTCTGGAAAGAATTCAACTTGTTTTCTATGGTTTTGGTGATTTTCCAGCATTCACTTCCATAGAGTAGTACACTTAGAACATTACTCTTAAATATCCTGATTTTCATATTTATGTTTAGTTTTTTTGATTTCCATATAGTCTGCAGCATTGAAAAAGCCTGGTTTGCTCTAGTAAGTCTGCTGTTGATGTCCTCTGTGCTGTCTCCATTTTCTACTACTCTGCTGCCAAGGTATACAAATTCGTTGACCTCCTCCACTAACTTGTTATCTACTCTGAGTACATTTCTGTTGTTCACATTTTGCTTCATTAACTTTGTCTTTCCTACGTTGATCTTTAGTCCTACGTTGTTTGCATTCTGAGTTAGCTTGTTTATTTTATCTTGCATATCTTTGTGACTGCTTGATAATAGACAAATGTCGTCTGCAAAGTCAAGGTCCTCCAGTCAAGGGTCCATTGTAATCCTCTGCGTTTGTCTGATGTTGCCTCCTTCATTAACCAGTCTACTGCCAAGATAAATAATGTTGGTGATAGTACACATCCCTGTTTCACTCCTGTTTGTACCCTAAAGCTGCTGGAGGTATGTTCTCCACAGATAACTTTGCACTGAAAACCCTCGTATAGGGATTTGATTACATAACTATTTTATGGGGGAGGCCATGCCATCTTAGGATTTTCCACAGTGCATTTCTGTTGACACTGTCAAAGGCTTTCTCAGAATCTATGAATAATGCATATGTTGTGCTATGCCACTCATTTGCCTGTTCTAATATTTGTCTAAGTACAAATATGTGGTCTATGCATGATCTTCCTTTTCTAAATCCTGCCTGCTCTTTCCGAAGTTTTTCCTCAAGTGTTGGTACAATTCTGTTGATGATTATTCTGCAAAATACTTTACTGGTGAGTGGCAGTAGGGTAATGCCTCTCCAGTTCCCGCAATCTCTGAGGTCACCCTTCTTTGGTAGTTTTATTATAAGATCAGTTTTCCACTCCTCTGGGGCTTTTTCTAAATCCCAAATTTGTTGTAATATCCGGCAAAGTTGTTTTGGTGTTTCTGTTTCTTCTGCTTTCAACATCTCAGCAGTCACTTCATCTTCACCTGGTGCCCTGTCTGATTTTAGCATCTTTATCGCCTCCTTTACTTCATTTATAGTTGTATAGTTATACTTGTATACTTATACACTAATTATTGTGTTCCTTTTGCTGTAGTGTTCTTCTAAATCAATTCTTAATCATTCAACACGCTCTCTGGATGTAGAGCTTGGAACAAACGTTATTCGTGTTAATTCTGTAAACCATGTAGGCATTCCCATTCATATAGAGGTTATAAGAAATTTGATCCAAAAGATTTTCTTTAAAATGAGAGCAAAATCTTGACATCGATATGGAAAAAAATGGTAGCAGTAACGATATACATGAAGATGTGGCATTCTTAGCGTCGGAAGGATCATGATTAATCGTTAGTGAGAACATCAAAACTAATGAAAGCTGTAATTTCATTGGGTCCAGTACGTCAAGACATGCTAACATAGAACATTAAATTTACTATTAAAAGTTCTCATAAATCTTTCATATTTTCTTCTTCTTCTTCTTCTTTTTCTTCTTCTTTTTCTTCTTCTTCTTCTTCTTCTTCTTCATCAACGTCATGTAATGAAACTCAAATAAAACTTCCCAGTCGGTCAGCAGGACTAACATTAAGAACTCCATGTAGGTAATATATAGACTAAGTTCCAAGATACAGATCAAACATTTATTGAATGAAAAAAAAATGAATGGTGGAAGATGGAGATGATGAAGGAAAACGGACTGCCAACATGGCAGGGTGATTTAGCAAGCAGTACAAGAGCTTCCCGGGCGCGTAGTCGGCGCCATGGGGACGAAATATCTGACAAGAATAAACAAGTAGGAACAATTACTTATAGTATAGTGAACTTCAAATACATCTCCCTAGCACACAAATCTGTCATGACAAGGACAACATCCATAACATCTACATATCAGCACACGGTAAAAGAACATTGTCCTAAAGGACAATATGCTGAGCTAAAACTATTAGATTACTAAAACTGACTTGCAACTTTTCCACTGGGAAAATGACAACTTAGCAAAACATTCTGCACAAAATCCCATCTAACAAAAGTTGATCAAACTTAAATATTCCCTACACATTTTACATTGAACTTTCTCTAAAGGTTCAAGAGACGTCTGACCCTAGTGAAATTGTCTGTCTACTGACCTTGAGTAATAAAGTGTCAAATGTTTCCAAATTTAACTTTGTTACTAAACTAGCCTAGGCAGAAGGCTCACCAAACATATTAATAATTCTTGTGAAGTTAACATGTAAAAACTGACCTTGAGTTAAAAAAA